>JALAZF010000901.1:600000-1184248 GCA_022829125.1 Lathyrus tuberosus
GAAGGGGGTTTACTAGTCATGTCAAGGGATTGAGAAGCTTTTTTCCATCGATTATTTATTTTTCTTTGTTTTCTGTTTGTTTAGGAGGGTTCCTTGCCTGCCCGCTTTCCTTTTTTTTTTTTGTTTTTTTTTGTAAATGTTTTCCACTTGAACTTATTCTTTTAATTTAACTTAAAAAAAGGATGATTTTACAAGTTGCCGTCAATGTCATAGTGGTTTGTCATTGTAGAGTTCGAAAATGACATTTATTTTGAATGAGTGTGTTTGTAATGTCGTTGTGGATTACTATATTAACGGAGGAAAAAAAGTAAACTACTGTTGTCTTCGGCTTTATATGATTGACGATCCTTCGTTTGTACTGGTTACTTACTAGAATCCAGAAGGAAGAACATTACATTGCTACTTTTGTTTTCTTTATTTATTTTTCTGCCTTCCATTGATAATAGTTATCCTATATTTGTTCCACTTTACTGATTTGCAATCTATTTCATGTTTTTTTTTTTAAATTTTTTATTTTTAGATTACATATAAGTCTCATTTAGATAACCATGTTTTTCCAATTATGTTTGTAAAGAAATGATGAAGTTTTAACCTTTGAAAGATATTGGATTTATTAGGTTTGTGTTTTTTGTCAAGCTTCAATTCATGTCATTGAAATTTCAAAGTCAATTTTGTTTATATTCTACAGTTGTATTCAACATGTTTAAATGAAATTGAGTGCCTATGAACTGTTCTAGTTTCTGATGTCTTACAGAATTACACCATTTGTAATTGACTTCTTGATGATTAACTTTTATACTTATATGTTCAGAGTCTTCAGTAATGTAATACTTTTGTTCATTTGAAAGATCCCATTCTTGTAAAATGATTTAATTTGTATGAAGATGTTTTACACATGTCAAACAATCATAAATGTCAGATCAATAAAAAGTTAATAACATTAACTTTATTCATAACTACTTATAAGTCATTCATTTGATTGGCGGTTTCTTTTTACACTGACAGTTTATACCAATTTAACTCATGTGAATATATTAAGATTATATAGCATGCAATTCTTTTCTGTATTATTTGTTTGTTTTCATCCATGTTACTCTGCATTAGACACATGTGAATATATTAAGATTATAGAGCATGCAATTCTTCTCTGTATCATTTGTTTATTTCCATCCATGTTACTCTGCATTAGACACTCGGCTAACATTTTCTCCTCTTTAATTGCTTTTCTATGTGAGCAAAACAGGTTTGGCTATGATCACTTTGGTGGCTATGAAAGGGGAGGGGGTGGAAGGGCTGGTTATACAGATGATAGACCGGTTGGCAGGTTTCCACATCGATCTGCAGGGGGGTACCAGAACGGAATTTCTGGTATGTTAATAATTGAAGCTTGCAAATAATTATCAAATCTTGTTTTTCTTAAAACATATGTATGAAATTTATATTTAGCTTTAATTCTTGTCCTCTTCTTTTGATTGACTTATTAAACTCAACAAATCCAATTATTGAATATTGATATGTATGTATTTTTATAATCGCATAATTTCTTTTATTGCATTTTGCAGCATGGTTTTGGTGTTGCATTTATTATTTACTAACGAGTGTTAAAAATTAAAATGGTGTTATTGCTCAGGGCAAACTTTTGTACTTGTTTGAATGATCTGTAATTTTTTATATTATTTAACATATTTAGAAACTGTACATAAAATGTTTGGGTTTTTGGAGAAATTATTCAATTTACAAGCAAGATTTACTTTGCCCCCCTAAACTATATGTACGTTCTATTATATGGAGGCTAATAATGTACTGCAAACACATAAAATACAATAAAAAGTGCCGCAAGGTTTAGTCTCACATCGGATGAAGTATGGCCTAAACACATGTTTAAAAGCGGGAAAATCCTCCCCTTTCAAGGCAGTTTTGTAAGGTTGAGTTACACTCAACCCAAATTTTGAGATGGTATCAGAGCCTAATTAAATATCTGTTGGGCCATCCGCTATCAAGTTTCCGCTATCGGGTCACCTCCATTTATATCCATACACCAAACTCTATAGTATTGTGTTGGGTGTGTAAAAAGTCTCACATCAGATGAAATATGGCCTGAACATATGCCTATACGTAGGGGTAATCCTCACTTTAGAAGCCGGTTTCATAAAGTTGAGTTAGACTCTACCCAAATTGCAAGAGAAATTGTTCTTTCAGTACTAGTAGCAAGTGAATTTACATATAAGTCTGGTCGTGCCAAACATAGTGTCTAAAAGATTTTTTCTTTATCACATATATGAGTATCATAATCCTATAATTTAATATGTATTTTATCATGGTCTTTAGTCTATTCACTGTTTTTTGGGGGCCGTCCGCTTGAGGTTACAATTTGAGATTGATAACTATTCTCCGAAGTCATTTGAAGTTTTGTATGCATCATGTTTTATAAATTGCTCATGTATAAAAAAGTTACTTCTTCAGATGCTGCATAGAAAATGTTTAGAATCCATTGGCATATCTTTATAATTATGAACTACTCAATCTCATTTGTTTTCTTTTTCCTTTATTGAATTTATTGCTTTACTTTTTTCTTCGTATGGAAGTCAAATTGTTACCAATCTTGTCATTCAAAACTGAGCATTGATTTAGTTTTTGTACTGTAATTTTGTGGCATCAATGTCACACTTTTCAGCTGTCATGTGCTTGTTTGCTTTTTATTGGTTTGACCGGGTATTCTTTCTGTCACGTCCCCTGCGTGCATTCTCAAACCAATGCAGTTTTTTTCTTCTCTCCCCAACTCTTGATGGAGGGTGTGTGCGTGTGTGTGTCTCTCCCTGGCTGGTGTTTGGTGTTTATATTTCAATTTAACTGTTATCTCTTTCTAAATCTCCCTGGCTGGTGTTTGGTGTTTGTATTTCAATTTAACTGTTATCTCTTTCTAAATCTCATTTCAATTAATTGGAATGGTTGTTGGTAACAAAGTAACACCCGCTACGAGCTATCAAATATGCCTTTCTTTTCTTTCAGGGTGAAGTGAATTTATCATTGAAATGTTCATGCTATGGGTTTGCCTTTTGCAGATCTAGATGCTGCTCGCGGTTATGCAGATGGGCCAAGTGGAGGTGCTCGAAGGTCAGTTTTGTACTTACTAATTTAAATTATGAATGACTTGTATTGCCTTCATGTATCATGTATTTCTTGGGAAACAAACAACAAATCTCATCAATGGGAAGGTTGTTGATAAAGTAAATATGGCACTCATGCCAATAGACTAAGAGTGCCGGATCTGAAACATGGGATCTAGAGGTTTATGCTGTTAAGGAATTTTCAAATAATCTTGGATGCAAATGTTCCAATAACTTAAATGGTGGCTTCATTTTAAGATACACCTTGTTATAGTAATTATACAAGGTCATTACCCCAGAGTCTATTAAGTGCCACTATTTCTCGAGTCACTTGGAGATGAGATTATGGGTGTTCTTGGAAGAGCTTAACACGTGTGTGCGCACGCGTGTGTGTGATGTCAACACCCCTATTCTCCTTTAGACATAAATGTGTATTTGTAATTCAGATCCAAACAAATGCTGTGTGAGTGTGAGGAACAAAGTGCTGGAAAATATCAGAGGACAGTTGTTGTCTAAGAACACTAAGGGTCTTTTATAGTGATTATACAAGGTCAGTACCAGAATCTATTAAGTGTTAATATTTCTTGAGCCACTTGGATATGAGATTATGGGTGTTCTTGGAGGAGCTTAACTTGTGCGTGTGATGTCAACACCCCAATTCTCCTTTGGTCATAAATGGGTATTTGTAATTCAGATCCAAACAAATGCAGTGAGTGTGTGGACAAAGTGCTAGAAAATATCAGAGGACAGTTGTTGTCTAAGAACACTAAGGGTCTGTTTGAGAGAAGTGGTAAAGAGGGCAAATACTCCCCATTTTTGTCAATTTGCCACTTTTTTCAAACAGTCCCAGAGTCTTCTTTGGTAGCTGGGGCTTTATTACTTTATCAGTGTGCTTTGAGAAAGAATGGTTTCAGGCTGTAAGTAGAAGATTGTTCTTTTGTTTTTCACAATGAAGTTATAAACAAAACCATATTTGGATATAAGTAATCAATCAGTCCAGAGGAGATACTTATGAAAATAAAAAGTTTAACGAAAACAATCTAATTTGAATAGTTTTTTGTTATGTTCGTGCACATGACCTTCTCCGGATTTACCTAGTGAGGGCAGTCCTTGTGAATCAACATTGAAATGTCGAATGAAGTAGCCATAAGAAAAGATATTGCATTCATGAACAAATATTATGTACACGAGAAAGGTTTTAAAATTGACTAGATTATCTTCATTGATTATATCTTCTCCTAGTGTTCTTTTCTGATTAATATTACCACCTTTTCACATCTTAACCCTAAATATGACTAGCCTCAACTGTTCTCTTAATTTGGTTTATAGGAAAGTTATGCTTGTAGTTGTAATTCATTTTTGCCCCAACACCTTGTTAGCATTCCTGATGGAGTACAGAGACCTATAGTCTGCCTGGCCTGGACTTTTTAATAAAAAGATCTTGGCTTAAGTTTTTTTAAAAATCTAGTTAATTAAATAGGTTAGACTTAAGGTATTAAAAAAACTACGAAGTCTTATAGGCTGACCTATATATGCATATCTATTATTCCCCCTATTTTTTTTTTATTATAAGTCAATTATTTACCAAATTATAAGTCGATTTACAATATCAAAAAATCATTTATGATATTTTTTCTATTATACCTTTAAGTATTTCTTATACTCTATTCTTTCCATTCTTTAAATTTATCTTTTCCATACCATTAATGAAGGACAATTTTGTAAAATCCTTCACAATTTATATTTTCCATACAATAATGATTACATTTCTTAATACGTGTGAAAAGTCAAAAACAACTTATAATAAAAAATGAAGGGAGTAGAAAATATGCCAAATTGTTCTCCATCTGTTTTTTATTATAAGTTGTTTTGGACTTTTCACACTTATGAAGGATTTTACAAAATTGTCCTTTATTAATGGTATGCGGAAGATAAATTTACTTAATTAAAAAAAGAGAGAATAATAAATATCTAAGGGTATAATAGGAAAAATATCATTAATGATTTATTGAATTTTGAAAAATGACTTATATTGTGGTACAATTTTTTTTCCAAAGCTGACTTATAATAAAAAGCAGAGGGAGTATATAAGAGGCCATGTTGCCTATTTAAAAAAATAGGTAAAATGGATTATTTGAAAGTTGTAATGTGAAACATGTTTTTAAATAGGCTTTTAGGGCTGACCCGACTTTTAAAAAAGCCATGCCAGGCCAAAAAAAGAAGCCTTTAATAGGCCAGACCAAAAAAAGAAGCCTATAATAGGCCAAAGGCCAGAATAAGGGTAAGGCCTTAAAAAATTATCGTAAAGGCACACGCCTTAGCTTGTCCTATTCCCACCCTAGCATTCTCATTCAGGTTTGCTCTTTAATTATTTATTTTTTTGGTGAATTTGTTAGAGTACTGGGCAATAATTAGCCAGCAAGAAAGAAAGGTCAGTGTTGATGATTAATAATATTATGTTATAGATTAATGGTCATACAAGACAAGATATGATTAGTAATGAAATCAGTTTGAGTGGAAGTCCATATAGTTCTCATCCTATTGTAGTAAAATGGTGGAGTCTTGTCTTAGGTGATTTGGGAATGTATGTCGTAGACCTGTAAAAGCATCAGTAAGGATGTTAAACTAGACGGATGATAGTCAAATGGTTAAAGATTGAGGAATACCAAAGAAAAACGTAGTCCTAACCAGTTAGAAAGATATAAAGTTAAATGGTCTACTTCGTATGTATGGTCCTTCAATATTATGGCATCATTTGCTCCATCCACTAAATGGATATATGCTTTAGTTGTTGTTTTTATTGGGCTCATGGTCGTTGTCTAATTCCTTGGAGGAATTTAGATTGTTTGAAAGACAAGGATTTATTTTTTGCTTGAACTTTGAAGGAAGGATTTCTGCTAGAGAAATGTTGTGATGCATTTCTTCATTAAGGAAATTGAATTGTTTGAAAGGCTTTGATTTTGTCCTTTGCTAGAACCTTGAAGAGGATTTCTACCCGAGCAAAGTTCTTCTGATGCATCTCTTCATTTCTTACTAGCTCGGGAAATGCACAAGAGTTTTGGTTCATCCAGCTTGTGGTGCTTTTGTCTTGTCTACTAATCTGCTTTTGATGCCGGCTTGTGGTTGCTCCATGCTTAAACTTTTGTTAAATATCTCTTGAGTGTGTGATAGCCTGATAGGGACCAGGTTTTGAATCCAGGGATTGAATGTCATACCAGTGTTATCAAATTGCCCTGCCATGGCCGCTATGGCGGATTTACATGGCGGATTTGGGCTCACTGCAATGGTAAATATTGGGTGCTATTGCGGGTTTTTCCGCCATAATCCACAATAACGGCGCCGCAAAGCGGCTGGTATGGCGGGATTTTGCCTCTCCGCCATGGACCGCCATCCGCCATCGACAACACTGTGTCATACATACCCAAGATATGTAAGGTTTAAAAGAAGATGCTGAAGCTGGTGATGTGAGTCATGATGTTACACATGCTGAATAAAAAGAAAACGGGTTATCAGTGTGTTTACCGCTTTTGTCTTTTATATTAGTAAATAGAAAATTGCATTTATTATTTACAGTACATCCTTTTGATTCCCTTGAAGGGTAGTTATGGAAGTTTCTCTTAATTGTTTGTTATGTCATGGTATGGCTGATTTGTGGGATGTTGGTTGCTTTTATTTACTCTATTGAACTTGACAATGTGATTATTTGGGGTAAGTCTATTCACTTGAAGAGCTTGTGAATTATTTCAGAGAGGGATTGATGTCCTATAAGCAATTCATTCAGGAGCTTGAGGATGATATACTGCCATCAGAAGCGGAGCGTAGGTAAGTTTTAAAAAATAACATCCTTTTGCATTTTTCTAAGCTACTAATACTAAAGAATTTTTGGTTTGTTTATTTGATTATTGATGAATCATGTGTATAATCCATTATTTCCAGATACCAAGAGTACAAATCAGAGTATATTACTACCCAAAAACGAGCTTATTTCAATGCTCACAAAGATGAGGAGTGGTATGCGTTTTTTTCCCACTTCTTAAATTTCAATTTACTCTTGAAATGTTCTTTTTTGTTAAGTGTAAATTAGCATCTTGTTCCACGTTGAAGCAATCTTGTGTTCATTCCTTTATTTGATTTAAACTTTGATGTAGGTTGAAAGATAAATATCATCCGACAAATTTACTTCCGGTTATTGAAAGGTGAGTTTATTCAGAACTTGCAGTTTATTGAAGAGCTGAGCACAGTTTCCTTTTCATGTTGATGGATGATTGCAAGATAGTCAGGCAGACTAATATTTTGATTAAAGATATCTAATTATATTGAACCCTATCTGGCACATAATCTTATAGGAGGAATGAAAATGCTCGGCGTCTGGCAAAGGATTTTTTGCTTGATTTGCAAAGTGGAACACTGGACATGTATGTTTTTGTCTTCTCTCGCTATGCGTGTTTCATCCTGCTCTTCCTCCTCACACATGTTAAAATTCATTGAATGATAATAATAATTGAACTACTGATTTATGCAGAAATCCAGGTTTAAACTCTGTATCCACTAGATCAGAGCAAGCTAGTGAGCCAAATTCAGAGGAGGAAACAGATGCCGGTGGCAAACGAAGAAGACATGGTAGGGGATCTAATAAGGATAATGATTTCTCTGCTGCTCCGAAAGCTCACCCTGTCAGTTCTGAACCTGGAAGGATACAAGCAGAGATTCAACAGGTTCAGGCTGTTGTTCGGAAGCTTGACAAAGAAAAAGGGATTGAAGATAATATTTTATGCTCCAATGATCATAGCAAAAATGGTGATAAGGCTCACAGTGGATCTGTGGGTCCTGTAATAATTATCCGTGGCCTAACATCTATTAAGGGCTTAGAAGGTGTTGAGCTGCTGGACACACTGATAACATATCTTTGGCGGATTCATGGTGTAGATTATTACGGAATGCTTGAGACTAACGATGCCAAGGGTTTTAGGCATGTGAGACCAGAAGGAGCAAGGCATGAAGAAACAGGTAAATCGGGGTCAGAATGGGAGAAAAAGCTTGATTCATTTTGGCAAAGAAGGTTGGAAGGCCAGGATCCCTTGGAAGTAAGGAGTGCAAAGGAGAAGATAGATGCTGCAGCAGCTGACATGTTGGATCCATATGTTAGGAAGATTAGGGATGAAAAGTATGGATGGAAATATGGATGTGGAGCCAAGGGTTGCACAAAGCTTTTTCATGCGGTTGAGTTTGTGTACAAACATCTCAAGCTAAAACATCCAGAACTTGTGTTGGAACTAACTTCAAAATTGCGTGAAGATCTTTATTTTCAAAATTACATGAAGTGAGTATTAATTGAGCCTTTTTTATTTTTATTTTTATTGGTTAGTTTTGCAAATTATAGTGGAAATATTGCACATATTGATCTAACCCTTATTGCAGTGATCCTGATGCTCCTGGTGGAACCCCTGTCATGCAGCAATCTCAGGTAGAATGGCAATTTTATTTACCATACAATTTTTATCTTGAAAAATATCACACATGGTAATTCTGGACTCGTTGAAACCATCTTTATGATTGCATGTGGTCTGCACATCTTGTGCAATTAGCAATTTTTTAATTTAAATTTTCCCTTAAAATATTGCTGCATAAAGTCATTATGGTCTGATTCTCAAATGGCCATTGTTCATTTTCTTCCTTCCCTCTATATAGAAGGACAAGCCTTTAAAGCGCAGATTACTGGATGGCCGATTGAAAGATGATCGTGGGAATCAGCGAGACCAGGATAGGAGTGACCGAACAAATGGAGATAGACTTGACAGTTCTCCATCCCATGAAAGGCGGTTGGGAGGCCGTGATGAAACTATGTTTGATGCATATGGAGGGCCTGCTGTACCTCAATTTTCCTCAGATATGCATCCCCCTCCTTCAGTTTTGATGCCTGTACCTGGTGCTGGGTTGGTTGCTCTCACTCCTCTTGAATTCTATCCAATTTATAGCTTTATTGTGAATTGTTGTTGCTTATATAATATACATCTATTTAGGCCTCTGGGACCCTTTGTACCTGCTCCACCAGAAGTTGCGATGCAGATGTTTAGGGATCAAGGACCATCTTCATTTGATACCTCAGGGATGACTATGCGTTCTGGTCCTCAAATAGGGGGACAGACCTCTATGATTGCTGTTCCTCCAGCCTTTAGACCTGATCCTCGACGAATGCGAAGGTAATTATTCTGCTGGACCTCATATGTGATCTTTAGACATGATGCCTTTTTTCCTTATCCATGAATTTGATTGACATTTTGAGTGTTCTCCGGTAGAATTGCCTTTGCTTTTAGAGTTGTTCTGACTTGAGAGATGAGACTTCTAGCTTTTGCCTATGTGGTTTTTACACAAATTTATTTTGAATTTACTTTTACGTGAGTTTATTCAGTCATAAATGACTTAATATTCAGCTTACTTTAAACCAAAATCAAATTTATAAAACTAATTCATAAAAATGTTCATTTATGTGGCTGGGTGTTAGGAATGAAACTCTATTTTGGATTATTAAAATACCATGTGGTAGGAGTATTTCTACCCTGGAAAGACGTTAGGATGTCTTCGGTACTCAAGTTATTTATCAATTATTGAACTGAGTTGTTTGTGTCTGTGAATGCTTAACTCATTTCCTAACGGGGATGCAGTTATCAAGATTTGGATGCCCCTGAAGAAGAGGTTACTGTTATTGATTATCGGAGCTTGTAAGTTTCACTAGATTGGCGCATTGAGATCGAGTTGACAGCATATTGTTTCTTTCAATGATACTTTGTCGAAGCAGCCGTGTAACGTGTATTAATGGGGTTAGATCTCGTTTCTGTTGTGCCATAGATGTTGTACCATTTATAGATTTCTTGAGCAAAATACTACCGTGTTATATTTTTTTTTAAGACAATTGCATTTAAAGTGAGATATTTATAGAGATCAATCCAAACTATCTCCTTCCCCCTACAGAAAAAGAATTTGGTGGATAATAAAACTATGTTTAAACAATATCTTGGGCTGGTATCAGGTTTGGTTCTATTGATTCTGGATGTCAGTGCTGAGTTTTGAGTTTTGTTCCTCCCATTTAAGCTATCCATTTGTTTACAAACGATCCTCATCATAAAGATAATTGAAAATATTTTAATGTTTGTGAGCAATAATGATTTGACATACATGATCTATTTGACTGATTTTGAAAATAACATAAGTTAACTTGTTTGAGTTAGTGTTCTCTAATTATTTATTCATCATACTTTTGTAATTTTTTTGTTATAGGCATATC
Source organism: Lathyrus tuberosus (assembly GCA_022829125.1). Lineage (NCBI taxonomy): Eukaryota > Viridiplantae > Streptophyta > Magnoliopsida > Fabales > Fabaceae > Lathyrus > Lathyrus tuberosus. The sequence continues at coordinate 610,390 of JALAZF010000901.1, forward strand.
TTTTATCTATACCTTTACACTTTTACCATCTTTTTTTCCGTTGCAACAAACATTGCACAGCAGTTGGATTGTCTAAAATTCTGTTTTTGTCCCGGACAATCTCGTTGATCCTGCCCTGGCATAATGTTTTCTTCATATCAAAGAATTTCTAATACTTCATATAGTTATTGTTGTCCATGATTAATGTGAATTTGAAAAGTTTGATTTGAAATCTCTAAGTTCACATGATGCTATTTTTTGTGTGTTTATGTGTCGGGGGATAAATAAATATTTTATAAAAATATTATATCAACATTATTTCTTTAATATAAATTGGGTATCTTCGGTGCTCATAATTTTGGGTGGGTGAAAACTACAATAAATTGCAAAACTCTCTGATTTGACAGTGATGCATTCTCATGACTGAATTTCAATTTAGGCCTGAATTTCAATGTAGAACATCTGGTAAATAACGAAGAGATATTTGATATATCATGCAAGTGTTTTGATTATAAATGTGGTATTTTTTTTTTCTTTTTTATAATACAAACAAAAGATAGATCCATGAGAATGCTAAAAGTTGTGGCTGTTTCCATTGATTATGGAAAGTAAATTTCTTAAAGCATCATAGATGTTTTTATTACACCACTTGAATTTTCACAAATGTCCCATGTTTTTGGAGATGTATTTTTGGACGCATTCAAATGTCCCATGTGCTATTCTCCTTCATTATTTCGCAATTTTCTCAAACCTCTTTTAATACACTTCTTTACATCGTAATCAAATTTCATCAAAAAATGTTCAAGGGAACTCAAGGGAACATCAATCTTCATCTCTAACATCATCCAACTTCATCAAAAGATCAATTTCAAGCAAGTTTTATTTGAGTTTTTGATAAATATTTGAGTTTTGGTGTAAATGAGTATAAGTCAATGGTTAGGGTTAAAAATGAACAGAAATCACATATAAGATAGTTTAGACATAGTATATTAGTTGTTTGTTGGTTGAAAATGGCGATTAGAACAATTTTTTTTGACCTTGCATGTGGTACATTACGCCAATGACGCTATTCTAAGTTGCAGAACATTTCGGAGATACATCTACAGAATGTTTCAACGTTTAATTTTCTGCAGGAAATTTCTGAGATGTATCTCTGAATTGTTCAACGTTTTAGATTCTGGATGCTTCTAGAGATGCATCTCAAGAATTTCCTGTAGTATTTATTATTATTATTATTATTTATTTTCTTACTTGTATGTTGTTTGCATGCACTAGTTGTATGCCTTATTTTAATTTACAAGCATAATGACTGACAGACATGACAGACCGATACTTGACAGTGTTGCTTAGCACACATCCGTTCAGCGGGAGCGAAGCCAACAGGTTTCGGAGGCTCCAACTCTCTTTGGACAGGTAGAGCTGTCTACTTCTAGGGCTCGTGCTTCTCATCAGGTCACTCCACATTTTTTCCGTAGGAGACGGGATTCACCATCTGACGCATCACTTCCCCCATCCTCCCGCATGCGTCAGGATTCACCAGTGCCATCTCCTACGGATGATGCTGCTGATCCGTCCCACCTCCCACTGTTGATGCTGATTCAGTGCCACCTCCGGAGGGTGAGACTGCTGCAGATGTCAATCCAGAGGCTTGTGGAGGAGGTCCAATTGATTTGTCCTTACTTCCTCTGTATTCAGACCATACCGCCAGACATATCTGAGACAAAGATGCAGCATTAGTTGGATTCTTTATTTTTTTTTACCTTAATTTTAATTGCGGACATTGATAATTTCTGACATTGATTATTTCTGATAAATTTCAGGAGCATGATCCTAAAAGTTTCTTAACCATCGGAGGAAGATAGAGGAGATGCATCTCCGGTGATATTTCAGAGATACATCTCTGAAATGTATCAGAATATTCCGAAGATCTATCTCACCATATTTTTTGTCTGCTCCTCCTGCCTTAACACATAGATAAATATAGGAGATGTTTGATGATTATGAGAGTCATCTGTTACCGGAGGAGGCACGAGCTACCATAGCTGAGAGTAACTGGAACAACGTCGAAGGGTACTTCAGATGGTTCTTCAGGGTGTCACATTCATACATGGTGCATCCTGCTCTAGGAGACCCGCCAAGACCAGCTCATCAGAAGATACTAGAGGAGGAGCAGACTCAGCTAGATCATACCAGTGATGTCTTGTCTAGGTGTCGTCGCATAGTGGAGATTGCGCGGACAAACATTGACGAGGGTATCTTCTATGATGGGTTTGGTGTCCGGCAAGTCCTAGGTGCCATCATCGCGAAGGCACAAGGGATATTGTTGTATCAGAGACATCGCCGGAGAACGTGAGGGATTGATGGCCGAGGAGGTAGAGCAGGTATAAGAGGTAGAGGGGAGGTTGTCAAACACACACAATAGTAGTCTCTTATTATTTTATTGTAGTACTATCGTCTGTATTTTTTTTGACGATCTTACTACATTTTGGATCTCGTATGTACGCCATTTTCGACATATATTGCTATTTTATTTTTGTATGACATTTTTGGTCCATCTGGAATTATGTACATCTATTTTATTTTAAATTTTCGATCGTATGTTATACTTCATCTGAACATATAAACAACTTATAGCATTAAATACCTGTTCTGATACATTTCGGAGATGTATCTTCGGAATATTACCGGAGATGCATCTCCGGTACAATTCAAATGTAAATGGCTTCTGAGTGGGATGTATTGAATGTTTAAAATTGTTCTAGAGATGCATCTCTGAAATATTTCAACGTTTATTCAGAAATAGGTGCGTCTAAAGATGCATCTCCAAAAACTAGAGACATTAAAATAATTCCGCGCAGTGGTCAAGAAGTATTTAGAGTGGATTAAGAAATTCTCTTATGAAAATGCTTTAGTTTGTCCACCTAAAAAGGTAGTGTTTATAACTGCATCCTTTATTAGACAAAAGATTGATAGCGGATACATGACATTACATATTTGGTCACTAAAAATCTTAGACATTTTAAAGATTGATAGCGGATACATGACATCACATATCAGGTCACTAAAAAACTTAGACATTTTTAAACTCATGGTTTACAATGAGAGCTTAACAAGCTAGTGAGAGTTTCATATTGGTCTCTTTTCATCACCACGTCACTATTCTGAGCACCCTTGGCTGGAGAAGAACCTTTGGGCTCTAAGGGGGACATCTCTTCATCATCTATCAACTGGCCACACAAACAATTTTAAGGAAGTCCTACTTGCTCAGGTCCCATTGGGTATAGAAGAAGGAAATCTGCTCTCTCGCCCGCTCAAAATGGACACCAAAGACCGACACGAATTCATCCTTGAGATCTGACACCTCCTCTTCTAACTCCTTTTTAGAACAGAGGGAGTCTTCCAAAGATGTTTTCACAGACTTTTCCTTTGTGGCGATCTTTATGGCCTCGACCTCTATAACATCCAACTTGTTCTCCTAAGTGTCCCTGTCCTTCTGTAAGGCCTTCAACAACCTCTGGCATTCAGTGTAGCCATCCTCATATTTCTTGAGCTTCACCCTTAACTCCTTTTCAGCCTGGTCTCGCCTCCTCCGGCCGACATCCTTCAACATTAACGCCATGAATAAAAGGCCACCCTTATTGCCGATAAACGCAAAAGTGACTTAGATTGGAGAGCCTTGTAATTTCTTGAGAACTTCTTAGAAAAACAGGGATGGGAACCTATAAACTGAATAACTTCAAAGCCACCATCACTCCACAAAGTAGGGCGGTAAAGCCTCTATATCAGACAACCTCTGAGTGCTCGCCTCTCATAAATCAAGCGAGACGATATCGTCTCCAACAACCATTGAAGAGCCTTCTTCCAGTATCTGGGCCTTCTCGGCTTGCCTTTTTTTTGCCTTTAATAACAATGTCTTTTGGATGACTCTAGGGGATATAAATCTCCCCACGTTCGGTAGATTTTCCCCCACCTCTTTCTCTATTCATCGAGAGCAATCTTCGTCATCTGATATGCAAAACAACGTGTAAAGGCCACACACACACACACACACACACACACTATTTGGGAGGACCCATAAAAAGCGCCAGGTTATGCAAAATGTACCCAGGTAATCATCGAGGGATTTAACATTATATCCCATGATTACCACAGGCTCACCTCCAGGCAAAGGGAAAAAGAGGGGTGCCATCAACCCCCGACCACTACGAAAGAGTCCTCTCGGCCCTCACTTGGGAAAACATGCCACTCCAATTCTTGTAGTGGTTGAAGTGAGGCTTAAAAGGGGCTCCCCCGACATGCCATCTAAGGATACCCAACCATCTTTTGAAGGTCTAATAGCTTAAAATGAGAAAAATCATCCCATAGTAAGGGAAATATCCATACCTTTACACACCGTCTTGAAGACCCTAATAAAACCCAAACTATTAGGAAGTAACTGGGAATGTGCAACATTGAGGACCTTTAGGACTTTCACGATAAAAGGGAAAAAGGGGGAAAAAGTTCTCCATATCCTTGATAAAGGGTAGAAAAAAGTAGAAATAAGGGGAGGGAGAATCGTAAGGTACGACCATAGTAACCTTCTATTACGTTGAATAGGCCTCCAAGATGACCATCCATTCATCTTCTGAAGAAAAAATCTCCACTTCTGATTAGAAGAAGAGGATATGCTCTTTAGTAATATAAGTGGACTCAATATCCTTTACCTCTTTAGGTACTATGGAAGGGGCCTCTATATATAATTCTTCCCTCAACGGGAGAAAGACATATCATTACACCCTAAGCATAACACTTATACACAAAGCCTCTCACCTCATGTGAGCTCACCCTTTCATACCATTTTAAACACCATAAACATCACCAAACACGACCACTTACTGCAGTGCGCAAGCCATAACCATCATCACTAAGGACTCTAAGTATCCCATACTCGCGTAGGGATACCACACATACCTGTATTTTTTGAAAAGAAAATAGTGTATCATCTATATCATATTCATAAATATTAATAATTTTATCCATCTTGGAGAGGTTAGGTTCATCAAAATAAACATGTACAAATTCTTTAACAACAAGTGTTCTTTTACTAAAATTCTAGGCTTAATATCCTTTTTGGTCCCGTATCTTAACTTCGAGGTTCATTTTGGTCCCTTAACTTTTAAAAGATCCATATTAGTCCCTTAACTCTTCAAAACATTTCAAATTAGTCCTTTTTGTCTAATTAGCAACAAGTTTAGCGACTAATTTTTAAATTTTTCCGTTGCTAATAGGACAAAGAGGACTAATATGGAACATTTTGAAGAGTTAAGGGACTAATATGAACCTTTTTAAAGTTAAGGGAACAAAATGAACTCTAAGGTTAAGATACAGGACCAAAAAGGATATTTTGCCAAAATTCTACATGCTTTACAAGAAAGAGAATAGCCAAAAAATATACCTACACCGAATTTTGCATCAAACTTACCAAAGTTGTCCTTACTATTGTTTAAGACAAAGAATTTGCATCCAAATATGTGTAGATATGCAAGGTTTGGCTTTCTACCTTTGTAGAGTTCATATGGTGTCTTCTTTAAGATATATATAATCATAACCTGGTTACTTACATAACACGTTGTGCTTATCGCATCCGCCAAAAAAAAACTTTGGTAGCTTTGTTTCACTTAGCACTGTACTTTCAAGTTCCCCCAAATACTCATTCTTTCTTTCAACTACACCATTTGTTGTGGTGTTGATGTTGAGTAATAAAAAGTAAGTATTTGTTTATCGTATCCACAGAGACTTGCGATATTACCAACAATTCGACAATTGATATCATTTCAAGTAAAGTTCATAGAATAATTTGATTAAGGTAAAACAGAATGTAAAATAAAACGGTATTGAATAAATTAAAGTTCTCAGATACGAAAGCTTCCTGGGATTGGATTTCTTCTATCGTGCACATATGTATATCACTGATTTGCTTCTGCATAATCTTGATACTTTTTCTTCATCTAAGTTCTTTCATTTGCATCATTTGCATTAACATCAATCATTTCATGGGTGTGTTTTTCATGCATTGTTAATCCCATAAATACAAAAATATGCTTTGTTTGCTTTGTTCACAAGTTAGGGTTTTGCATCAAGAAGTCCAAGAGGCCGGTCAATCAAGATTTTCAACATCTCAAGTTCTTATACCAAATCATGTTGATAAAGAGATTCCCTTCATTAATAATCAAGTTTAAGTTAGCATTAATTCAAGTTCATCAAGTCCCAATTCATCATGTGCTCCAAATTAGGGTTTTGGTCAAAGTCAGCTTGATGTTGACTTTTTGACCAAAACATGATCTCATGGCTTGAAGTATGATTCAAAGGTTTCAAATGCATCATTGTGACTTATTCATGTGGTTAAATTGGCTTAAGAAGATGGATTCATTGATGGTGGAAAATTTTTGATTCAACTGATGAAAAGTCAACAGATGCTCAAAGTCAAAGTTTGATTTTTGACATTTTTGGTCAACCATGGACTTATCAAGTCAAAAACCATGAAAATGTGAAAAATATTTGAGTTTTGATCAAGATAAATCAAGAAAATCAAGAAAAGATCAAGAATTGTCAAAATTAGGGTTTTTGGAATTTTCACTAAGTACAAAAATCCATGATCAAATGACCAACTTTTCAAGGTTGTAACTTCTTCCTCAAGCATCCATTTGAAACACTTGAGGGCTGCATTTAAAGATGGTGTAACGCCCCGTTTTGTCTGATTTATGTAATTGAGTCGTTTTGATTATTTTATTATTATATTATTTTATTTTTGACTTTTATTTGAAAATATGTTATTTTTCATTGTTGTGATGTTTTATCGCGTTTTGGGAGCGTTTGCGAGATATTTGAGTGTAGGGGTATTTTGGTCTTTTGTTTGGGTAAATATTATATTTTCTTTTATAATAGAAAGAGAGGAAAGAAAAATAGTAAGGAAAGAAAGAGAAGAGAAGAAAAAGAGAAAGAAGGAAAGAGGAGAAGAGGAAAATCGGGAAAAACTCCGTTTCGAGCGCGAATAATCGGGTAAGGGTGAGAAGTTTCAATTATATCTTGCTTGTGTATGTATATGTGTTGTTTGTTGTCATTGTTTTGGTTGTTTCGCGACTTTTCTTATCGATTCAAATTAGGAGCAATTGATAGAAATCGATGTTTTCACGGATGAAATTCGATATAAACCGCGTAGAATACTCGTTGATTATGTCTAAACATGTTTTGGTTGTTCTGGTATGAATTAGAAGGGTTTGGGTAGTAAAAATGATGTATTTTGGTCCCATATGACCTATATTGACGCTGCTGCGAATTCTGGGTTTCGCGGGTTCGCCTAGCGAACCCCAGCGAAGGAACGGGCGAATGTTCGCTAGATGGTTCGCCTAGCGAACTTTGTGATTGTTTTCCACTGCCTTGGTTCGCTAGGGTCCGCCTAGCGAATACTGGAGCGAACGTGATATTTTCCAATTTTGTTTTCGTCGTAATTTTCAAACCGTAAGTCCGTTTTGGTCGCCGTTCGAAGCGTTGGAAAGCTAATAAAAAGTTCTTTCTATTAAAAATTGTTTGGAGGTCATTAGATGATGTATTTAAGTCGTGGTTTTGAAAAAGTGTTGGGTTGTCGGATTTTTACCGTCGTAGTGATGTGCGATCGATGTGTTATTATGCTATATGCTTTTGATATGTAACATGTAGCTTGTGTGCTGTTATATGATGTGAATATACATGATGGAATGTTGTGACGATGGTTTGTGGCCTTGTGGAAAATATGTGCATTGTGTTGGATTAGACTTCGAGGCGAGATTAATGATGTTGTTGTGTGGTAAAAATACATTGTTTGATTGAATATCAATGTATGTTGTTATGATGTGTCGTGGGTAGCCTTTGTGGTGTGAATCCCTTGTGGAAGTCATTGTGATTTGTATGATTGTTGTGGTAGGTGATGAAATGCATTGTTTGAATTGTTTTCAATGCATGAATATGATGATGTGTATATTGGTTGTGTAACATACAATGTGGCATTGATATTAATGTGTATGCCTTGTATGATGTTGAGTAATGATAGTGCATGTGATGACATGTTGTGATGATAAAGTGTGGCCGAAAGGCAAATGAATATGATATGTTGTAATTGGTTTTATATGCATGTTTATGATTACATGTATGTGTGAAAATGAATTGCTTACGTGAAGTTCAATGTATGCTAATTGGTGGCCGTATGGCAAGAAAATGCATTGTTGGATTGATTTCTAATGCATGAATAAAGATGGTGAAATAATTCATATTGATGAATTGTATGTGATTGCATGAGATGAATGCATGAGTATATTGTGAATATGTATGCATTTCAAGAATGTCTTGAGTCATTTTGCATGTGAAGCATAATGCAGTACATTCTTGTGTTGAGTGATTCTAATGAGAATCCGTCGTAATGTCGTGTGCCTATGTGAGGTGTGAGCGATGATTACAAAAGATTGTGTGCCTATGTGAGGTGTGAGCAATCGAATTGTGTGCCCAGGTGGGGTGTGAGCAATCGGATCGTGTGCCCGCGTGTGGGGTGTGAGCGATCGGGTCGTGTGCCCAGGTGGGGTGTGAGCGATCCATAAACATTGTGTGCCCATGTGGGGTGTGAGCAATGGGTGAACATCGTAGGCCCGACGGGGAGTTACATTGGTAACGAGCGATGGTTCCAGCAGAGTTCCTGAGTGAACTTGAGATGATTGAGTCGGTACCGCATTGCATTTGCATAGAGTCATGAGTCGGTCTCTATGATTTGCATTTGTCATCTTTATAATGGTGCATTGATGAATAAACATGAATATGTATGTTTATGTAGAATGATAAGAATTGTGAAAGTGTGCATGATGAATATGCTTGGCTTTATATATATATATATACATTGTGATGTATATGAGTGAGTTGTGATGAATTGTGGTGAGAATTGTGAATGGATGCGTTATGTGTGGAAAATCATGATTTGATTCAGGTGAGAATTGTGAATGGATGCGTTATGTGTGGAAAATCATGATTTGATTCATTATGTGTGATATGTTTTGTATTAGCGGCATGATATATATGTTAGTATGTGATGGTATGGGTGAGATGATTTTATGCATGTGTTTGAATGTGTGTGGGCATATTATTATGCAATCTTGATTTTAGTTGTTATTTCTCACCCTTCTGCTGTTTTATGATGCTCTATGAGGCATTGCAGATTAGAGTTACTGGAGGTCTTTTGCGGAGACTAGCCCTCCGTTCTGTTGTCAGTCTTGGTATCTGCTCTGATACGTAGCACGGGAGTCGGGGAAACGATTATGTTATTCATGTATATAATTGTTGAATATATTTGGTATTACCTTTATATGGAAAAGTTTCCCAATTGAGGGTAATCTATTTTATGCTATGTATCAAATTTATGAGCAGGGATGATGTTTTGTTTATTTTAATCTGACATCCTTGTTTCTATCGGAAAAATAAATTTTTAGTTACTCTGATTTTATTTATGTATTATTTATTCGCGATGGGAATTGGGGTGTTACAGATGGCATTTGATACTACAAGTTGGTGAAAATTTGAAGCCAAAATCTTTCTTTAAGTGGAAGAAATTAAGGGCCAAAGTTGAGGTTTCAAGTTGTAGCAAAATCCAAAACACTTAGAAATTTTTCGAAGTTTTTGATCTTTTCAAGTGCATGACTTTATGGATAATTTGTGAACAATCTAGGAATCCAATTGAAGCACTTGAGGGCTACATTTAAATAGCATAATTCCTACTTCATTATGGTGGAAAATTTGGTCCAAAAAGCTCTTGCCAATTGAGAGATATGAGGGATCAAAGTTAAGGTTTCACAATGTGGAGAAATGAATGATGAACCAAAATTTTCTAAGTGTTGTAGTTCAGTTTGATTCACACGAGTTTGGAACCAATTTGGAGCATATTCCAAGTATTTCCTCAGCTTGTTATCAACACAAGACTTGCTTCTTTCCATGTTAGCTTCACTTTTATACTATATTTGTTCAAAATAGGCCCCTACGATGAGGACAAAATCTGCTGTAAACGGACCACTTGGGATCAACATTTTGGCATTATGTGGAATTTGTTCTTTTGGTCAAAACTTGTTGAGAAAGTGTAAGCTCTGATCAAACTGCATTTTGATGCCAAAGGTAAGTTTGTCCAAACCCAAAATGAATGATCAAAGTGTCATTACATTCCAAAATTTAAACCTTGGCACATGTACCATCTTTGCCATTTTTGTGAAAGGCGATCATACAAGACAAACTCCAAACCATGGATTTGATCAAACCTTTATCCTAACCTAGTTTTAAACTCCGACAAAATGTAAGCTAACCTCATTGTATCAGCAAACAAGCAAGAACAGAGAGAATACTTTGAGAGTAAAACCCAAAATCTTCCATTGAAGCTCAAAATCGAATCTCATAATTCCTTGGCTTTCCTTCCAATTTTCTTCCACAAACACCTTCCATTCATCAATACAAACCTACTGTATACATCAAAACTCAATTGTAATCACCCAAACACCATAACCAAAATTTCAATTTACCATTTGCAAGTAGATTCGGGTAGAGCATTTCAGAGGCTTTCAATCAAGTCCAAACACACCATTGCATTCCTGGAGACTCAAGGAAGTTAGAGGAACCTTCATCTCATTGCTGCAAGTGCATTTGGAGAGGCCACGAGTTCACTTCATTTAGGTATTTTTCTCTTTATGGTTCTCACGCTTAAGAGCATATTTTCAACTAATTCTTGTTACCATTGTGTTTGTTTTGATGTTGTGATTGAAAGACCTAAGGTTTTGTCCATTGATCATTAACATAGGCCATTTAAATTTATTTTGAAAAGTTAGGTTTTCTCTGATTTTTAGGTAAATTCTCATGATAGAGTAAAAATAAATGAAAACCATTGGCATGGTTGAATTCCTTGTTGAATTCTGAGCAAGATAGTGTATCAATCCACTTGCTCCATTTGGTGCAATTTTGAGAAAATTCCATTTTTGAGAATTTGAGGGAGGTCGTGAGGATAAAGATGATGATGCGCGCGCTTTCTGTTTTTTTTGAATTTATATATATATATATATATATATATATATATATATAAAGTGAAACATGATAACAAAGCCACCAGGCCTGGCGCATTGGTTGGAGTTTTTGTTGGTAACCTGGGGGCCGCGGGTTCAACACTCAGCGACCCCCCTTTCTTTTTTAACACATTTTCCTCTTTTTTTCTTCCTTCCCTTCTCTTTTCTTTTTTCTTTTTATTTTTTTAATTAATTAGTTCCTTTTCTTTTATTCCTTTTAATTTATTTTATATTCAAAAAAATAAAAAAATATTTTATTTATTTCTTTGGATTATTTATTTTATCTTTCTATTTTCATATTAAAAAAAACTCAAAAAAATATATTTATTTTAATTACTTAATATTTATGTCACATTAAAAATGTCAAAATATCTTAGTTTTTTTTTTCTTAAATAACAAAATCTAAAAAATGTATTGGTGTTGCGGTGAGAATCGGATATCAAGCTATTAATTAACTTGAATCATACATCTTTGAATTCACCACCGAGCTTTGATTTATCTAAAGGAAAGGGTAAAGATCGAAGAAAACCCTAATTGCGCTAAGTGAAGACAAAGTTAAGAGATCGGGGATCGGGGGTTCGTTATACTAAGGGAAGGTATTAGCACCCTAAGTATCTGTAGTACTCTACAGGAACCTCTTGTTAGTTTGTGCTATGTTATGTTTGCTTGCTAAGGGAATCTGCTAAGGGTAAGGTAAAGACCTAAGGGTATATACACTAAGTTTGCTCGCCAAGACGTCGCATTTTGCGCCTACGTATCTGACTAAAGAATCAGAGCAACCGTAGTTCACCTAACTAAGGGCGAGGAACCATTGACTATGGCCAAAGTTCTAAGGGGAATGAGTATGAGCTTATATAGAGTTTAAGAAACTCTCTAAGTCTAAGTTGTGATGGGTGAAAGTGAATACTCAAGGTGATGAGTCCCACATAGAGTCCAAGAACTCTAACTTATTTCTAAGTTGTAATATGAGTGGCTATGAGGCCAAGGGGAAAGTATCCTAGGACTATGAGGTCAAGGGAATATGGCCATGACTATGAGGTCAAAGCTTACCTATGACTATGAGGTCAGGGTTACAAGATGACTCTATGACTATGAGGTCAAGAGGAGATCCTATGACTATGAAGTCAAGGGAAAGGAGATGGCTCTATGACTATGAGGTCAAGAGTGAATCCTATGACTATGAGGTCAAGGAGGGATATAATGAGCTATCTATGACTTTGAGGTCAATAGAGAGACTTTCCTTTGGAAGGAGGGGGACAACTTCTTGTGAACAAGAGTTAAAGTGTGATTTGTGATTAAAGTGAACAATATGAGTTCACAGACTCAAGGGGATGAACAATTAAGTAAGAATAACAACAAAGCATGATATATACATCCATGTATGAGCATGGCGAAGGATAATGAGATAGTTCATAACAAACATGAGCAAATGAACACAAGTATGGAAAAATTTTGAAATTGAGAGGTAGGCAATCATATCAACACAAATTCCATTCTTGCAAGAAGATTCTAAGAAGTGCCACAAGTTATGGATAAGGGTGATGAGGTATTAACCAAAATTCAAACAAGACCCACTTCAAAAAGTCCTTAACAAGATTGACAATCACACTCAAAATAACCTCCTAAAAAAACTTAAAACACTTAGAAACTTGTCCCAAAAGTGGAAAGAAAATGAGTTCAAACTTTGAGTATGAAACAAAATTCTTAACATTTAAAAAAATGAATATTAAAGTGGAAATAAAATTAAAGTTGGAAAAATAGAACTTTAAAATACTAATATAATATTTTTTTGGAAATTTTGGTGTTTAGAGAAAAATACTTTAAATAAAGAAAAAGAAATTGTAAATAAAAATAAATTGGGAGTGAATAAGTCAGGGGGTGTGTTAGCAAAACTAGACAGAACTAAAAACTAAGCATCTGCGCTTCTGGGCCTGAATATGGGAGGTGCTAATATTAATTATTGCCAGGCCCAAGGATGCAAAGAGGGAAGGGTTGAAAAAAAGAAAAAAACAAAAAGGTGTCTAGGGCGAGGGGGATTCGAACCCCAGACCCCTTGGTTATATGCGCTGCACTCATACCACTGGGGTGACTATACATCCAATGTATATGCCCACCCCAATTCTACTTAAACCTTCAGGCGAACTAAAAGCCATTTTAAAAAACACACATGAGAAAAATATTACACGATGATACATTCATCAACCGGTCAATCACAACTTAAGTCACAAACTGCCAAAAAACATTCACTGGCCAATCACGTAGCCATGCTCTCTCCTACTCATGCAGACACGCATCAACAATATTGAACCATCGTGAAAAACCAGAAAATGGACAAGGTGTATCCTTCCCTTGTTCCACCAATAACCGCTTTGAAACTTGAACAAATATCATGAATCAAAACACCATGTTGGACTACTCAGAACAAGGAGCAACAATAAGATTTAAACAAACCAAGACAAAGGCATAAACAGAATGAAAAACAACCTAGAATAGGTATGCTTCAGAAATGAAACCACACTTATCAATCATATAAAAGATAATCTGAGAGTATCATAAAGCACCATTCCAAACATATTTTTATCTTGTTTAACCTAAACTAAATACATAAAGGATAATCTGAGAATATCATAAAGTTTCTAAACTTTTAGCATGAGAACATGAACACCATATATCTCAAACTATCAAAGCTAGCAGTGTCAAAAAAACATCATATAGACTCAAAATTATCATTCATGATATCATTAAAGTGCAAGGCTTCAACACAATAATCAGTATGGAACTCACATGAACTTGGTTATATGATCATGACATTGGATATGGAGGGAAAGAGAATAAGGGTTACCGAGTGGAATAAGTCCACTGCACCTTCTTAGGTATGAACTCTAAAGATTCCAAGGGTTGAGCTTCTTTCTCTTCAAACTATCAGTTGCTGCAAAGTACTCCTCTTCTTCTTCTTACATGCCAAGAGAATGCACAAAGTCACTAATGTTTTGTGATGTGCTCTTAATGTTCTTGTGTTCTGTCGATTCTTCGTTGTTCACAAAAGAGAAGAGAGCCCTTTTTATAGGCCAAGCAAACTGGTTATTGCCAAGAGGATACATTGGATATTGGTTTTGTCCAAGAGAGAAATATCATGAAGAAGATCCTACACATGGTATAGTCTGAGTTTTTTTTTCTCTTGAGCCAAGTGATAGTGTTTTGGTTGCTTATTCTAGGGATTTAGTCAGACAAATAAAGAGGCATGGACCAGTGGATTGAAGTGTAAGAGACTACTACATAATGGTCATATATTTTGCACCATGGCATCTCTTTTTGTGTCAGCTATCAAAGTACAAAAGGGGTGTACTTTAGAACTTTCTTTGCACGATTTTTGGTGGGAGAGTGGTTGGGAACTGATGAGTAGGGCTCAATTGGGATGTACTTGGTGTATCCTTGGTTCAGATCTTTTCAAGTTGCAAAGCATAGTTTTACAAAGAAACTAAAACCCTATCATGCTCTTTACCACACGAGCATTGCTCATAAAATGAACCAAACAACATGTTTTTATTCTTTGGAAAGTTGGCATGAGAAGTGTTAACCTATATGTTGGGGAAAGTTTGAGGTTTGAACTTGAAAACTGTAACGCCCCAGTTTTGGTCAGTTTTATTTAATCGAGTTTAGTTGATTATTTTATTATTATATTATTTTATTCTTGACTTTTATTTGGCAATATATTATTTTTCATCGTTGTTTATGTTTTATCGCATTTTGAGAGCGTTTGGGAGATAATTGAGCTGAGGGGTATTTTGGTCTTTTTGGGGTTAGATATTTTGTATAAATAGAAAGAGAGAGAGAAAAAGAGAGAAAAGAAAGAAGAAGAGAAAGGGAAGAGAAGAGAAAAGAGAGGAAAGAAAAGGGAGAAGAGGAAAAGAGGAAAAATCGAGAAAACTCTGTTTAAAGTGCGAATAATCGGGTAAGGGTGAGAAGTTTCAATTATATCTTGCTTGTATATGTATATGTGTATGTTTTCTTGGATTGTTTTGGTGATTTTCTTCTAGTTTCCATTCTATGTCGAAATGATAAAAATGGTTAGAAATCGATGTTTTCACGGATGAAAGTTGGAATAAATCGCGTAGTAGAGTCGTGTGATGTTGGGTCGTGATTTAGTGTGATCGTTTGATTGAATCGAGTTGAATTTGTAACTTTTGAGTTTTTGATATATATTGAGGTTTTTGTGCAAATTGATGTTGTGACCGAGTAAAAGTGTTTGGATATGTCTGGTAATATTGGTATAGGTTGATATTTAATCGGTGAATGGTTGTTGGTGTGTTTTCGAGTGGTTTTGATCGAGTTTGGAATCGGGTTAAATTGATAAAATTATGTTTCTAAATATTTCAAAAATTGAAAATGTTTTGGATGGTCTTTTAATGGTAAGAATATTGTAGTACGCTGAATTCTGAGACCGGAGCTTTTTACGGAATCGAAATCGGAGGTCCGGAAGGTTTCCGACGGTAAAAAAAAGCATTTTTCTGGGTTCTGACACGGGCCGTGTCACACAACACGGGCGGCCGTGTCAGACGTGTCAATTTGAGGCCATATGGGATTTTTGGGGGACATGGCCGTGTCACGCAACACGGGCGGCCGTGTCAGCCCTGCTGTAGGTTTTCTTTCAAAATTGTCTCGATTGTAACTTTTGATCCGTAAGTCCGTTTTGACCCCCGTTTGAAGCGTTGGAAAGCTTATAAAATATTATTTCTATTAAAAATGGTTTGGATGGTAAAAGATGATTTAATTAATTCGTGTTTTTGAAAAATAGTTGGGTTGTCGGGTTTTTATCGCGTATAATGTGTGCGATTGATGTGTTATCATGCTATATGCTTTTAATATGTAACGTGTAGCTTGTGGGCCGTTATATGATGTGAATATACATGATGGGATGTTGTGAAAGATGGTTTATGGCTTTATGGTAAATATGTGCATTGTTTTGGATGTGAATCATACAATAGTGCATTGATGCGAATGTATATAGATTGTATGTGATTGTATGAGATGAATACATGAATATATTGTGAATATGTATGCATTTCAAGAATGTCTTGATTCATTTTGTATGTGAAGCATAATGATGTACATTCTTGTGTGGGGTGATTCTAATGAGAATCCATTGTAACGTCGTGTGCCTATGTGAGGTGTGAGCGATGATTACAAACGATTGTGTGCCTAGGTGAGGTGTGAGAAATCGGTATGTTGTGGTGATGAATTGTGGCCGAAAGGCAAATAAATGCAATATGTTGTATTTGATTATATATGCATGTTTATGGTTGCATATATGTGTGAAAATGCATGGTTGTCATGAGTTCTTATGTGTCAAGCATCATGATATGCATTGTTGTTGCGTCCTGTGTGACGGCGGTTCCGGTGGGGAATCAGCTATAACATCGTGTGCCTCGAAAATATGAGGTATGAATAGCCTGAGGACTGAAAGCGATGGTTATAGATGATCGTGAGCCTCTCTCGGTGGAGGTGTGAGCGATCGGGTCGTGAGCCTCTCTCGGTGGAGGTGTGAGCGATCCATAAACACCGTGAGCCTCTCTTGGTGGATGTGTGAGCGGTGGGTGAACATCGTATGCCCGACGGGGAGTTACAGTGATGTAACGAGCGATGATTCCAGCAGAGTTCCTGAGTGAACTAGTGATGAGATATGAAATCTTGGAGTCGGTACCGCATATGCATTTGCATATAGTCGTTGTGTCGGTCTCTTTGCATCTGCATGGATTATGATTGCATTGTTTATATGTGGAAAATCAGGATTTAATTGATTATGTGTGAGACATTGTGATAACATTTGTGAATTGATGTGCATTCGTGTTAAATGCATTGAATTATGAATGATATATTTTGTGTATAAACATATGCATTATGTGTGAATATGTGATTATGTGATTATAATCTATATATGCTCTATGTGTGGGTATAGGATAATTGTGGTGAGGATAAATATGCAGGTGAATTGTTATGTATTTGCATATTATTATGCAATCTTGATTTAGTTGTTATTTCTCACCCTTCTGCTGTTTTATGATGCTCTATGAGGCATTGCAGATTAGAGTTGCTGGAGGTCTTTTGCGGAGATTAGCCCTCCGTTCTGTTGTCGGTCTTGGTGTCTGCTCTGATACGTAGCACGGGAGTCGGGGAACGATTATATATATATATATATATATATATATATATATATATGTATACATTGTTGATTGTATTTGGTAGTACTTTTGTATGTATAGTAGAGATTCTCAAATGATTTATTTTGTAAAACAAGTTAGTTATGGATCTTTCCGCTTTATTCCACAATTGACCTTTTCTTTTGTTGGAAAAAGTTTCCCCTTTGAGGGTATTCTATTTTGTGCTATGTATCAAATTTATGAGCAGGGATGATGTTTTGTTTATTTAAATGTGGCATCCTTGTTTCTGTCAGAAAAATAAATTTTTAGCTACTCTGATTTTATTTATGTATTATTTATTCGCGATGGGAATTGGGGTGTTACAAAAACACATGACAAACCGTGACAAAACTTGGTTGTAGCAAAAAACACAAATCAAAATTTCTAAGTATGAAGCAACCTTGTAACATGCCAACTTTGGTGTAATATATCTTGGTGACCACATTACCAATTCTTGAGATTCTTGGCTTAATGAAAAGTAGGAAGACGATGGAGTAATTTTCATGTGAAAATCAACTTGGGATAAGGCTTGCAACAAAGAGAAAATCAGCCACGGAGTCATGCACATGGGTTGCCCCAAAAGTCTTAGAAAATTTTCTAAGTTATTGAGTTTCCACAATTTGAAGCACCTAACTTTAAAGCATCATAACTTGAGATTGATTTATCCAAATGAGGAATTCTACACATGCTTGGAAAGCTTGAAGAACAATGAACAACTTTCATGTCCAAAGATTTTTGATTTGAAGCTTGGAACTATGTGAATATTTGAGTTAAAGTTGGATGAAAATTAGAGTGAAAATGACCAAAATTTCACTAAGTTATAAAGGAGTCTTATCTTCCAAGTCTCATAACTTAAAAACCATGCATTTTTTGAAGAGAGGTCCTCTAATACACTTTGAAGTTCATGGAAAGAGCTTCCATTTGAGCGTTGAGTCACTTAATTTGGATGTGTGGTTTGACAGTTATGGCCTTCCCAATCTTGCACAAGAAGTGAATTTTCCACACTTAGAAAGTTTTAAGGACCAAGCATTGCCCTCTTTGCAAGAAATATCTCAAGACTTGACTTCTCATGCTCTAATTCAACAAATAGACATGTCATGATGGATTAAGGACTTGAATGCTTCATCTTGGATCAAGATCTCAAAAGTCAAAGCCTCAGTCAAACCCTAATTTTCCTCAGAATACAACTGGATTATCTCTGATGATCTTACCTCTCCAACCTCTTCCAATGCCCATATATGGCCTCTAAAGATGTCTAGTGTCATATGGAATCATGTCCAAAGGCTTGGGAACATGTCTTGATCAACATCAAAGGCAATGGTTGACTTGTCTTGACAAAACCCTAGTTTAAGGCATGGTGAGCTTGTGGCTCAAGGTATCATTCCCACTCAGCTAGTGAACACCTGTGATGATTATTTGGAGCCAAAGAGTGTCTTAGGAGACCTTGAATCACGTGAGAGCTTGACTTAGGAGACTTTGCCCTCTTTCTTGTGTAGATCCTTGCTTTCACACAAAAGAAACAAACTTGCAAGATGAAGTGGTTAGTTAACAATGCATAGATGATTGAATCTAAATGTCAATGCAAGATGTTATGACATCTAAGGGGTAAAATTTGGGGTATAACAATTAGTAATGTGTTTTAATATTTCATCATGTGCATTTGATATTTATGATTTATTTTGCCATTCATTCATGATGATTGTAACTTGTTTAATAGTATATTTTTCATCTTTATAGCATTATAATTATTCCCCATTGTAAAAAATGTACCCCCACCCTTGTGTGTAATGTTGTTTGCTTGTTCATGTTAAGTAGGTTAACTAACTAATTAGATAAAAAAATAAAAAAAATATAAAATCAATATTTCAAAAAAATCAAAAAGGACTTGGTCAACACCTAGTTCAATTTTAAAAAACATTTGTCAACACCAATTGATCACCTTCTAACTTCACTCCATTACCCAACCTGTAAGTCGATTGCTTCACGCATTGCCATCAACCTTTCCTTTCTGATTCTTTTCACTTCAAACATTTTCGTAAACATGAATAAACCTCGATCAACATCGAGTGCTTTTTCTCAATCAAAAATTCAAAATACCTAAAAATATTCACACTTTTCATTAATAAGAGATAAAAAAGGAGCGGGGTATAGTTAACATCTCCCGAGAAGGAGGGCACGAGATGTAGTTCTGGACTGTCCGAGCTCTCTCATCAATTCAAAACACTTTAACACATCAAACTCTTTTTCTCGCCGCCGTACGATATTTCAAACTTTTTCATAAACGTGAGATATTGTGTCTTGAGACGACGCAAAACATTGCTTCGTCCACAAACTATTTGAGTTGAGATAAGAGGCGTTTTCCCGCGAATGTTGATTTGTAAATCCATTTTGTTGTGATTCAAACGTCAACTCCTCACCTATTTTGGGTAAAGCAATGTTTTTTTGTCCAATGTGACTAAATATCTTTCACTAAAATTGACCAACAAACAAACTCTTGTTAGCCCGAACTATGAAGGCTCTGAGTTCCTCGTTACACTGTGAGGAAACGTAGGCATGAGATTGAGAAGTCTTGTCGAGCCCCCTAGTAATAAAACCTTTAGGCCCCCTTTCTTTTTCTTCTTAATAACTCGAGAAGCCTAACCTCTAAGCAAACACTAACATGCACAACTAACCTAACGGTTCCCGTAAAGTACAACGGACGTGAGAGGGTGCTAATACCTTCCCCTTGTGTGACCGACTCCCGAAACCAGATATTGGTTGCGATAACCATATCTTTGTCTTTCTTTTAGGGGTTTTAGTCAATATTTTCACTTTCCCTCTATGGGAACACATAAAGATCGGTGACGACTATGTTAAGTCTATCCCGCAGGCGTGCGATTGCGCTTTGCGAGGTCGTTCTCATTTTTCGAGGTACGACAAATGGCGAATCTGCTGGGGACATTCCAAGTGAGTCAGTTTTGTGTGTGTTTATGTTTATTTATTTGTTTGAATTTTATTTTCTTTTATCTTATGTTTATTTTTATTATATTGTGATTGGATCTTGGAGATTGGATTTCTGTTTGCAAAAAAAACTTGAGGGAAATGCTCTATACCTGAGCTTTGAGTAAAAACATAAGATAGGACGATGGTTGAGTAGTGTGGGCCTGCGAGATTTAGATCTTGTTAGGGTCGACATGAGAACCTCACTTAGAGTTGATATTTTGAGAATATTGGAGCTTGACATGTAGTTGTCGTTGGCCCTGATGTTTCATTAAGATCTATAACACTAAGAACCTTCGTAGAACCTTAAGCCCTTGACCTATTAGGAATGACGGTCGCGTAGTGCGGGCCTCCCAAGAGGTAGATCTCGAGTGGTCGGTACGAAGATCTCGCTCAGAGTAGATTCTCTCGATGGAGTTAGCGCTTGGCATGTAGTTGCCATCGGCAACAAACATTCGTTTAAATTTATGACTCTGGGAACGCTGTCTAGAACCAAAGTCGATGGTCACATAGTGCGGGCTCCCCGGAAGGTAGATCTCCAGCAGTAGGTACGAAGATCTCATCTAGAATAGATTCATTTGATGGAGTGGACGATCGACATGTAGTTGTCGTGGTTGGAAAACATTCATACCCGGTGAGAAACCTGTTTAACAATTAAATTCATTTGTACCTCGAACCTTTGAACCTGTATACCAAAAAAAATTGCATTCATCTACATACATCACATGTGCATAAAAAAAGAAAGCAAAGCTCTTAGTCACTTGTTGTTTATCTCAAGAATTTAAGACATCTTGCAAGAAAAAGATGAATCCAGAAAGGAGACTTACTTACGCATTCAAATACAAGAATCCAAAGCTTGACGTTTTGAAGGCATTGAACTCTAAGTTGATTCTTCCTATGCGTAATGACTTCAAGAAGGAACATGGGAATTTGCTGAGTACTTAAGCGAGACAGAGGACCCATTTGCCATTATCACTTTGGCTCATTTCTACGAACTGCCGCTGCATTTTTTTCACCTTTTTTGATTTCCAACTGGCTCCCACTTCAGAAGAATTTGAGAGGATATTGGGTCGATGTTTGAAGAAACATAATCCTTTTCCCAAGCTTGAAGAAGATGTCACTCCTCAAAATATAGCTTCAGCTCCCCAGATGCAATTGCAATTGCCAATTGGGATATGAAAAGAGGTTTCAAGGGATTCCATATAGAATATCTGAAAGGTCTAGCCTTGGAGTTTGAGAAGATGAAAACCTGGGATGCTTTCTATGCTATTTTTGCTCTCTTGATTTATGGGATAGTTCTTTTCCCAAACTTTATGGATCAAGTAGCTGTGGAATTCTTCCTTGCTGGCAATCCAGTTTCCTTTTTACTAGCAGATGTTTACTTTTCCCTTCCTAATCGTCATGAGAAAAAAGGAGGGACTCTCTTGTGTTGTGCTCCCTTCTTGCATGCTTGGTTAATGATGCATCTGAAGAAGGAAGGCCCGACTGTGTCCAAGAAGTTGTAGTGGTCAGAAAAGTAAGGATCTCTTGCCACTAACAACATCAAGTGGTATATAAGAGATTAGGAAACTGAGGACATTATTGTGAGGTGTGGAGGTTTCCCTAATATTCCATTATGGGGAACTAGGGGTTGCATTAACTACAATCTTGTTCTATCTCTGAGACAACATGGTTATGCTATGAGCCTCCCTCCAGAGACTAAAGCTTTAGAACCATTAATTTTGTATGATATGGGGGTGAACAATCCATACATGAAAAGGGTAAGAAAATCTTGGAAGACAATTGTCAAAAAAGTGAAAGAATTTGGAAAGAGGAATGTAATTGCCAAGGAACCTTATATCTGGTGGGTGAAGGAAATGGTTCAAGTAATCAAGCTGCCATACTCTTTTGATCCCTCTCTCTTCCCTCCAGTTGCTGAACCAGAGCCTATTACTGCCTGAGGACGTGGAAAAACTTAATGCTAAGATTAATGAGCTCGAATTGGAAAATACTGAGTTGAGGATTAAGATGAACTGAGTTTCTTTGGAGAATGAAAAGCTAAAGGATGAACATAAAGGGAAAGCAAAGGAACTTGAAGACATCAATAAGAGGGCCATGCTATTTGAAGATCAAAAGGACGATCTTGATCACATCCTCATGGTTTCCACATTTGTAGTTCAGACCAAAAATGAAAAGATCAAGAAAGCTGAATACAAAATTCATGAGTTGGAAAAAATGCTGGTTAGGTCTCTTGTGGAGAAGAGTGAAATTAAGCACGACCATGGGGCTCAGATTTGCGAACTTAAGGATATTCTCTAGAATTGCAAGAATGAGTTGTCTTCTGAGGTCCTTAGAAAATAGGGAGCTATGAGAAGTTGTCTAAACTTTGAGAACCAGTTGGGGAAGGCTAATAGGAGGATCTCTGCTTTGGAAAATCAAGAGAGTGATGCGACATACATGCTCTTGAAGAACGACTACGTATACTGAAGGAAGTTATATGAAGAAGCTTGAGGAGTCTTAGATGAAGATGAGCGCGTCATCAAGAAGCTTCAAGGTCTTTATGTTGAATGGAAAGGCAAGTTCCATATCTTGGCGAGGTTTGCTAATCTCCACATGATGGAACTCCCAGAAAAACTTCATGAAGCCAATTGGTCCGTGTGCCCAGAGAACACTCCACCTCGGGTCTTCAACTTTGTCAAGTATTGCAAGAAGATGGTGAAGGAGCTTTCCACAGATCTCGCAATGATCATAAAGGGAGAGTTGAAGCATAAGATTGTTCGTACTTGAGTTTGATTTAATTTGTATTTTGAATGTAGCATGGAACTTTTTGTACTTGTACTTGAATATTTGAATTAATGAAATTCTCGTTATTTTGGATTTCATCTATTGTCTTGCCTTTTATTCTTATTTAAACATTCTTGCAAAAAATGTTCTAATTTTGCTGAAATAAATAAAAAGAATAACTAAGAGCTTTGTAAAAATGCATCCATGACATTCTT
Source organism: Lathyrus tuberosus (assembly GCA_022829125.1). NCBI lineage: Eukaryota > Viridiplantae > Streptophyta > Magnoliopsida > Fabales > Fabaceae > Lathyrus > Lathyrus tuberosus. The sequence continues at coordinate 633,616 of JALAZF010000901.1, forward strand.
CAAATAAAAAGCTCATTCCGTTGTCTTTCTCTAGTTGCACACTGAGTCCTCAACACCGATACAACACCAGAGCTCAAGCTCGTCAAAGAATGGCAGAACAAGAGCAAGAGTTGGAGAGGGTCAGTTCAGAACTTGAAGACCTTCGAGGGAGCATTGGTCAGATGATGGAAATGCTACAAGTCATCAAGGTCAAGATGGACCCTCAACAAACGGTCGTCTCAAAAATCGTCGGTCTAACGCTTGAACCCTAACCTGCAAGGACAATACCTTCTACACGACCTCCTTTTGGACTACCACCAGGTTTCACACCTCAAGCTCAAGCACCACTTGCTGTAGTGCAATCCACTCAACAAGTTGTTCCTCTACCAGTAGCCATCGAGGCCTATCCTTTGGTTCACGCTTTTGCACCTCCAATCGGTCATGCACGACCTTATTTTGAAGATCCATAACACGGTCCAGAGTCGTCTGATGAAGAAGACGAGAGACATGGAGAAATAAGGGGCATCAAAGATTATGTTCAGACAATTCAGAAAAGATTAAGGGCAATTGAGGGAGATCATATTTTTGGCGCTGCCGCTAGAAAGAAGTGCCTGGTATCCGGTCTTTTAATTCCTGCAAAATTCAAGACCACTGACTTTGACAAATACGAAGGCCACACTTGGCCTAAGAGCCATGTCATCATGTATTACCGAAAAATGGCTTCCCATGTTAAAAACGAGAAGCTCATGATCCACTACTTCCAGGATAGCTTGAAGGGTGCCCCCTCTAAATGGTACCTAAGCCTTGACCAAAGTCGCATCCATTACTTTCAAGACTTGTTTGATGCTTTCATAAAGAATTACAAGTACAATATGGAAATGGCGTCAGATAGAAGACAATTGCTAAATATGTCTCAGAAATAAAATGAGTCGTTCAAAGAGTATGCCCAACGCTGGAGAGAGATGGCATCTCAAGTTGAGCCACCATTGGCGGGGAAATAGCTGGCAGATTGGTTTATGGACATTGTCCAACCAATATTCTATAAAAGGATGGTAGGTAGCATGTCAGCAAGTTTTTCTGACTTAGTCGCCATGGGTATAAAAGTTGAGCTAGGTTTAAAGAATGGAAAAATGGTCAGTACAGCTGGAACTTCCAACAACAATGCTAAGAAGTTTTATGGAAATTTTCAGAAAAAGAAAGAAGGAGAGACAAATGTTGTTTCATCCAGTCGAGGAAGGAGTCAGTCATGGAGGAGACAACAACGTCAGTAAACTTAGCAACAACTAATGTATCCTATGCAATACGTTTAACACCCGTAAGTGGTAGCTGTCACACCAACATTCAATCAGCCTCAAGTTCCTATTTATCAATTGGCTCAGGCTACTCCTGTATATCAACCAACACCTGCAGCTCTAGCGTTTCAACAATCGAGAGTCTAAGTTCTGCGTTAGAACGCACTTGCGCAGAACATAAGACAAGGTGGAAAACCTCCATTTATTCCTATTCCAATGACGTATATTGAGTTATACCCCTCTTTGCTGCAAAAGGGATTGTTGGTTCCTAGACCCTTGGGTCCCCTACCAGATCCTATACCCCATTGGTATAACCCAAATGCCCGTTTCCCTTTCCATGGGGCGCGCCTGGACACGATTTGGAGGGATGTTATGCTCCGAAGAACATAGTGAGGGATTTGATAGAGAAAAAGATTCTTTCGTTCAAGGACTCAGGACCGAATTTCAAAAATAATCCTCTACCCGCACATGGAACTGTCAATGCGGTGGATGAGGCTTCTGATGATGTTTTAATTAGAGATTTTGCGAAAATCAAGACCCCTCTGCTAGCATTCCATACAAAGTTGGTAGAGGCTGGAATGGTAAAAGATTGTCATAAAGATTGTGTAGATTGTGCCATCCATCAAAGAGGATGTGAGATGGTACAAAGATATGTGCAAGATTTAATCAATCAAGGGTTACTACAAGTCAATAGTCATGCAAAAAGAGATGAAGTGGCAGTGATTGAGCTGGTCTTCAATTTACTAGAACCGGTATTCAATTTGTCAGAACTTGTTATCAACTTGCCAAAACTAGTCTTCAACCTGCCAGAGCCGGTATTCAATTTATCAGAACCTGTTTTCAACCTTCCAGAGCCGGTTGTAATAACTTACCAAAGCAAAACTATTCAGACAGTTGTTCCTCCCACACATGTGGTTGTCTGCATGCCCAGTCCTTTCCCTTTCGAAAGTACCAAGGCGGTGCCGTGGAAGTGTCATACCACAAATTTGTCCTACTTGTACATTACCATTATTCAGAAAAAAAAGATATATGTTGTTCCTGCTCAAGGTGTTGCTAGGGTGAGTCAAGTTTCAGGCAAGGCTGTCAAGTTAGGTGAATGCGTAGTATAGATATATGTTCAATGGTTTTAACCTATTCCTGGTCAGGCAAGATTTTGTTTCAAGATCAATCAAGGCTACGGTGTGCAATTCAAGTGGTGTGTGTTTGAGGTTGCAGTTAAGGTTTGTGTGTCAATTCAGATCAGTTATGTGTGGATCAGGACACCAGGCTGTGCTGAGTTCAGATATTTCATGATGGAGAATCATGTGGAACCTGTGCTTTTCAATTAGGGTTTTTGGTGCAGTTGCAATACAGTCATTTGTTGCTTATCTAGTTCATAGTGAAAGATTGGTTTATTAGTATTCAAGTGGCAAAGATCAGATTGTTTCACTTTTGATTCAAATTCATTTCAAGATTCTAGTTCATTCATGAAGAATTCAAAGATGTTTGGAATTTGATTTTAGCGTGATTCTTGAATTCAATTTAAGCTTGATATCAAAATGGAAATACAAGGGACCGATTCAGGAGTTTATTCATTCAGGAGAAATTCGAGAATGATTTCAAATGTGAATATAGAGTTAATATGGAATTCAAGTTTTAATTGAGGATCAAGGATTGCAAGTCATGCTTATTTTGCTGTGGTTGAAGGCATTGATTCAATAAATTGTACCATTAAAGTGCAACACAAACTACAAGTTCAAGCATTGTTAAAAAAGTTCAAAGTGCATTACGAGAGAAACAATACAATTTCAAGGCTTTATGCGAACAAAATTACAAGGGAAAACTAAAGCTCATTTGCACAAGAAAGTCCAAGGGTTCATTCACAAAAATAATTGTTACAAAGTCCATTTACAAAATTTTTACAAAAAACGCCCATTCTATTCATTAGAGAAATCCCATCATAAAAATTATAACAATACAAAAGAAGAACAAGCTCATGATACCAAACAATTCCAACCAACAAAAGAAGCCTGCAGAAAAAACAAATGATCCATTCCATTATATGAACTAGTACACACCAATTTTCCAGCCAAATACGCATTCACTACACAATACCACTTTCTGCCAACATGAGAAACAAACCATATCAAGCCACTACTCACAATGAACAAACTTCATGCAACGATTACGGTTCCAATACCACACGGCAACAAGCTTCCAACATTAGCTTTTCACTAAGCCTTCACAATGCATTTAATAGATGTCACGAAAATCCAAGCCAGTAAGACAAACCAATACCACGTCTTACGCACTATTGCCATACCACTTGAAGCCATAACTCTGAGCCAAACAGAACATCTTTTCTAAGCCAATTCCTTCAGCGCAGGCCCACCAAAGCTTTTCCAAACACCAACGCACACAACTCACACAACACACAACAATCGTGAATTCACAATGCAGCAACACGTTCTTATCCACACATCAAATCACTTTCATAATTCATTCCCATTTTCACTCTTACACTTCACTATAAATGTAATCCCTTCCACACTCTAATTCGTAAGTTCTCAGAACCAAAATTACGCTGCAGAATTCACAAACCAAACCCGTTCTTAAACCTTCATCCACCCGACTCAAACCTCAAACCTTCTGCAACAGATCTTCTCCCTAAACTAACCTGTCATCTTCAACCTTCAAACTTTACCACCACAACTCTTAACCCATTCTTTAAATCAAACCCAGAACAGAAATCAGAAAAGAGTAGAACCAGAAGGAGATGAAATAGAAGGAGGAGAACGAGATAAGTCAAAAACCAAACCTGAAGTCGAAACCGCGAACAAGTGAAGACGGAGAGAGATCGATTTGAAAAGAGAGCTGTGTGAGAGGAGAAGGTTGAATTTGACAATCTCCTTCAAACCGATTTTCCGTTTCTTTTGATTTTCTCTTCGCACGCGATGATGAATTTTTCTTAGCAAATTGTTGTTATCATTGTTTTGTTTCCTCAACCTTGTTCTTCTTTTCTTTCTACTGATGCGTGACCTTTTTTATTAAACCATGTTGTTCTGTTTAAAGGAGATGATACTGAGCACAAATTTGTTTTTCTTCTTCCAAGTTTGTTTTTTAATAAACCTGTTGGTTTGTTGATTGTGGATTGTGGGTCTCTTGGTCCGTTTTGTTCCTTCCACCTTTCTTTTTGTCTCTTAATCCCCTGTTTTTATTTTGTGGATGAATGGGCCTAAAGCCCATGATGATTCCACCCATCCACACACCCATCTGATTCTACCGCCCCTCTCATACTGTTTTTTTTTGTTTTTTTTTTCTCTTCTTGTTTTCTTTATATCTTATTTTTATTCAATTTGTTTTGTTTTACTATTTTATTTTTTTATGTTTTTTTTTTTCTAAAAATTTGTTTTATATTTTAGTTACCATTTGGTTTAGATTTTTTTTTCATGATATATTGTCACTTATTTTGTCATTTCCATTTGGATTCTTTTTATATTTTGGTCAATGAATATCTTAAAAGCATAGATATTGGTTATCGAAATTGTTAACCTTCATTATTTCAAATGTGTAGTGAATGATCATCGAGGGGCACGATTCATTGAGAATGATTTAAATATCATTTTTCCATCGTGTTTTAACACAAACATCATTCTTGTGCGGCCTCCTATAGTGAATGATCATCATAGATCGTGCTACGATGGTTTAACGCTATAGTGGACCCGATTCATCGATCAATAACAATTAACTATTAACAATTAACAACTAACTTTAATTTTTGTTCAATATTATCTTGCTTTACTTTTCCGTCAATATATACTGTTCATATTATTATTACTCATATTGTCATATTCATATTACTCATATCTTTGTCATATTATTCATATCTTGTTCATCTAACCCTTTTCTTGTTCATCTCATTCAAAAACACAAAAAATACGCTAAGACTATCGAAATCCTAAAAACATTCAAGTTGTGGAGTGTTGGTTACTATTCTGTGGAATGGATTTTGGACCTTGTACAAAAACCTTAGCTTGGAGATTTTGTCTGAACTCTTGATCGTGGCTTAGTTTAGGACATCTCGCACACACACAGCTTCCTCTTGGGCTACCTTACAATGATACCCTTTATTTCCTGCAATCCCGTGTACTTTACATGTACCCCGCTCCCTTTTTGATGTACTCACTTTACTCGCTTTTCTTTGATTGTGGTTTGTTTACTAGGAGCACCCCTAGGGACTAGCATAGACTAAACCATTTTCAAACTAATTCTGGATTCGTCGTCGAGCCATTTTCAAAACACCCTTGTAAGTCGATTGCTCTTTAGCATTCGCCATCAACCTAATGCACACACTCACACTTTTCGTCGTGGTTTCGTTACTAGGAGCACCCTTAGGGACTAGGATCGATTCACACCCATTTCGTCAAACCCTTGATTCAACGTCAAGTAGCATTTTCAAACAACTTTTAAGTCGAGTGCATTTTGCCTCGCTATCAACCTCTTCACACGCAAACACAATCAAACCCTTGATCCAACATCAAGTGGATTTTTCTCAATCAAACTTCAAAACACATAACAACTATCGAAACTCTTTTCAAGGTGAAAGAAAGGGGGATGGTGTCTTCGATCATTTTCTTCAGTTGTTTGGGTGCGAGTTCTCTTACTCGTGTGTAAATAATTGACACCTCTAAAAGACTTCTAACTCGATCAGATTCAAACCATTTTTGCAAGCACTCGTCGTTCAAAAACATTTAATCCATATTCAAACACAATTTCTTTCAAGGTGAATAGAAGGGGTTTGGAGTCTTTAATTCCTCTCTTTGATTGTTTGGGTGCGAGTTTCCTTACTCTTGTGTAAACAATTGTCACCTCTAAAATCAACCAAGTCGTAGTTCCACGAACTACGAACGCTCTGATTCTTCATTCTCGTTCGAATGAAGATACGTAGGCACGAGATTGCGATGATATTGGTGAGCTACCTTTTTTTCCCGCCGTTTGCGTCTACCTTTTTCATTTTCCTCCGTTTGCGACTACCTTTCTTTTTTCCACCTTTTTCGTCCAAACCTCTTTTCCCGTAGTCTGGACTACGAGCGCTCTGATTCCTTATTCTCGTCCGAATGAGCATACGTAGGTACAAGGGCCCCAATCCTTGGCGAGCACCCTAATCTAAAATCTTCCACTTCCCCTAGCAATCAAACTTTTTATTGTTCCTTTTGGCTTTATATCATTTAGAAGAAAACAAATAAGTTTAGCTAACATTCATCACAATTTGAACTAAGAGGTTCCAGTTGAGTACAACAGACGTTAGGGGGTGCTAATACCTTCCCCTTACGTAACCGACTCCCGAACCCAGAATGTGGTTGCGATGACCATGTTCTTATCTCTTTAAAGGTTTTATCGATATTTTCCTTTCCCTCTTTGGGATAAATAAAGTTTGGTGGCGACTCTGTCCGAACCAAGTTCTTTCGTGCCTTTTGGGCAAAGGTCGTATCGTGATTTTTTGAGGTACGACAGGAAGTACAATGTTACTATGATTAAAATGGAGTCTGAGGAAGTGGGACAAGAGAAGAGTTTAAAGAATGATGGTGCTGATGTCACCAATATTGCAGGAACGAGTAAGATGACCCGTAGTGGTCACATTTATACACCTTAATTTGCCGTGACTTCTCAAATGCCACCTAAAGAAACCACAACTACAGTTTCTCCCTAAGAGTAAAATATGGTCCAGTCCAATGAAGATGCGGAGTTCTTAAAGATCATCAGTAAGAGTGATTATAAAATAGTGGATTAGCTACACCAAACACCATCCAAAATTTTATCTCTGCTCATGTGTTCTCCCTCCCACATGAACGCATTACTAAAAACACTTGCACAAGCTCATGTTACTCAGGACATAACAGTTGGCCAATTCGATGTAGTGGTCGCCAACGTGACTTCTTGCAACACTTTGAGCTTCAGCGGTGGAGAACTCCCTAAAGAAGGAAAAAATCATAATCGTGCGTTGCACGTATCGGTTAAGTGCCAAGAAGATACTTTAGCAAGAGTCCTAGTTGACACATGTTCCTCTCTCAACATTCTACCTAAGAGGACACGTGCTAAGTTAGCTTATCAGGGAAGAGAAATGAGACCTAGTTCACTAATGGTCAAAGCATTCAATGGGTCACGAAGAACCGTCATTGGTGAAGTGGAGTTAGCTATTTTAATTGGGCCACATTTTTTCAATATTACATTTCATGTCATGGATATTAATCTAGCCTACATTTGTTTACTAGGGCGGCCATGGATACACACAGTTGGGGCCGTAACTTCTGCTTTGCACCAAAAAATGAAGTTTGTCGTTGACATCAAGCTAGTAATTTTCTCTGGTGAAGAATATCTTATGGTTAGTCACCTCTCATCCTTCCCTTACATTGACGCTGACGAAGACGTTTTGGAAACTTATTTCCAAGCTCTAGAGATAACCAATGCCATTTTTGTGGAAGTGAAGGAACCAGTGGAGAAGGTCAAACCGTCGTTTGCATTTGTGAAGAGTACAAAGTCAACTATTGAGAATGGTAGCCCTGAAGGTTGATGATTAGTGATTGATATCAGCATGAAGAAATACCATTTTGGTTTGGGATACAAACCATCTGCCAAAGAAGGAGCCCTAGTCCATGCAAAGGACTGAATGAGAAACATTTAAGAAGTATCCATCAGCACAGGTTATGTCTATGGAGATCAAGTCAGCGCAATTGAAGAATTCACCGAAGATGAAGGCATGTCAAATTTGGTGTATCAGTGTAAAGCAACTTTGACCAATTGGGAAGCAATTGAGATTCCTGAGATTATTCCCATGTCAAAGTAATTATTGTTTTCCTTTGTTTTCTAAATCCTTAGCTCTGCCCAAGGCTAATGGATCATGTTGTAGGGCCAATTTTCATTTTCAAAATCATCATGATGAATAAAAGACATTTTGTTAAATCTTTGTTGTTCATTTTATTTGAGTCTTTTTTTCCTGTTTTTGAGAAAATGGCAATATTTTCAAAACTACTAAAAAAAACATTTTCCCTTTTGTATTTTGATTTCCACTTTTGATAAAAAGCAATCATTCCAAAATATGCAGAATCAATAAACCCGTTGAATCCAATGACTCTACTCCTCCTCCTAACTTTGAGTTCCCCATCTACCAAGCGGAAAAATAGGGTGAGGAAGATTTTGATATTCCCGATGAATTGGCAAGGCTACTCGAGCCCGAGTCCAAAGCCCTCTAGCCCCATCAAGAGCTGGTGAAGATAATCAATCTTGGCACAGAAGAAGAGAAGAAAGAGTTCAAGATTGGAGCCACGCTTGGGGAAAGCATCAAAGAGAGATTGGTCAAGCTGCTACAAGAGTTCATGGATGTGTTTGCATGGTCATATCAGGATATGCCAGACCTGGATACTGATATTGTTGTGCACAAGCTACCGCTTCAACCAGAATGCCCATCAGTAAAGCAGAAACTCCGAAGAACAAGACCAGACATGGCTTTAAAGATTCATAAAGAGGTCAAAAGACAATTTGACGCTGGCTTCCTAGCAGTTTCCAAGTATCCTCAATGGATAACCAACATTGTGCCCGTGCCTTAAAAGAATGGCAAGGTCAGGACGTGTGTCGATTATAGGATTTAAACAAAGCTAGTCCAAAAGACGATTTCCCTCTTCCACACATTGACACTTTGGTAGACAACATCACTAAATTTGTTGTTTTCTCCTTCATGGATGACTTGTCAAGCTATAATCATATCAAGATGGATCCTGATGATATGGAAAAGACCACGTTCATCACCCATTAGGGAACATACTGCTACAAGGTTATGCCTTTCGGTCTCAAGAACGCAGAGGCAACCTACCAAAGAGCGATGGTCACCCTCTTTCACGATATGATACAAAAAGATATTGAGGTTTATGTTGATGATATGATCGCTAAATCCCAAAGGGAAGAGGACCGTATGAACCACTTGCAGAAGTTGTTTGGGAGCCTCAAAAAATTCCGACTACGTTTGAACCCTGCTAAATGCATATTTGGTGTTCGATATGGAAAATTACTTGGCTTCATCGTTAGTCAACGAGGAATCGAGGTAGATTTGGAAAAACTTAGAGCGATACAAGAAATACATGCTCCACGTATCGAAAAAGAAATCAGAGGTTTCCTTGGATGATTGAACTACATCTCCAGGTTTATCTCTCATTTGACTGCTATGTGTGAGCCTGTCTTCAAGTTACTTCGAAAGGATCAAACAGTTGAGTGGAATCCCGACTGTCAAAGAACTTTTGAGAAGATTAAAGATTACTTGAAAGAGCCTCCTATCTTGATTCCACCTGTTCAAGGGAAGCCTCTCTTTATGTATCTGACTGTGCTTGAAAAGTCCATGGGGTGCGTGTTAGGACAACATGATGAAACTGATCGAAAAGAGCATGCTATCTATTACTTGAGAAAAAAGTTCACCAATTGTGAAATAAGACATTCACTTTTGGAGAAGACTTGTTGTGCTCTAGCACGGGCCGTCAAACGTCTCAGGCAGTATATGATTTCTCAAACTACTTTATTGATTTCGAAGATGGATATAATAAAGTACATATTTGAAAAACTGCCTTTAACTGGAAGACTTGCCCGTTGGCACATGTTGTTGTCTGAGTATGATATCCAGTACATGACCCAGAAGGCTATTAAAGGAGGTGTGTTGTCTGAGTACCTTGCACACCAGCCTATTGAAGACTATGAGCCATTGAAGTTTGACTTCCCTTATGAAGATATTATGGAAATAAAAGATTCTGAGACCCCAGGTCCTGACGAAGGACCTGAACCAGGTTCCCGATGGAAGCTCATGTTTGATGCTTCCTCCAATTATACGGGGCATGATGTGGGAGTTGTTTCCATGAATCCTAATGGTGGGTATACTCCTTTCACAATAAGGTTGTTTTTTGAATGCACAAACAATATAGCAAAGTATGAGGCATGTATCCTGGGCATTGAAGCTGCAATTGACCTCCGAATCAAGATCCTTGAAGTGTGTGGAGACTCAGCCTTGGTGATTTACCAAGTCAAAGGTGAATGGGAAACCCGTGATACCAAGCTGATCCTGTATCGTGCTTACGTCGTGGAGTTGATAAAATACTTTGATTAAATCACCTTCCACCATATCCTGAGGAAAGAGAATCAAGTAGCTGACACTCTAGATATGCTCACATCTATGTACTAAGTCAGATTTCACAACGAGGCGCCTCTCATTTCAATTGAGCAAAAGACTGAGCCAGCCTACTGTCAATTGGTGGAAGAGGAAGCCGATGGAAAATCTTGGTTTCATGACATCAGACATTACTTGCAAAATCAAGAATATCCATAAAATGCTACAAACCTGGATAAGAAGACTTTGAGGAAGTTGGCATCCAAGTTCTTCCTAAGCAATGATGTGTTATACAAGAGAAACCATGAAATGGTTCTGCTCAGATGCTTGGATAGATACAAAGCAGACATGTTGATCAAAGAAATTCACGAGGGATCCTTTGGAACCCATGCTAATGGGCATGCTATGGCCAAGAAGATCTTGAGAGCTGGTTATTACTGGTTAACCATGGAGTCTGACTGTTTCAATTATGCCAGAAAATGTCACAAATGTTAAATTTATGCTGACAAGGTGCATGTACCACCAACTCTGTTGAATGTTTTGACATCGCCTTGGCCTTTCTCAATGTGGGGCATTGACATGATCGGTGCAATAGAGCCTAAAGCTTCCAATGGTCATCGTTTCATTTTGGTCGCGATTGACTATTTCACCAAATGGATAAAAGTTGCTTCCTACACCAACATGACAAAGCAAGTGGTTGCCCGTTTCCTCAAGAAAGAGATTATCTGCCGCTATGGAATTCCAAGTCGGATCATCACAAATAATGGGACGGATCTGAATAACAAGACAATGAAAGAGTTATGCAAGAACTTTAAGATTAAGCACCATAACTCTTCCCCATATCGTCCAAAGATGAATGGAACTATTGAAGCTGCTAATAAAAACATCAAGAAGATATTGCAGAAGATGGTAAAAACCTTACAAGGATTGGCATGAAATGCTACCTTTCGCACTGCACAGATACCGGACCTCAGTCCGTACTTCAACGGGGGAAAACCTCTTTTCTTTGGTGTATGGGATGGATGCAGTTCTCCCAATCGAAGTAGAGATACTGTTTATGAGAATCTTGATGGAGACCAAGCTGGAAGAAGCTGAATGGGTCCAAAACAGAAATGACCAGTTGAATCTCATTGATGAGAAGCATATGATCGCTATGTGCCATGGACAATTGTACCAGAAATGGCGCAAAAGGGCGTTTGACAAGAAAGTCCGTCTTCCGGAATTCAGAGAATGAGATCTCGTGCTTACGAGTCTTTTTCCCGTGCACAAAGATTTACATGGAAAGTGGACTCCTAACTATGAGGGCTCATGTGTGGTAAAGAAAGTTTTCTTAGGAGGTGCCCTGATTCTTACCACTATGGATGATGAACAACTCTCACACCCTGTGAATTCTGATGCAGTAAAAAAATATTATGCCTAAAAAGAACCCGCTAGGTCTAAAAACTGAAAAAGGAGACTTAGGCAAGAATGGGTATCCCGGTGGATCGGAAACCCAAAAGGGCGATCTAGGCAAAAGTTAGGGATAAAATAAAAAAAAGATAGATCGCTAAGTTGAAAACCTAAAAAGGCAACTTAGGCAAAAAAAGAGCGTCCCGGAGGATTGAAAACCCAAAAGGGCGATCCAAGTAAAAATTAGGGACAAAAGGCAAAGACTCCATCAGATAGTGTTTATCAACGTAAGAAAGGTCAAAAGCAGAATATCAATGAACTGCTCCCTTCAGAAGTAAGGTTTTATGGAGTCATGATTATTAGGGCTAGTAGTGGTTATTGGATTCAATGTAAACCTTTTCCCCATTGCCATTTTCAAATTGTAGTATTCCATGGAGCACCACCATTTGGGGGTCACCATTCTTGAATAAATACAAACTTTGCCTATCAATTTTGTCATCTGTGTTTTTCTCTGCTTTTCTTTGTCATGCAAAATGTCATTTATTTGTTAATAATGATATTTCAAACTTGAAAATATTTTTAACATATAATGAAAAACACAATTTTCTTTGACATATGGAAAGATTAAAAGGAAATCATTTGTTTTTCCAAAAGTCTCAAGGTTGCAAAAGTACTCCTAGATCATCACAACAAAGATCTCTATGGGGAATAACCTGTCATGATCCATTAGTCAGATGTAATTATCAAGTTTTATAAATTCTCCCTTAGTAGTGTCCATCACGTGACACTTGGTTGAGTTATTGGTGTTGAGGAATCAGAACCTCCATAAAGAGCCTCCACAACTCCTAATCTGCATGGAGTCAACATTTGCATCTCGTGAACATTCATGTGTCATGCTTAGACTGAAAGGTGTTTCATGCCCGTTTTGCATTAACCCAGGTCTCGTTGTTGATTGTTATCCCTTGACCTAGATTCGATCTTTACTAGTACCTTTTGAAGCTCAGTTGTCACTGTCAATCTTTTCCAAAGCCCAGTTGTTACTAGAACTCCTTTTAAAAGTCCAATTGTCATTGGCATATTTCCAAGTCCAGTTTTTACTGGAACTCCTTTTAAATTCCAATTGTCATTGGCATCTTTCAAAGTCTCGTTGTCACTGGCATTCCCTTTTGTAGTCCAATTGTCATTGACATCTTTCAAAGTCCAGTTGTCATTGGCACCATTGTCAAAATCAAATTGTTATTGGTTTTCAAAGTCCAGTTGTCATTGGCACTCTTTTTTCAAGCCTGGTTTTTACCAGCATTATTCTGAAGTCCAATCATTATTGGCACTCACTGCAAAATCCAATTGTTATTGGTACCCCCAAAATCCAATTGTTACTTATACCATTTACAAAGTCTAGTTGTCGCGGACCCTTTCCTTAAAGTTTTGTTGTTACTGGCATTGTTTGCAAGTCCAAGTGTCATCGGCATTCACTTTCCTTAAAGTCCAGTTGTTACTGGAATTGTTTGCAAGTCCAATTGTTATTGTCATCTTTAGAATACAATTGTTATTGGTATATCTAAAGTCCATTTGTCACTGGCCCCCATATTTGAAAGTCAAATTGTAAATGGCATCTACCCTTTAAAAGCTGGTTGTAACCAATGCTCACGGTCTAAGTCCAATTGTTATTAGCACACACAGAGAGTTTGATTGCCCTATCTGTTTTTTCCTGATGGCTCCTAGAAGGTAATATATGAATCTTCACTTCAGAGAGTTTCCAGAAGCTTGGATGTTATTCTTGTCAGAAAACTCCAATGATTTTTTGTTTCAACTAATTTCTTTGTAAATAATCCTCGTATACTTTGTTTTTGTGGATGATCTTCTGGTAAGAAGACTCCTGATCTTATCTTGTTTTGTGTGGATGATCTTCTTGTAAGAAAACTCCAGTTTTGTGAACTATATTCTATATGTCTTCAGACCATATTTTAACTTGTTTAATAAATCATCTTTGAACATTCTCCCCGGTGTCTTTTCCCCAGAAATTTGTCATCTTCAGTCCCAGTGAGTCTTCATCCATTGCCTTTGACATTTCCTGTAAACCACGACTGCCATATGACTCCATCTTTCCCCACATGTTTGTCCATCATCTAGCATGAAAAAAACATCATGCTAGGGTTCATTTCATTTCATACCCCCAACAAACCAAAAGAAGTCTGTCAGTCCATAGCATATCATATCATTGCATCTAGGGGAAAAATTTCAGGTCTTCTGTATTTAAATACCCTTCACCCTGATCTCATGAGGAGTGTCATCACCTTAGGATATATGACATAATGCGCCCGTCTAGAAAATAGGCGGTCAACAATATCCCGCGGTAAAGGGGGAGGGATTACCAACTTCTTAGGTTTTTCTAATCCCTAGGCCTATGGGCATTTATATATACTTCTTCCCTCAATGGGATAAAGACATATTATTACACCCTAAGCATAACACTTATACATAAAGCCTCTCCCCTCACATGAGCTCACCCTCTCATACCATTTTAAACACCATAAACATAGCCTCTCACTACAGCGGGCAAGCCATAACCATCATCACTAAGGACTATGAGTATCCTATACCCGCGTAGGGATACCACACATACATGTATTTTTTGAAAAGCAAATGGTGTATCATCTGTATCATATTCATAAATATTAATAATTTTATCCATCTCGGAGAGGTTAGTTTCGTCAAAATAAACATGTACAAATTCTTCAACAACAAGTGTTGTTTTATTAAAATTCTATATGCTTTACTAGAAAGAGAATAACCAAAAAATATACCTACACCGAATTTTGCATCAAAATTACCAAGGTTGTCCTTACCATTGTTTAAGACAAAGAATTTGCATCCAAATCTGAGTAGATATGCAATGTTTGGCTTTCTACCTTTGTAGAGTTCATATGGTGTCTTCTTTAAGATAGATCTAATCATAACCTGGTGTTGAAAAGTATTTTAGGTGAGTTGTTTTATCGTATCCGCATGGATTGTCCTGATAAATGGATGCTTATCGTTCAATAGTTTATGAGTTTCAAGAAAAGGGTTTTCAAAGAGTTTTGGTTTGGTAACATATGTTTTCACGTGTTTTGGTAGCAAAGAGTAAATTAAAGAAAGATGTTTGTTTTAACGAAAGCATGTCAAGATTAGATTTCGTTAACCCATTTCATACATATCCGATCAACAAAGCACGTGAACTTAGTTTAGATCAATAAAACCGCGTATCCTCTCGATTCCGTTTATTTCTAAAGCGGCTTCGTGAGTATTATTGTTTCAATTGCTAGATGATTTCTCGAAGCAACAATCGAAACAATAAACATAAAGATCGATACAAAGCAAATATTAACTCCTAAATCTTTGTCTAGAGTTTGTTTGTTAATAGATGAAGAACTTAGATCAAGACATGGAAAATCTATGTCTAGAGTGATTCAAACCATACATATATCATTAAAAGCAAAGATCTTCATCTTATATTGATCATCAACTTTGTTCACATACAAAAGATCAAAAGGAATACATACTAGTAAGGTTAACTACCTCTAATCTTGACACAAAAGGTGTTTAGCTAGCCATCACCATGGTAGCTTGATCAACAAGTAAAAAGGAAAGCTTTACTAGCATCAAAGTTGAAAGATCGAAGATTGATGCTCCAAAGTTTTGATTTTCACTTCTCTTGGAATTTCTAAGCTTCAAACCCTAAAAATCCCCTTTCAATCTGAAAAGTGCAGAAAAATATCAAGTCTATCCAAAAAATCTAACCAGGTGCCTATTTATACTAGTTCCATAATATGCCTATAAGTGGCACCACGCTAAGCGCCATCAGAGCGCGCTTAACGCGATAAACTCAAAGGCAGCAAATTCCCAAAACGCGCGTTAAGCAAGGTTGGAGCGAGCTAAGTGCGGTCAAGGACCCTTAGCTATTGCCTTCATCACAAAAGCGCGCTGAAGCTGCGCTAAGCGCGAGTTGCCGTTAAAATGTAGCGAAATTGATCTTCTAGGCTCGCTTCCATCATACACAGGTTCCAAGCATTATATCCAGCAAGAAAACCTATCAAAATGTATTAAAATGATCACAATTCATAATATTTACATGCATAATTGGAAACTTGCATATTTACAGTAAAACATATGGATTTACTACTAAAACACCAAAGAAACAATTGGAAAGGGCCACAAAATACTATAAAAAATATGCACAATTTGGCACTTAACACCTGGTTACTTACATAACACGTTGTGCTTATTGCATCTGCCAAAAAATACTTTGGTAGATTTGTTTCACTTAGCATTGTACTTTCAAGTTCCCCGAAATACTTATTATTTCTTTCAACTACACCATTTTGTCGTGGTGTTGATGTTGAGTAATAAAAAGTAAGTATTTGTTTATTGTATCCACAGAGACTGGTGCGACATTACCAACAATTCGACAATTGATATCGTTTAAAGTAAAGTTCACAAAATAATTTGATTAAGGTAAAACAGAATGTAAAATAAAATGGTATTGAATAAATAAAAGTTCTCTGATACGAAAGCTTGTCGGGATTGGATTTCCTCTACCGTGCACATATGTATATCACTGATTTACTTCTGCATAATCTTGATACTTATTCTTATTGTCATACCCAAAATTTTGCCCCACCTAAGTTCTTTCATTTGCATCATTTGCATTAACATCAATCCTTTCATGGGTGTATCTTTCATGCATTTCTAATCCCATAAATACAAAAATATGCTTTGTTTGCTTTGTTCACAAGTTTGGTTTTACATCAAGAAGTCCAAGAGGTTGGTCAATCAATATTTTAAACATCTCAAGTTCTTCTACCCAATCATGTTGATCAAGAGATTCCCTCCATCAATAATCAAGTTTAAGTTAACATCAATTCAAGTTCATCGAGTCTCAATTCATCATGTGCTCCAAATTAGGGTTTTGGTTAAAGTCAGCTTCATGTTGATTTTTTTACTAAAACATGATCTCATGGCTTAGAGTATGATTCAAAGGTTTCAAATGCATCATCGTGACTCATTCACGTGGTTAAATTGGCTCAAGAAGTTGGATTCGTTGATGGTGAAAGATTTTTGATTCAACTGATGAAAAGTCAATATATGCTCAAAGTCAAAATTTGATTTTTGTTGTTTTTGGTCAACCATGGACTTATCAAGTCAAAAATCATGAAAATGAGGAAAATATTTGAGTTTTGATCAAGATAAATCAAGAAAATAAAGAAAAGATCAAGAATTGTCAAAATTAGGGTTTTTGGAATTTTCACCAAGTACAAAAATCCATGATCAAATGACCAACTTTTCAAGGTTGTAACTTCTTCCTCAAACATCCATTTGAAACACTTGAGGGCTGTATTTAAAGATGGCATTTGATACTACAAGTTGGTGAAATTTTGAAGCCAAAAGCTTTCTTGAAGTGGAAGAAATTGATTGCCAAAGTTGAGGTTTCAAGTTGTTGCAAAATCCAAAACACTTTGGAAATTTTTTTTTAAAGTTTTTGACCTTTTCAAGTGCATGACTTTATTGACACAAGACTTGATCCTTTCCATGTTAGATTCACTTTTATACCAAACTTGTTTAAAATAGGCCCCTACAATGAGGACAAAATCTACTGCAAACTGACCACTTGGGATAAACATTTTGGCATTACGTGGAATTTGTTCTTTTGGTCAAAACTTTTTGAGAAAGTGTAAGCACTGATCAAACTCAATTCTGATGCCAAAGGTAAGTTTGTCCAAACCTAAAATGAATGATTCAAGTGTCATTACATGCCAAAATCCAAACCTTGGCATATGTAGCATCTTTGCCATTTTTGTGAAAGGTGATCATACAAGACAAACTCTAAACCAAGGATTTGATCAAACCTTTATCCTAACCTAGTTTTAAACTCCTACAAAATGTAAGCTAACTTCATTGTATCAACACACAAGCAAGAGATAATACTTTGAGAGCAAAAACCAAAAACTTCTATTTAAGCTCAAAATCGAATCTCACAACTCCTTGGCTTTCCTTCCAATTTTCTTCCAGAAACACTTTCCATACATCAATACAAACCTACTGTATGCATCAAAGATAAATTGTAATCATCCAAACACCATAACCAAAACTTCATTTTTCCATTTGCAAGTGGATTCGGGTAAAGCATTTGAGAGTCTTTCAATCAAGTCCAAACACACCATTACATTCTTGGAGACTCAAGGAAGCTAGAGGAACCTTCATCTCATTGTTGCAAGTGTATTTGAAGAGGCCACGAGTTCACTCCATTTAGGTGTTTTTCTCTTCTTTTTTTCTCACGTTTAAGAGCATCTTTTCAACTCATTCTTGTTACCATTGTGTTTGTTTTGAGGTTGTGATTGAAAGCCCTAAGGTTTTGTCCATTGATCATTAACATAGGCCATTTAAATTTATTTTGAAAAGTTAGCTTTTCGCTGGTTTTTAGATAAATTCTCATGATATAGTACAAATAAATGAAAACTATTGGCATGGTTGAATTCTAAGCAACATAGTGTATCCACTTGCTCCATTTGTTGCATTTTTGAGGAAATTTCATTTTTGAGGATTTGAGAGAGGTCGTGAGGAAAAAGATGATGATGAGCGCGTTTTCTATTTTTTTAAATTTATTATTAATATATATATTTTAAAGTGAAACATTATTAATATATATATTTTATCTTTCTATTTTCATATTAAAAAAACTCAAAAAAAATATATTTATTTTAATTACTTATTATTTATGTCACATTAAAAATGTCAAAATATCTTAGTTTTTTTCTTAAATAAAAAATCTAAAAAATGTATTAGCAATGTGTTTTAATATTTCATCATGTGCATTTGATATTTAAGATTTATTTTGTCATTCATTCATCATGATTGTAACTTGTTTAATAGTATATTTTTAATCTTTATAGCATTATAATTATTCCCCATTGTAAAAAATGTACCCCCACCCTTGTGTGTAATGTTGTTTGCTTGTTCATGTTAAGTAGGTTGGTTAACTAATTAATTAGATACAAAAACAAAAAAATAAAAATAAAATCAATCTTTCAAAAAAATAAAAAAGGACTTGGTCAACACCTAGTTCAATTTTCAAAAACATTGGTCAACACCAATTGATCACCTTCTAACTTCACTCCATTATCCAACCTGTAAGTCGATTGCTTCACGCATCGCCATCAACCTTTCCTTTCCGATTCTTTTCACTTCAAACCATTTCGTAATCATGAATAAACCTTGATCAACATCGAGTTCTTTTTCTCAATCAAAACTTTAAAATACCTAAAAATATTCAAACACTTTTCATTAATAAGAGATGAAAAAGGAGCGGGGTGTAGTCAACGTCTCTCGAGAAGGAGGGCACGAGATGTTGTTCTCGATTGTCTGAGCTATCTCATCAATTCAAAACACTTCAACACATCACAATATTTTTCTCTCTGTCGTGCGATATTTCAAGCTTTTTCATAAACGTGAGATATTGTGTCTTGAGATGATGCAAAATATTGCTTCGTCCACAAACTATTTGAGTTGAGACAAGAGGCGTTTCCCACGAATGTTGATTGTTAGATCCATTATGTTGTGCAAACGTCCGCTCCTCACCTGTTTTGGGTAAAGCAATGTTTTTTCTTTTGAACATGAGTAAGTATCTTTCACTAAAATTGACCAACAAACAAACTCCTGTTAGCCCGAACTACGAAGGCCTTGAGTTCCTCATTGCACTGTGAGGATACGTAGGCATGAGATTGCGAAGTCTTGTCGAGCCCCCTAGTAATAAAACCTTTAGGTCCCCTTTCTTTCCCCTCATAATAATTCGAGAAGCTTAACCTCTACGCAAACACTAACACACACAACTAGCCTAAAGGTTCCCGTTGAGTACAACGAACGTGAGGGGGTGCTAACACCTTCCCCTTGCGTAACCGACTCCTGATCCGAGATATTGGTTGCGATGACCATATCCTTGTCTTTATTTTAGGGGTTTTATTCAATATTATCCATTTCCCTCTTTTGGAATAAATAAAGATCAGTGGCGACTCTGTTACGTCCATTCTGCGGGTGTGCGATTGCGCTTCGCGAGGTCGTTCTCATTTTTTGAGGTACAACACTTATCTTCAGATACCACTCACAATAACGTGTATGTCTACACGATTATTGAGATTTCAACCGGTTTGTTTAATCAACGACTTCTCAATATATTAAATAATCTGATCGCATTAAGAACTAATATTTGTTTGTGAAAATCAAACCCTAATTCTATGTCTAGCAATTAGTGTTTAACCGATTCTTATCTGAATTCAAGATCCGAATGTATTTCTCAATCACAATTCACATCCAAATTTTTTAATCAAAATAACAAAGATAGAATCGATAATGATGAATAACAAGATTATATTGAAAGCATAATCAGTGAATATACATACGATTACGATAGATTCTTTCCAATCCCAACATGAGAAGGAGTTTAGCTAGCCATTGTCATTGTAGCTTGATACAAAAAGAAGGATTGGAGATGAATATGCATCAAGAATGATTTCTCGATTCTTGATGCGAATCCAGCTCGATCCTCGCTAACCTCCTCGCACTTAGCTATTACAATGATATTAAACTAAAAGTATGAAAAATGGAATGTTTTTCTAACTGGCCTAAGTCCTCTATTTATAGAATTTTTCCAAAAGCCGTTACCCTTGCCCTGTGCAGAAATCTTTGTTGTAACACACCATGATTGCTTAACCCTGAATAAGTCTTTGAACCGCCTTTTGAAATTTTCAGCCTTAGTGCGCTCTACGCAAAAAGTTGTGCTGCAGCACACTTGCACTCTGCGCAAAAAGTTATGTTGCAACGCACTTTGCTTCAGGTATGCTAGCAGTGAGACCTCACTGGATTTTGAATGTCTGAAACTTCCTGAAGTATGCTTCAGCGCCTTGGTAGCGCCATGCTCGTGTTTCTCTTCTTTTGCTCGCTGCATGCTCGTTGCAGCGCCCTTGTAGCGAGCCAGTTTTTCTTGTTTGATACTTAGGCTTGTATTGGGTGATTTTTCCTGCATTAATTCAAAGCAATCATCAAAAAGTAACCATTCTATTACCTAGCTTCATTTTCTAATTAAAACAATGGAAACTATCATGAATTTGTATCTCGTAGATCCTATAAGTTCCAAAATGTTATGTTATAATACTCTTCCTTGGGTGTTTATCAAATTCTTCCCAACTTGGGTTCTTGTTTGTCCTGAATCAAGATCATGAATCTTTCAAAGCAAGAAACTCTATCAAATGTCAGAACTCAATAATATAATTTTTGCACAACAATTGATGGAAAATGTATGGTTCAAATAACTAATGCACATGCGAAAGTCATGTTTATTTACCTTTTAGAATCAAAGCATGACTATGAAGAAAGTTACTTCATTCAAATATCAAATCATGCTTTCAAAAGCAATGACACAATTTACTTGAATCATCCTATCACTCTTCTTCATAAAATGGATGGAGATCTTTGGAATTTCAATTGTATGGTAAATGGACTCTCATCCAACAACCTTGTCAATATCCTGATCAATTCATGTATTCATTTGAGCAATTTACGTTTTGAAATTTTCTTGAGATCATAAATCACTAAGGACTTTGTTCCTGGTAGTAACTTGGCCGGTTTTGCAAGGAAATGATGTTTCCTAAGGCTATTGGTTCAAAAGTTTGGTTCAAGTTAATAAAGAGTATTTCAAAGAAAACTATTTGTTCTTTCCTTTGTGTTCATTCTCTTTTTCACTCCTCAATTCTTTTTGATGCACTCATCCTTTATTTGATGTTTATTCTTTACTTTGCTTTCAATTTCTTTTCATTTCTTGATTGCATATTTTCTTTTCATCTTTTTGATGTCATCTTTTCATTCCTTTATTCAAATTAACACCCTCTCCCCAACTTGATTGATTCTCATGTTTATTCATAAATTAACTTTTCATTCTTGGTGATTCTATCATATGTTGGTTCCGGGTTTGTTTTCAAAGAAAATATAATGGATCAATGATGAATTTGTTTGTTATTTTTGAATGAGATTCAACAATCTTACCAAGTGGTTTACTTAGTGATTTTTTGTTTTTAATAATTGATCCATTCATGCCTTTACAAGACTCAAAAAGGGTTTGCAAATACTCGCTCACTCACAAGGTATGATGATGTTTTTTGGCTAAGTGGTTTTGCTCAAACACAAAAAATTGCCTTGACCCTTTTTATGCTCCACAAAAATTCAAAGAAAAATTCCAGATTAAACATGAATCTAACGAGTTAAATTAAGGATTAACAGCCAGTTAAATCATTTAAGTGAACAATGGAAGTTTTTCTCACATTTTTGGTTTTGGCTACATGATTCAAGGAAGAATTTATGTTTTTGCAAAATGAGGCATGAAATGATTTTGTAAGAAGCACAAAATTCAAAATCATGTTAACATTCTATAAAGCATGCAAACATGTACCTTGTTTGTTGTGCAATTCATCCAAATTCCTATCATCACCATTACATTTTTGCTGAGTTCTTTGAGGCTTAATTGAGTCTTCTTTGATTTTTGAAGAAAATTAGATCAATGATGAAGACAAAAAACAAAAATGTCCTCAATTGAAACTAACTACTACTACTACTTACTACTTTGAAACCATTTAAAACAAATACTACTTAACATTTAACCACCATTTCCAAGTTGTGGTTTCAACAAAATCTAAATCAATTCAGGTTTTAGGTTGGTGGTTAAGTGAGGGTTAAATAACATTAATTTCAAGTTGGTGGTGTCTTTCATTTGCGTGCAGCCCAAGAATGTTGCACAAGGCACACTGGCGCTGCACTCTCCCGTGTTGCGCAGAGCGTACCTGCACTATGCTCAAGATTGAGGGGCTCTGTGTAACGCCCTTGTATAATATATATATATATATATATATATATATATATATATATATATATATATATATATATATATATAGAATAATACTATACAAGAGTTATTATCTGGTACTGACACCAATCATTAGTGTCTATTGGCATAATTTACATACTTGACCATTACTAAAATATAAAATACAACCTATGGTACAAGACATGGAAATTTGCCAAAATAATAAAATCTAAGATCAAGGTACAACATCCTTCATTCTACAAGATACATAATACATAATGCACAACGGAATAAGCATAAACTAAGCTTCTCTTGAAACATTCAAGCATAGCTCCACTTGTAAATATACCTGCAAACAATACTTGAAAAACAACAACAACAACAATGGGGGTGAGATAATACTCTAGTGAGTTCCCCTATCATATGGATTCACTCAGCTCTACAAGGTTCTAACCAATTTCTATCTCAAGTCAAAAAGGGAAAGGGAATAAGACTTGAGTTCACAACCTACACACTATATGGAAACACACCGCTTGAGTTTAATAACTCAAACTATCACTAATCGGAAACCTGACCAAGGAATCCTCTTTTCTCGTCCTTTTCTTCGTCTAAGAGTTTGGCGCGGGTCATGGATCATTGCAAACCTTGACATATGAAATGGATTCGAATCTAAGGGACACATAATCCATTGAATCGTCATTTCTCATGGGTCGTACCCTATCACAAGTCTCTTTACCCGTAGGCTCCATTCTAGAGGAGTTCTCTAAATAAGCTTCCACTCGTGAAATGGCACAACTCAAGGTATTGGTTCTGACTAAGTGATCTCACACTCAAGCGTGATTGTATTAGACAATCACAAGGCCACATACGCCTTGTTCTCAAAGTAACACAAAACCAACTCATGTTCCATATAGTGTCTCAACTTTCCACTAGACAACTACTTGTCAAGGATGCACACCTAGGCTACAAATGAACTAGCATTGTCATCTAAGTTATTCATCATGTCCTAATCACTTACTAACTTATTTCATTAATTGACATTAAGGGTTTCCTCACCATTCCCTATGAATTTCTACAGTTATTATCACACATGTATACATACAAGCAACAATTTATAGATAGAAAAATATGCATCACCAACACAACCATAATTCATAGAATATATATCATAATGTGGCCTATAACATGCTCAACTAATACACGACTAACCTTATCCTTGATGGTCATAAATACAAGTTCCAACTTACTATCTTATAGATCATTGGAAGAGATTTCCGACGATTCCGACCATGAGTCAAACGGAGTTATGAAACTCAAGTTACGGGGAAAACAAGAATCAAGCAATTTTCTCAAGAAAACAGGGTATAGGTCGGCCTATGGAGGTTTCAGGTCGGCCTATGGGAGGTTTCAGGTTGGCCTAAGATGCGACGCATAGGCAGAAGCCACAAGCTTCAATATTGGTGCGTGGAGGTCGGCCTATGATGGTTTCAGATCGGCCTATACTGATAGTTTTCACATAAAAACTAAACTCTTTGATGCCAAACTCTTCCCAGACCATTCTCAAACCATTCCTTCTATTTCTTAGTAAAATTCCTCTATTACAACCTACATAACTTTTCAACCTGCATAAGGTTCTCTTGGTTTCCAATTCTACCAATTATGTTACCCAACTATCAATAACATGTAATAATTTTCTATTAATAACTCACATACTTTCCACATGTTTATCTCAAAATCCTAAACACACAAACACAACAACAACAACCACCATTTCATTCTATCACATAAGAACACCATAGCCATGGAAAGAACATATGAAGCATCAAGATAATCATGTAAGACATAAATATTCATGTATATCATATTTTCACACAAACCCTAACTTCCCCAAATCTTTTCATGCTTTTTCCCCAAGCTAAACTACCTATGGAACTCACCTCTAACACATGGAGATGAAGAAAATGATGAAGTTTGGTTAAGAAGATGATGAATAGTGATGATGATGAATATGATAAACCCATGGATTTTCCTTCTTCTTCCTTCCTTCCTTTCCTTCTATTGTTTCCCCTTCTTCTTTCTCTTTCCACTCGGGTTCCTCTCTTTCTCCCTTACATTTTCCTTTTTGTTTCCTTAATCTCACTTTCCTCTGTATGTTATTGATGCATAGAAAAGCAATACATAGCAAGACATTTAACATGTGGTGGATATTGGTCCCATAGTGAAAACATGTAGTCATAAATTGGTTTGTAGAAATGTGTGGATAGAATTGAAGAGGATTAGTAGAAAAATATCTTAAGTGATACTACACTTATATAATTACACTACTAGAGCAATTAACCCATTATTAGTGTTATCAAAATATCTCCTCTTGTACTTATTAATAATGGTCAATCTCTTTTATTAATAATTAATCTCTTCAGAGTCTATTAGTTACTCTATTGGTCCCAACTGATGACACTTAGAGCACTTAAGAGCTTCAATAAATCCAACTAACACCCAATTGAGCATTTAAGGGAAATATGGGGTATTACACTCTCCGCAAAAACCAGTTTTGCCAATTTTTGAAATTTTCAGATGCAAAATACGAAAACCAAAAGCGAATGCTAAACAAAACAAAAGGAAACCTTAAACATTGGGTTGCCTCATAACAAGCGCTTGTTTAACGTCGTTAGCTCGACGCATTTTTCGAGTGAATTTAGGGTGGTTTTTCTGAAATGATCCGAGCATCTTTACCACTATCATGTGGCCTTGCCTCATCCTCTTTTTCTTTGTCACTAGCATCCATTTTGAAGCATATTCCTTTGGTGATTGGATGCTTGTTGTCTTCAAACAAACTGAAATTGACCTCTTTATCTTGCATTCTAACCTTCATTAATCCCTCATCCACATCTATCATTATCATTGCTGTCTTCATGAAAGGTCAGGCCAGAATTAGAGGAGTATCATCATCTGCCTCAATATCCATCATCATAAAATCTATAGGAAATAAAAATTTGTCGACTTTAACCAATACATCTTCAGTTATTCCTGATGGCCAGGTGATGGATTTGTCTGCTAGTTGTAGTGTCATCTTCGTATGTTTCATGTCCAAATCACATATCCTCTTAACCACTGAAAAAGGAATGAGATTTATGCTGGAACCGAGGTCAATCAACGCCTTTCTAACATTTATGTTTCCTTTAGTAATAGGTAACATAACTCTTCCAGGATTAGTTTCTTTTTGTGGAACGACTTTTTGAATAACAACACTGCAACTAGCATCCACTTGAATCATTTCTTCATCCATGATTCTACGTTTCTTTGTTAGAATTTCTTTCATGAAATTTGCATATGTTAGCATATGTTCAAGTGCTTCAGCCCATGGAATGTTAACTTGTAACCTTCTGAAAATTTCCAGGTACCTCGTATATTTCCTTTACTGGTCCTTCTTGGTAGGACCATGAGGATATGGTAGTTGTTGTGCAGGCGGATTGATAATCTTTCCTTTCTCTTTTCTTGTTTTCTGCTTTTTCCGCTTATCACTCAAATTCTTCTCATTTCAACTACCTCTTCCTCAGTTTTTTTTCTTTTCTACTTCCTTCTCATTTTCTCCCTCTTGTTTTTCTCTTATTTCAACCATAACTCTTTCTTTTTCTGCATTTTCACCAACTCGCGTTTCAATCACTCTACCACTCCTTGTTGTGATTGCATTGCAATGTTCCTTTGGATTATTCGGCATGTTAGCGGTGAATGTTCCTCCTTGTTGGTTAGCCAAGTGTTTAGCTATTTGTCCTACTTGTGTTTTAAGATTCCTAATTGAAGCATCTGTATTTTTCTGGTTTTCCATGGACAGCTGCATAAACTGGTTCAAAATATCTTCCAACTTAGCGGTTCTATCGTGTTGAGGTAGATTCTGGTTATGGCTACGGTACGGATTTTGCCAATTTGATGGTCCAGTGTCATTTTGTATCCAACCTTGGCCATAGTTAGCATTTTTACCTCTTTGATAGTTCTGGTTTGCTGGATACGCACCTTTCTTTTGTTGATATCCCAAATAATTCACTTCTTCGTTAATCGGAGGGCAAACACCATTTGGATGATCACATGTTCAAAGCTCAAAAAAGGCTACTTGTTGCGGTTTACTAGACATTCCATGCATCTCTCTGAGTTGTTATGGAAGCTTGGATAGTTGCTTGGTTAATTCTTCCATTGTTTGAGTAAGAAGCTTATTTTGGGCCAGGATTACGTCATTTAAACCTAACTCCAAGATTCCAGGTTTTCTTTGCGTCACACCTTTGTTGTACTGAACCTGATGATCGTTGAGAGCCACACGGTTGATGATAGAAACTACATCCTCTGCACTTTTAGATAAGAAGAACCACCGGCAGTTGCATCAAGTAGGAGATTTGGTTGCGGCTAAATTCTTTTTCGAAATATGTGAATTTGTGTGAGCTCATCAATTCATGATTAGGACACTTTCACAACATGGATTTGTAGCGCTCCCATGCTTCACAAACAGTTTAAGTTGCACTTTGAGCGAATGTGGTAATTGCTGCCTTGGCATCCATGAATTTATTATGCGGGAAGAATCTGTTTAGAAAGTTTTCTTCCAAGACATTCCAGTTGGTCATGATTTGAGGTGGTTGGTCAAGATACCAATCCTTTGCCTTACCGATCAAGGAATGTGGAAACAATCTCATAAAGACTGCCTCTTATTCAATTTCGGGAGCTTCCAGTGTAGCAGCTAGTTCGTATAATTTGGAGAGATGAGTGTAGGTATCTTCATGATCCAGCCCTTCAAAAGGGTTTGCGTAGATGCTCCGATAAGGTCCACCGTTGACAACTCCAGGTACACCTTCCGCCATTGTTTATTTTGTTGGAGGTGTTGGAGAAATTGATGTGGAAGCTCTTTTTTTTTCCTGATGGGCTAGTTGCTTTTGCTTCGTTGTTTGTCTTTTGTTTCTCCGGGCTGTCCATTCGATCTCGGGATCGAAAAGTAATGGTTCTGCCAAAGTTGCACCTCACATACAAAGAAATCACAAATCTAGAAAGCACAAGTTAGCAGTACGATGGATAAAAGTATATATACAGTATTAACAAATGCACAAACTTAAAACGATAAAAATTGTTGTTATGTTTGTAATATCTAAACTCCAGTCCTCGACAACGACGCCATTTTGATGTTAAGTAATCAAAATTAAGTATTTGTTTATCGTATCCATAAAGATTGTTTATCATATCCACAAAGACTGGTGCGATATTACCAATAATTTGACAATTTATATCGTTTCAAGTAAAGTTCACAGAATAATTTTATTAAGGTAAAACAGATTGTAAAATAAAACGATATTGAATAAATTAAAGCTCTCTGATACGAAAGCTTGTCGGGATTAGATTTCCTCTACCGTGAACATATGTATATCACTGATTTACTTATGCATAATATTGATACTTATTCTTATCTTCACATATCACTCACAATAACGCGTATGTCTACATGATTATTGAGATTTTAACCGGTTTGTTTAATCAATGATTTCTCAATCTATTAAACAATCTGATCGCATTAAGAACTGGTATTTGTTTGTGAAAATTAAACCCAAATTTTATGTCTAGCAATTAGTGTTTAACCGATTCATATCTGAATTCAAGACCCGAACATATTTCTCAATCATAATTCGCATCCAAAGATTTTAATCAAAATAAAAAAGATAGAATCGATAATGATGAATAACAAGATTATATTGAATGCATAATTAATGAATATACATACGGTTACAGTAGATTCTTTCCAATCCCAACAAGAGAAGGAGTTTAGCTAGCCATTGTCATGGTAGATTGATACAAAAAGAAGGATAACAGATAAATATACACCAACAATGATTTCTCAATTCTTGATGTGAATCCAACTCGATCCTTGCTAACCTCCTCTCACTTAGCTATTACAATGATATTAAACTGAAAGTCTGAAAAATGGAATGTTTTTCTAACTGACCTAAGTCCTCTATTTATAGAATTTTTCCAAAAGTTGCTATCCTCGCCCTGCGTAGAAATCCTCGCTGCAGCACACTATGATTGATTAACCCTAAAGAAGTCTTTGAACTGCCTTTTGAAGTTTTCCGCCTTGGTGCGCCCTACGCAAAAATTTGTGCTGCAGCGTGTAACACCCTTCTAAAACCCCACGATTATTCATATAATATTAAATAGTTATATCAGAGTAATCATCAAAAGGGTGCAACATTTCTTCATAAAACATCATAATAAAATATCCTGCTCCGTAACACGGGTTCTCAAAAATTAACACGCTCACACTTAAAAAAATATCATCATAAAACTTCGAACATCTCAGCGGAATTATTGTCTCAAAATACCTTTATTAGAATACTTCAATTAAAATTTTCCGTCAAACTCCATAATTCATAAATCTTGCTTAAAACATTTTAAAACAAGAGGAAACATCTCAGTACATCATTGTCAACATATAGTTTAATTTAAACGATCCCCAAAGACCCCGATGTTACATATATCAGAGCAAGACCACTTTATAATCTACAGAAATAAAATCAATGACTCCAAAGCTAAATCTTCCATGCGTCTAAATGCTACTCTGGATCACCTGCGCGTTGCCCAGATAGGGGAAACATTCAACAGGCAGGGTGAGTAAATCATAATCATTATAAAAGATGTAAGTAAAAGACATAGTAGTATTAATAATTTGAACAACAATAACATCACAACAAGTAACTCATAGCAGCATATTACTTCAATAATATAACTCAACAGTAACTTCACACATTTCCTTGTTTTTGTCATACATCATGAAAATCGTACAACATGTAATTTATAAATAAAACACAACAGTAAATCCACATTTTCTTTCATAACATCACATATCAGAAATCAATCAAAAATCCTTAAGGAACAACAACATTATGCAATACCACCAATCATGAAATGCAACATGCATGTGGTACCGAAACTTCACTGATGACTTAGTCATCTTCAACCTCCAATGATCCCCACCAATAGGACCGGTTCCCACTTGGAACCAGAGCACTTCATAAATTGCACTTAATCCACACCATGGGATTAAGGCCATCACTGGACTATAAGTCCTACAACTTCACTGGATATTCATCCTGCAAACTTCACTGGACAATTCTTCCTAAAAATTATGCTATGAATGCATGATGCGTAATAATTCACAAAACACGACCACTGCTAGTCAAACGCATCATCATCCATCATAATCATCGTAATAACATCCTTCACATAATCATCAACACATAATCACCATCATGTAATCATCACACATAATCCTCATCATATAGTCATCACACATAATTATCATCACAACAGCATCATTACTATCACTAGTCATAAAACAACACCAATTATCAACATAAAACCAACCACATGTTATATCACAAAAATATGTAATCATTCATCTAATTCATCATATAGCATAATAGTACATCAAGTATGCACATCACATCAGCACAATACGCCTGCTACAGCAGTACATACATCATAGTCACAACAACATCATTTTTATTATACAAATATCAAATGGATCACTTCCAGGCATAAATCAGATATTTTTCATACAACACACCCACTGACTGACAAATTCATCACAAACCATCAATACATTATGATAGCATATTCAAACCTCATAATATCACCATAATCATCATAATATCATCATTTCATTATCACCAATATCAACTAAATCACTGCCAGACAAAATTCTGCAACTTCACACAGATATGCAACCTACTGGTATATCAATACAAGACACTCATCATTTAGTCTATCAATTTCAATTGGAGGATTTCACTATATGATTTATTTTATTTTACCATGTTATAGATTATTTCCTTACCTTTCCATAGCTTCAAACGACATCAAAATTGGAATTGTAAAACAAAAGTTACAGTTATTAGAAGAAAACTAATAAAAAAATACACTCCCCCCCCCCCCCCCCCCCCCCACACACACACACACACACACACACACCCTTACTATTCCTTCCCTTTCTCCAACCCGTCCATAATTTCCAGACAGTTCCAAATCACCATTTCATACACTTGATTCATCTAGCGTCTAGATTTAATAATTTCTCATAATCTCTAAATAACTCCTACATTCAGTCATTTATTCAGGTCCTCAAAATTTTATACTAATCGAACATTCTTTCTGTTTAATCTACTTAAAACCCTCGTCATAGTTCATCATCAATTAACCAGTTAATCACTACAACTACCTAATACTTAAATCAATTATAATAACACAATTTCACTCCTCATACCTGAGTAATTCTTTAGCCTTGAATCCTCTTCTTATTCTTCAATCCCCTATGCAAAATCTCCAAGCTTAACTGCTTCTCTCTTCCCTCTGCCTCTTTTCCAACCGCAATGCAACAGTGAATTCCAAAACCCTTATTCGTCCGTATAACCCTTAAACCTCTTTTTATGATTTTCCTTTATTGTCCTCTCTAATTCTTCGCTAATGACCAAAATGTCCTTACTGTCATCCAACTCCAATATTACTCTATTTTCTCTAATTAACAATTCTAACTTAATTACTATAACTATTCTAAATTGTCCCATAATTCTCAAAACACCTCTAAACATCACATAAATCATAATTTCTCACCAAAGTCATCAAAATCTCATATTATCGGAAAACTCTATAATTAAATAATTAAATAAATACTTTAATTAATCTGGGGTGTTACAACTCTCCCCCACTTGAAAGAATTTTCGCCCTCGAAAATTACCTGACACAAACAAGAACAGGTAGGACTCTTTCATTCGATCCTCGCATTCCCAAGTCAAACTGTCTCCAGCTGGTCCACCCCACAATACCTTCACTAAGGCAATATCCTTGCCTCGTAATTGCTTTATTTCCCGACCTTCTATTCGCACTGGCGATGCTTCAACAATCAAGTTATCTCTCACAATTTCAGGTCCAAGCACAACACTCTTGCCCGACTCATACCAACACAACGGTGTCCTACACCTTCACCCATACAACGCTTCATACGGTGCCATACCGATACTCGCGTGAAAACTATTGTTGTAAGTAAATTCAATCAAGGCAAATGGTCGTCCCAAGCCCCCCCTTGGTCTAACACGCAAGCTCTCAACAAACCTTCCAAAGATTGGATAGTCCCCTCAGTCTGTCCATCTGTCTGCGGATGATAAGAAGAACTCAACATCAACTTAGTACCCAAAGCATCTTACAAACCTTTCCAAAATTTCGACGTAAAACGCGGATCTCTATCCGACACGATACTCGACGGTATTCCATGCAATCTCACAATCTCCTCGATATACAGCTCAACCAACCTCTTAATAGGATGATTAATCTCCATCGGCAAGAAATGAGCCGACTTAGTCAACCTATCTACTATTACCCAAATAGAGTCATTACCCTTCGTAGTCCTCAGCAAACCCGTCACAAAATCCATCGAAATGCTATCCCACTCCCACTCGGGAATGCTCAGCGGTTGCATCAAACCCGAAGGCTTCTGATGTTCAATTTTTGACTTCCGACAAGTCAAGCAAGCATAAACAAATTCTGCAACGTCCTTTTTCATTACCTAACACTATCACCAATGTTCTTAAATAGCTTTACACTTTGATCATATGGCGTGCATGCAGGTTTACAACCAAAGAAGTTATATTTATTTGATATCTTCCCCACATAATGAGACTAATACAAAGAAATTCCTTGTTCGGATCTAATGGTCTTGATAACTAAATTCATGTTGCCTTCTTCGTGGTCTTTCATATCAAAGTTATTGCACAACAATGATTTTAGATCATTAACCACATGAAGGTTTTATCCAAATATGATTAAGTCGTACACATAGATACATATGATATTTTTAATGTCATTTTCATATTTGTAAAAAATGTATTTGTCACTTTCATTCACTTTTTTACCCATTCGACATAATTAGGTTATCAAACTTTTCATGTCATTGCTTTTGAGCTTGTTTTAGACCATACATAGACTTATCTAACTTACATACCTTATTTTTTTACCGATGAATCACAAACCCGTCCGTTGGTCCATATAGATTTTTGCTTATATGTCACTATTTAAAAAAGTTGTTTTAACATCCATTTTGTGTACTACTAAGTTATAAATAGCATAAATTAAAATCAGTACCCTAATGAATGTAATTCTAGTGACTGGAGAAAAAATATTGAAGAAATCTATATTTTCAATTTTTCTTAAAATCTTTGGCAAAACAAAATTGTTAAAAACTTCCAAACTAGGGGGCAGTTTGTTAATAATAAAATTAATTTGAAATTGTTAATTTAAAAATATATCTTTGATGATGATCTTATAAGCAATCTTTTGAAATTTGCAAAATAGAGCCTCAATGGGTCTTTCATCTATACTATATGATACTTCTTTTTTAGAGCTTCCCAAACTTCTTTTACAGTCTTGCAATTATAGTAATAATCATAAAAAACATCGGCATGACCATTCAAAAAGTGATTTTATAGAGATAATCATTTTCTTTCCATAAGGAGATTTTTTTTCTGGGCTGTAAATACTTCTCTTTAATTTGTGCAGCATTTTCAGCTTCAACATTATTAAGTGTTCTATCTGAATCCATAGATTTCTCACTATTAGTTTGTTCAGTTGATCCAGAAGGAGAAACATGAATGTTCTCGGTCAAAATGTCGGCAATCTTTTTCAACGTTAAGAAGAATTTCAATTTTTTGTTGCCAATATTTGAAGTGACTTCCCTAAAACTAGAATGATAAGTTAGAGATAGAAGCCACACAAGTACCAACAATTTCTTCTGTAGCCATAACAGCTTGAAACGTCTTAAAATTTTTGTTTTACGATTTTGCGACACTGCTCAAAGTTGAGGAAAACAATCACTAAACACGACCCCTCCAAGATAAAATATTCCAATTCTATAATGTATGATTACTACTTACACGGTAGATAATCGGTCTAGAAATACACATTTTGATTCTACAAAGACCATTTGAATATAGTATAAATATCACTTGCAATATCCATTATAAAAACCTGTCGTAATATTTTCTCAAATGAGAAGAAATTCAAATGATTCTCCAAAGAGAATTCAATAATGGTCATTTAACCACTTAAAATGATTTCTCAAATAAGGAGAAATTCAAATAATTTTCCAAAAAGAGAATTTTTTTTAATATAACACTATTTTAAAAAAAATACTAAAAAAACCAAGTTTTCAATGGATTATCTGGTGGCTTAGTGACTATTTGGAAAGATGGAGTCGTGGAACCTATATGCAGTTATAGAGGTTTGGGGTATTTAGGTTTACAAGTCATTTGGAGAGGCAAGAAATGCTATATGTTCAATGTTTATTCTCCCTGCACTATCACAGAGAAGAGGAATTTGTGGTCTCAGCTCACTAATCTTAAAAACAACTTGGAGCCTGGTGAATGGATACTAGGTGAGGACTTTAATTCTATTAAGTCCTCTGCTGAACAAATTGGTTACACTTCCCTAAATACAAGATATTTTCTGAGTTTATTAACTCAATGGGTTGTGTGGATCTGCCTCTTGTTGGTTCCAAATACTCTTGGTTTCAGCCAAAAGGTAATGTTTGTAGCCGGTTGGATAGATTTATAGTCACACATGGAGTTTTCAATGAATGGAATATGGTTGATCAAAGGATAGGGGAACGCGATGTATCCGACCATAGGCCTGTGTGGATCTCTGCAAAAAACATAAACTGGGGGCCCAAGCCTTTTAAAGTTATGTCATGTTGGTTTGATCATTCAAATTTTATGCCTTTTATCAAAAAAAGAATGGGAAGAGTTTCAGATTGCTGGCAAGGCTTCTTTTATTCTGGCTAGAAAGTTGCAAAATCTTAGACAAAGGCTTCGATGGTGGAATATTAACGTATTTGGTTGGGTTGATACCAAAATCAAGACGGATGTTGATGTTATAAACGGGATCGAAGACTTATTTGTTCTAAACAGAGGGGCCATAACAACTGAGGAATATTCAAAAAGGAATGAAGCAGAAGTTGATCTTTGGAAATCTCTGAGGATTAAAGAGAGTATTCTAAAAGAAAAATCTAGGTTGAAATGGAACGCTGATGGAGATGATAATACTAAATTTTTTCATGCTGCCTTGAGGAATCGTATTAATATGAATACCATTTCATCAGTTTGTATCAATGGTATTTTGGTGGAAGAGGTTATGAAGGTCAAGGGTGCTGTCAAAGATTATTTTGCTAAGAGATTCAGCAGGGTTTCAAGACCTTATCCATCTATTGGTGAGTCTGGTTTCAGGAGTCTGACTAGTGGAGGTAGAGCGGATTTAGAGGTTGATGTGGATGAAGCAGAGGTTAAAAGGACTGTGTTTGAGTGTGCTGGGGATCGCAGCCCAGGCCCTGACGGTTTCTGTTTTGAATTCTTTAAACGATGTTGGAGTATTGTAGGAAAGGATTTCACAAATTGTATCCTAGAATTTTTCCAGGGTGAGAAATTACATAAAGTTTTTGCTTCTTCTTTTATAGTTCTCATTCCCAAACTGGATAACCCTATGTCTCTAGATGATTACATGCCTATATCTTTAATTAGTTCTGTTTACAAAGTTATATCCAAGATTCTTTCCAACAGACTCAAAGAAAAAAATTGGTGGCATCATTTCCAACTCCCAAACAGCTTTCATAGAAGGTAGAAATCTGGTTGATGGCGTCCTCGTCCTTAATGAAGTCATTGACTTTGCTAAGCGTTCCAAGAAAGAGCTCATGCTTCTGAAGGTTGATTTCGCCAGAGCATACGATTGTATTGAGTGGAATTATCTAAGGGATGTCATGAAGATTATGGGGTTCGGCCAAAAATGGATGTCGTGGATGGAATATGGCGTATTTAACAGTTATGCTTCTGTATTGGTTAACGGTAGTTCTACCCAAGATTTTGGAGTGCATAGAGGTCTTAAACAAGGGGATCCTCTTGCCCCTCTTTTATTCACGATTGCTGCTGAAGGTTTAGCTGTATTTATGAGAAGAGCGATAGACAATGGTTTTTTTTCTAGTTTCAAAATCAGCCCTGATATGCATTTTCACCTGTTGCAATACGCGGACGATTCAGTTATCTTAGGGGATGGATCTTGGAGGAATATAGTGGCAGGAAAGTCAATTCTTAAAGGGTTTCAGTTAGTTTCTGGTTTGGATATCAACTTCAACAAGAGTTCCTTTTTTGGTATTGGTATAGACGATTCATTGTTGTCAGCTGCAGGTCTCTACCTTGCTTGTAAGGTATCATCATGTCCTTTTAATTTTCTTGACATTCAAATTGGTGGTAATCATAGAAATGTGGCATTTTGGAAACCATTAATAGACAAGGTCCGTTCTAGATTGAGTTCTTGGAAAGCTCGATTTCTGTCGATGGGTGGTAGAGTGACTCTAATTAATTCTATCCTCGCAAATCTTCCGATACATTATATGTCATTTTACAAACTCCCAGCCAAAGTTATCAGGATTCTCACTTCTATTCAAAAGAATTTCTTGTGGAATGTGTAACACCCCCAATCTATACCCCCAA
This sequence comes from Lathyrus tuberosus, assembly GCA_022829125.1. Lineage (NCBI taxonomy): Eukaryota > Viridiplantae > Streptophyta > Magnoliopsida > Fabales > Fabaceae > Lathyrus > Lathyrus tuberosus. The sequence continues at coordinate 669,832 of JALAZF010000901.1, forward strand.
AATTAACAATAAAACAATAAACACTTAATAAAATTTCATCAGAGTATATTTAAATTATCATGGCATAGACAGGGAGAATCACATTATATTGAAACTAAACATACAACACCTGCTCATAAAGATATGCAACAGTGGGGTAGCAATCAACAGAGGAACTCAGTTCCTTACACCCACATTTCAGATTTTAGAATAAAAGCGAAAAATCTAAAATTGAATATCATACATGTATATCACATAAAGGTCCATCTGTTATCGACAGAATCATGTATATATATACAACTCCCAGGAGATAAAGATGCATATACACAACATCACAAAATAATCCTAATCAATCTCCCGACTACCCGGTGCTACATATCAGAGCCGACCGGCAAAAGAATGAAGACATAAGCTTCACCAAAGACCTCCAGCAACACTAATCTGCAATGCCTCATAGAGCATTATAAAACAGCATAAGGGTGAGAAATAACAACTAAAATCAAGATTGCATAATAATATGCAAACACACATAAAAATCACATACACAGTTATTCTCACCTCACGCATCACATACCAATACATATAGCAAACCACAGATGCATAACATATTTCCGACAATCCGAACACATAGCATATATCAGTTATGCCCACATAATAACATATTCACACAATCAATCCATTCATGAGTTTCCACACATAATGCATCCATTCACAATTCGCACACATAATGAATCCATGATTTATGCAAATGCACAGAGACCGACACAACGACTCTATGCAAATGCCATGCGGTACCGACTTCCAACATTTCATGTCTCATCACCAGTTCACTCAGGAACTCATTGGAACCATCGCTCGTTACCAATGTAACTCCCCGTCGGGCCTACGATGTTCCCCATCGCTCACACCTCTTATTTTTAAGGCACACGATCCGATCTGATCGCTCACACCTCTTATTTTTAAGGCACACGACGTTTATGGATCGCTCACACCTCTTTGTATAAGGCACACGACCCGATCGCTCACACCTCTTTGTATAAGGCACACGATCGTCTATAACCATCGCTCACACCCCACACGGGCACACGACGTTACAACGGGTTCTCATTAGAATCCCTCAACACAAGAATGCACGTCATTATGCGTCACATGCAAATGACTCGATACATTCTTGAAATGCATACATATTCACAATATAATCATGCATTCATCTTATTCAATCACATACAATTTATATACATTCACATCAATTACGCCAAACGGCAACGAGCATCGCTTTACCACCTAAACGGCAACGAACTCTTTCACAATTCACATGCATTTACATTTAATTTAAACAATGCATCTATTTGCCAAAAGGCCACAATTCACAATAAATTCCACAATCTAGGATTCACACCATAAGGCTACCCACAACACATCGTATAACAACACATACAAGCTATACGTTATATAACAAAAGCATATTGCACGATAACACCTCAATCGCACGCATTCACGACGATAAAAATTAACACAACAATACGGTTTCAATTTTCTGCTATAATTGAACCATATACAGACCTCAAAACTATTTTTCCTAGAAAGAACATTTCGTTAGCTTTCCAACGCTTCGAACGGGGGTCAAAACCGACTTACGGTTCAAGAGTTATGAATTTTTGAAGTTTTGCAAAAACCAGAATTTTTCTGCTAACAGCCCTACGGGTTCATGCATTTTCGTCCGAAAATCCGACCGATTCAATTATTTTCTTCGAAACGAACACATACTCATTCATACCAAACATATAGTAGTGATTTGGAACCATTAAACGTGAATTCTACGACTTTCGATTTCACTCCGAATCTTAAACTCTCAATTCTCAAAAAATGCAAAAACTTACAAAATCAACCAAATTCGATAAAACAAGCATACTCGATCACGACCTAACATTACTCGACACATCTACACAATTTATTCCGACTTTCGTCCGTAAAAACATCGGTTTCTATCGACTTCTACCGTTTCGACCTAAAAGTGAAAACTATGAAAAAAACAAGGAAACATTCACACAATCACACACATATACATATACAATCGAAATATAATTGAAACTTCTCACCCTTACCCGATTATTCGCGATTGAAACAGAGTAATCTTTGATTTTTCCTCTTTTTCCTCTTCTTTCTTCTCTTCCTCTTCTTTTCTCTTTTTCTCTTCTCTTTCTTTTTTTCTTTTTCCTTTCTATCTTTTCTCTCTCCACTTTCTATTTATATAGAATATCTACTACCCAAATGACCAAACTACCCCTCAGCTCAAATATCTCCCAAACGCCCTCAAAATGCGATAAAACTTAAACATACCGATGAAATATATTTTGGGAAATAAAAGTTGAAAAGAAATTATAATTTATTGCAAATATTTTACCTATCATAGAAATTATCCAATTAACAGGTAAAACTCATTTAATTTACACAATTCAAAAAAAGACTAAAAACTCACTAACTTCCACCAGTGGAAGTTACATTTAAAATCTGCCTGAAAATGCTTTTGGTCAGTTTTTGCACTAATCTTCCACCAGTGGAAGTTACCTTTAAAATCTGCCTGAAAATGCTTTTGGTCAGTTTTTGCACTAATCTTCCACCAGTGGATGTTACCTTTAAAATCTGTCTGAAAATGCTTTTGGCCAGTTTTTGCACTAATCTTCCACCAGTGGAAGTCAAGTGCAAAACGTGACATAACAAAAAAAAAAAGCCAAAATAACACTAACTTCCACCAGTGGATGTTAGTTCAAAATGTGACATAACCAAAAAAGGCCAAAATAACACTAACTTCCACCAGTGGATGTTAGTTCAAAATGTGACACATTTATGCCACAAAACTCTCAATGCCCAAACATGATGCATTAACATGAAACACAATAAATCACACAATTCACAAAATTTCACATAAATGGAATAATTAAATACGGTTAAATAAATCGGGGCATTACAGAATGGGTTGGTCTCCAAAAAGGGCGTGTCGTGGATTGCTTGGAAAACAGTATGCAAAAAGAGGAAAGAGGGAGGTTTAGGTGTGAAAGATATCAAAATTTTCAATAATGCTTTGATGTATAAATGGATTTGGAGAATCTTGGCTGGTCGGGATACTTTGTGGAGGCAGTTAATTGCATTTCGTTATTCTAACCATTCATTTGAATTTTATTCTGCCGTGAGTTTTAAATATTCAGTTCATGCGTCTATTTAGTGGCGTGACTTGGTACAGGTCTCCATTTTTTGTGGATTGGATACTATTTCTGGTTGTATTTCGCATAAACTAGGCAATGGCGACAGAACTCCGTTTTGGCTATCGAGATGGGCTGGTGGTAATATTCTCACAGAAGATTTCAGTGAATTATTCTTATTAGTAGAAAACAAGGGTTGTTCAGTGGCAGAGAATGGCTTATGGGTGTGGAACATTTTAGGAGACTTTTATTCTCTCTCGCAGCAAAATCAATTGCAGCTGTCACGGCTATACCGTGTCCTGTCCGATTACCAGCCGTCTGTTGAAGCGACGGACGAGATCTCTTGGCTACTCAATGAGGATCTTCTTTTTTCTGTTTCATCTTTGTATAGCCATTTGCAAGCTTAATTGGCTTGCCCAAGCTCCTCTTAAAGTGAAAGTGTTTGGTTGGAGGATGTTGCACAAAAGAATACCTTCGCGAGACAACTTGTATCGTAGAGGTATTATTACTAATAGTTACGATTTACCTTGCCCCTTCTGTTTCTTGCATCTTGAAACGGTGGAATACATTCTCTTTTACTGCCAAAAATCAGTGCTGGTATGGAATTTTGTATGTAGTTGGGTAGGGATACCACATATCCTTGTAGAATCAATGATGAGTCATTTATCATGTTGGTTGGCAGGGTGTGTTAGTAGGAAATTTTAAGTCAATAATGTTGTGGGACTTTGGCTGATAATTTGCTGGGGTATTTGGGCGTCCCGAAATAACATTATATTTAGGGATGAGTTTTGGGACATGGATACAATTTCGAGTCGTATTATTACTTTCTCTTGGTGGTGGATAGGAAAGATGCATAAGAATTCATTTCTTTGTAATTATTGCACTTGGGTAAACTCCCCAGGTGATTTTTTGTAGGCCTTGATTTTTAGTAGGTCTATTGCTGTATATGGGTTGGGATACCCCTTTGTATCCCTGATTAATATATTTTGTTAGATTATAAAAAAAAAACGAAAGTGGTTGAGTTTGAAAACCCACTAACAGGGTGGCGCCATATGGGATGAAGCCTCAGTTAGAGGCCACATGTCATCCCAGATGGCGCCTCAGTACAAAATAGAATGTCCTAATTTTTTTTAATTCTTCCTGAAGAGCCGCCATCCCAGATGACGCCTCAGGCAATCCCATTTTTTAAAAATATTTAGTTAAATAAAATTTTTTTTTTTAAATAATTTAAAAATTATGAATTTAATATATAATTAATAATATTATGTATTAGGGTTACATTTGCCTATAAAAATGGGGCACCATCCTGAATTTCCATTGATGAAAAGGAATGCCGTAGTTGTTTTCTCAGCTGTCAAGCCTCCGATGAAGATGTTGTTGTGGAACACGCAGACACTGGAGCATTTGCATATGAACTGTATCGCTGACTAGAAGGCGAATTTGAGCCAGGTGAAAAGATCAGGAAGATTGAGAGGCTGGTTGAGGAGTCTGGTCCGGACGGAGTTATTCGCACTTGGAGAAAAGTCAAAACGATGCTGGTGTCCTCATGATGATGTTGACACTAAAAAAAATTTTAAAAAATGTCTTTTTTTAATTTCCAAAAAAAAAAACACACCTGAGGCGCCATCTGGGATGGCGACTCCTCAGAGAAAATTAAAAAAAAATTAAGGTATTGTACTTTATACTGAGACGCCATCTGGGATGGCATGTGGCCTCTAACTGAGGCCCCGGGTTTTCAAACCCAGCCACTTTCGTAAATACACTGAAAACTTGGTTTTTTTAGTATTTTTTTTTTGAAAAATAGTGTTATATTAAAAAAAAATCCCAAAAAGAATCCAAAAATAATATTTGATAATTTCTCAACACAAACAACGAGAAATTAAAATAATTCTCTAAAGAGAATTTAAGAAAATAATCTGAAAATTAAAGGTGTAGAAAGAAAGGGGGAGAAATTGACACTTCGACAATTTAAAATTCGTAGAGTTAAGAGTATGAGGAAGGAAAAACCAAATGAAATTTTTTTGGTGTATCTTAGAATGAAACATGTGATTTCCTTATATTAAGAAGTAAACTAATCAGTATATTTAATCTAATCCATATAATGTGTTTTTGTGCTGATTATATGTTTGTCCAATTTTGACAAACTCATATCATTAATCATTCTATTTTATAGTATAGTAAATTAGATATTCAAATTGTATTATTGGAAGTTTAGAGAAAATTCCCATAGTTGAAAGATGCATGAAACATGCCAAATCTTTTTTTTATTTTTTTATAAGCAACTTGTATTAAAAGGAGAAAAAGGGGATCTCCAACCCAATACAAACGGATCAAAACAACAGAAAAGAGGAAGGAAAAAACAAGAAAAGACTATAAATAAACAAGAGGATTTTTCATAGAAATCTAATAGGGTTGTAGTATTGTCTTTTATATATTACAACATACAAAACATTGTTGACTTGTAGTCTCAGTTTTTCTTAGAAATTTGACAAAAGTATCAGTTTCTACTAATGGATTTTGCTGGTTCATCAAACATTGATGACTTGTTAATTTTTCATTCACTAAATCATGTATTAAAGCAGCAGAGACTAAACATTTCTAGGTTCAATCTTTGCTTAGGTTATAGTCATTGCCCAATACACCCAATACACTCATATTTGAGAAGAAAATAACATCACCTACATCACCAAAATGTAAAAGACAAACCAAATAATTGCAGAAACATCACTAACTTACCAAAATACCGCTGACATGCCTTTAAGAAAAACATTCCTTTCATGATAAATTTTGATCATACATTATCCCTAAATTCTAATTTTCAAGCATTATCCTGAACTGTCAAACTAGATTAGCTTATATAAACATTAAAAAATGTGAGTAACACTAAACATATATTATAATATTTAAATGATAACACAAATCTTAGAAAATCAAACAACAAACCATAAAACAATGATTCAACAAGTCACCAGCACTAGGAAATTAATAGAATAAATAACATAAACATAAATTAACCCTATAGATGTTCATTAAGAACAAGGCGATATCAAACTTTCAATGTAGACTTTTGAGTCCGTCAGATAATAACATTAAGAACAAGGCGATATCAAACTTTCAATGTAGACTTTTGAGTCTGTCAGATAATTGATGTTTTGAATCTCAGGAATCTTCCAAGTACCATTTTTTGAATCATAAATAACCAACTTTAATTTCTTACTTCCCAACTCATAATATTTCATGAGCAGTTGATCATCTTCTGAAATATGTAAAAGATTGGTATAGGAACACAAAACATGATCTTTCATATAAGGAATGTTGTACAGTTTAGTCCAAGATTCTTTATTTTCATATTCCTTCATGATCCAAACATTAAAAAAAGTATCATTCCATTCAGAGATGCATAAGCAATCCCTAACCACCCCCAAGGTGCAGTTGTGCTTCTTCAAATCATGCATGTAAAGCTTTTGATACGACTCCTTCTCCAAATCAAGAAAAACAATGGCACACAAGGAACTACGACGATAAGAATGTGTTAACCAATTAACAGTGCCTCTCAAGAATACTCCGGATCCATTAATGTAGCCATGACAAGAAAAACACTAACTTCGGTTTTGTTATCAACACAGAATGAGATTGCAACAGTCTTATAATTATTACGTAAAGGATGATATCCAAAGCTATACATAGAAAATGAAAATACTTTCTTTGAGCTTTTCAAAGGAGGCAATAACTTAAATTTTCTAATGGACGGGTTCCACAAAACAGCAGAAGATTTATCAATGGCAAAACAAAGGATGCCATCACAAGAGGAGAAACTGAAAGGAGGACCGTATTCAAAATTTTTGGGAGTAATGGGATAATTGACTTGTGTTACATTTCTGGGTGTAATGATATAATTGACATGTGTTTCCGAAGTTGAAAAGACTGAGGAGATTGGTGAATGAAAAACAAGTAATTGACCTAAGTTGTTTGTATTTGTAGAGCTTACCATAAGGTGGTGCCGCTTGATTGATGAATTAAGATGTTCCTTTGCAAATTTGGAATCAGATATAAGAGAATTGAAAGATTTGGAGAGACAACGAAGTTGAACAAGGAGCTTGACTGGAAGTCTAGAGAAAATATTTGCAACAAGATCAAATGGAAGTGTAGGCAGTGAAGTGGATGTTAGGATTTCCATGGGGGTAACCAATTGCTGCCTCTTAGTTGAACTTGTTTCCATCAGAGACCGACAAGATACGATGTTGCTCTTCCCCCCTCAAACCTTGGTGAACGTACGCAAATTAAAACTTGGTGAACGCATCTCCAAACTAGGGTTTTCTCCAAACTAGGGTTTTCTTTCCACAGTTTATATCTCAATTCTCAATTCTCTAAATGTGTATAACTTTTAAATATGTATAATTTTTTTTAATAATAAATAATGAGTATAAAATAATTTAATCGTGAATCTAAAAATATCAGAAATATATATATATATATATATATATATATATATATATATATATATATATATATATATATATATATATATATTGGGATTCATGATTTGTTTAAACATAAGAAGAAATCTTTTTTTATTAAGATTCATGATTTTTTTAAGTCAAACTTACTTGATAAAAAATATTTTATATACATTGGGACACCACAAATAAAAGTTAGTTTTTCTTATTTTAAAATAAATTTCAATTTATATATTCTTATTTATTTTTTTAGATTCACAATTAAATTATTTTGTACTCATTATTTTTTTATACGCATTTTGAATATTATTCCTTACTCTATTTTAAAATGTTTCGTTTTCATCATTTATTTTAATTTACTTTAAGTAAATAAAATTTAATTTAATTTCATGAAAATAAAAATTAAAAAAAGAAATTTGTTTAAAAATATGTAAACTATTTTTTCATTCAAATTTTTTTATTTTTTTCAGAATTATTTAATATTACGTTTTTTTTTTAATAAAAAGAATTAGAAAACGTGAAAGGATACTACTTTACTTTTGAGAGGAAAGTATTAGGATTTGATAACTTATTACCTAAAGTGGAAGAGGATACTACTTTAGTTTATGAGAGGAAAGTATTAGGATTTGATCAAATAAAAGTTATTTATTACCTAAAGTGGAAGAAAATTATATTTAGAAACAAACATGTGATTATTTCATAACCATTAAATTAAAATAAAATCATAGGTTATAAATGAGTGTAATTATTAGTGTAACTTATTTGTGTAATTTGATCCCTCCTATTTTAAAATTTAATAAACAAATAATTGCACATTCAATATTTTTAATATTATTTTCAAATCAAAAACACCCATAATTAAAAAAAACATATTTCTATTTCACAATTTGATAATGAATCCGTTTGTTTTGGTTTTTGATCGTGAAGACTTGATCAGATCCTGTGAAGGGCCACCAAGAACGTCTGTGATGCTGGGTGTGAGAGGAGGAAGGGGTGTACCTGCAAGGTACTCCGACGCTCAAGTAAGAAAGGGTCAGAGAAAAAGGGGTCAGTACAAAGTATGAGTTCTTAGGATGATTATTGGATACCTGACCCTCTCAAGTGAGAGGGTTTATATAATGCCCCCAGCGCGTGGCCAACGGTCCTATTTTCGAGGCGAAATAACCGTTTTCCCGAAGAATAGGTAACTGCCCAAAACTAGCCGTTATGTCAGGCAGGGTGCCCAAAACTAGCCGTTATGTCGGGCAAAGACGTAGTTTCGAGCACATGCCCATAGCTCTCCTGAGATTGACGAAGCTGTGCGGGACAGACAGCAGTTTCGGGGAGGAGCGATGTAACCCTTGCCCGGTTAGAGGGCAGAAAGGTAAACTTCCCCTTCGCGGATTGGGCTTAGGCAATTGGGTCGTTCTGGGAGCAGAAGCGGATTGGGCCATGCCTAGCCATTGGTCCAGTCCAGAACAGGAGCCCCCCAAGTCGTTGCTCCCGAGCATGAGAGTGATGATTTAAGGATGGCTTGTTGTTCCGGGGAACAGTAACGGAGTCGTCGTTTGGTGACGGAGGGAATTGTCTCGCGGTGCCCGTGGGCCCTAATGTTCGTAAAGCTCGTGACCGTGTCTGGGTTGCCCATCATACGGGGAGACTAACGGTTAGGAAGAACTGAAACGTTGGGGTGCCACGTGTGCCTCGAGCCATGTGCTGCAGTAACTAGGCAATGATGGCTAGTTTAGAGCCATTATGACCTATATGAGTGTGCCTCTACACGTACTCCTCAGCAGTATAAAAGGAGAGGGAGTCTAGTCATTTTACACTTTCGTTTCTCTCTCTTCTTCTTCGTCTTCTTCAGAGAACTTCGTCGTCCGCTGCCTCAACCACTATGATAAGCTTCGAGCACCTCCACAACCTCTCCGAGCACGTAAGTGACCTAACTCTTTTCATTTTTTCATCTTTTCGTTTACAATGCATGCGGTTTGGTTAGTTTTAGGTGAGATTGTGGTATTTGTTGGTGGTGGACGGTGGCTAGGCCATCCTCCGCCGCTGACGTGGCCGTCGGAGCCCTCTAGTGAGCTAGGAGCAAGGCCATTTTCTGGTGCTATTGCGACGATGGCTCAGAAAATCCGGCGTGGCTACCCAGTTTTCTGGTGCTTTGATGAAGTTTCCGATGAATGTATGAATTTTTCGGTGGAACTTTAAACGGAAACTGGGTAGTGACTCGAGGAGGTTCCTCGTTGTATGAGGAGTTTTCTCCGAGCATCTCCTCGTGGTATGAGGAGCTTTTGTTTAATTTAGGGCTTAGGCTAGGGACACCATCCTTGCCCCGTTGTTTGCCCTTTCACTTGACTAGCGGTGGAAAGGTGGATTTGATTTCATGTCGAATTCATTTTTGTCCTCTGCTTTTCAGGTGAACGAAATGGCGAAGGAGCTCGAAAGAGAGATTCTGATCGACTCGTCCGAGGAGAGCTCCTCAGAGAGTAGTGACACCGAAGTTTCAACCGTCCCCAGCGAAGTCGGGGAGGAAATTGAGCACGATTTCGTGGAGGAATGGTTAGTGGCGGAGCCTGCCGAGCATGAATCTACTTTTGCGACTTACATAGGAGACATTTTTACGGACGTAGGACCGGAAGGGGAGTGGAAGGTGCATTTCCCTTCCCAAGAGGACAGAGTGTGCACGGATTATGAAGAGAGGTTTCTAATGTATGAGTATGCCATCAAGGAGATAGGGTTGAGGTTTCCCTTCACCGATTTCCAGCAATCCATCTTTGTACACTTGGATCTGGCCCCGACACAATTTCACCCTAACTGGTTGGCATTCATCCGTGCCTTCGAGCTGACCTGTGATTACCTGAGGATAGGAGCCACGTTGCCCCTGTTCTTCATTTCTTCCATCTTCAAAGGCAGGTTACGGGGAGGGAATACGGCTGGGTGTTGTTGAAGCCACCTCAAAAGCTGTTTAAGCCTTTCTCAGAGTCTATCCGGACGTTTAAGGAGAGGTTCTATGTTATTGAGCCTATATCGGAGAGGGCCCAAGATAGTACGTATGTCTGGGTCGTGTCTACGGACGAGGATGGCAACGACCTGTATGACGAGGAGGGGAAAGTTGTTGCTGAGAGGAAGTTCAAGTTTCCTTTTCGTTGGAGTGGGCGTCACTTCTCCAAGGAGCCCAATGGTTATTGAAATTCTGGTATCATATATGTGATGTTAAGTGAGATGTCACAACATCAATATCTGTTATATGAACAAAGAAATAATAGTAACAATGCTTAGAAACAATAAACAACACAAAGAATTGTTCACCCAGTTCGGTCTAACAACCTACGTCTGGGGGCTACCAAGCCAGGAAGAATATCCAATTAATAGAATTAGTTCAAAGGTCCAACCCCACTGTTTTCCAACCCTATCACCTAATCCTTACCTATGGAATTTCTATCTAAGACTCACTTAGATAGGAGATACCTCTCACTCCCCCTCAATCACATCAGTGATTACAATATAACAATTACAATATTTAGAAGATCACACTCCAAAGACACACCTTGATCTTGCTTAAAAGCTTTGATCAAGAACAAACACTCGTGCTTAGAAGCTTAGAATGGACAGCATACAACTCAACTAAAACAGTCCTATTCAAACATCAAAGAGATGAGTGAAAGGCTCACAAATAACACAGAAACTTAAACCCTAATACTTGAACTCTGCACTCAATGATTTCTTCTCTTCACCTCTTCAAGTAGGGTTGGCACAACTTTATATAGAATCAGAATACTTGGGCTTGGGCAATCACATAATCTCAGATTTGATCCTTAATTAAAAACAATTTTAATTTCAAATCTATTCGCCCTAAAATAGAAACAAGATATACTCCACAAAATATGCAGAATTGATTGTATCAGATCAAATCTTCTTCAAGAAATTCGCATGCAATCTCTCTAACAAAATCTCCCAAGATATAGCAAATAAAGCGCAGCCCTAAAAACACATACCAGACTGAACATAAAGTCCTGTTAACAAATGTCAGAACATCGTGTTCGACATCACACACAAACACATGTCAAGACATCAGACATGACATCTTGAGCAAACACATTGTTTTACCAAAATTGCTGCCAATAACAGAACTAACAATCTCCCCCTTTGGAAACTTTTGGCTAAAACAATATCAGCACACATCAGAGATACCAACAGGAGAAACACACACTAACACATTCTGAAAAAAACAACCAAGAAAACCAGCTGCACCAAAACTCCAAACTCCCCCTCAAGCCAACAACCAGAAATCCAACCACTTCAAACCACCATCAGAGAACATACAAAAAAAAACTCCACTCACTCTACTATACCACAGCAGAAACACACACTAACACATTCTGAAAAAAACAACCAAGAAAACCAGCTGTACCAAAACTCCAAACTCCCCCTCAAGCCAACAACCAGAAATCCAACTACTTCAAACCACCATCAGAGAACATACAAAAAAAAAAACTCCACTCACTCTACTCTCCCCCTTTTTAGCCATAAATGGCCAAACTAAAGAAGCAGTAGTTAGTCACAACCGTCATTGTTAGACAACCTAGCTACCAGTCAGTCACACAAGATCACCCTTGTTAGATTAGGCAAACACCAACAAGATAAACAAAGCACAATACATCAAACTGAAGGTGTCAACATAAGAGCAGTACAAACATCTTCAAAATAAAGTGATGCACACAAGGGTACCAACAGCAAACCAGAAAAGAAATCCAGAAAGGGAACCAAAATAACAAGAAAAAAAACTTCATGACAGAACATTCAAGCATCTCCAGAATCAGCAGAGTCCTTACTCCCAGACATGTCTTCATCACCTTCTGCACTACCATCAGACTCACCAGAACCATCCTCTGCATTGCCATCAGAACCATCCCTCATCTGAACCTTTCTTCTCATTTGCATCCTCAACAGTATCACCTTCAGCCATTCTAAGAGTCATGATCATTCTTTCAAACTTCAGCTTTCTTTGAGTACTGACCCCAATAACCTCATCCAGTTCTTTGCAGGCTTCTACCAACTCAGAAATTACCCCAGACTTGTTTGAGGGTTGGTGTGAAGTAGAGGCAGATGTCATGAAAATGTCAGGGACATGTTTGCCTTCAAACAGCTTATAGTGAAGGGACAAACCAGACCCCCTTTTGCAGGCAACATCAGACTGAGATAGGATACCAGGGTGCTGGTCTAAAATAATGCCACAGATAAGGGAGGGGAAGGCAATGAGCATCTTCACAGCAAAAGTGCTAGCTTGCTTCATAGTCTGATCAAATATAAAAGAACCATAATCAAAACTCCTCTTAATCCCAATAGCATATATAAACCTTCCCAGACCAACAGAAATAGTGGAAGTGTGATTTGTGGGGACCCAGTTAGTAGCACTTATCCTATGCAAGATAGCATATTTAACACTTAGCAGACCGGCAGATAACTTGTGTTTCATAGGCCAACCTCCAACCTGATTCGCTGTGATAGTCTTGCACACTTGATTATCAGTAGCTTCCAGCTCACATTGATCATCTTCATTTCTGCCAAGGTACTTGTTGATAATGGTAGGAGAAAATTCCAGACACTGACTACCTTCACTATGATCATACGAAGACTCAACAGCGGGTTTAGAGGAGTTACCTGCAGATGTACGTTTGGCACTTCTTACATGCAGTTTGCTTGGCCTTGTATTTCCCGTGTGAGGAATCATGGACAATGGAACAACGTCAAGAGCAATATCAGGGGAGACTTCTTCCGAAGAAACCCTAGAGTTTTTAGGATTCATGGTAGTAGATTTCTTGGATGGTGATGGCTGTTGTTGAGACATTGTAAAACTCTTGCAAAGGGTGAGGTTAGGAGTAGAAGGGTTTCTTTTTTTGAGAGGGTAGATGAATGAGCAGAGCAAATGAGGTGTGAGACGTGTGTTGCGTGTGGGAGCACTACGTTGAAATGATCGCCTAAAATAGGTGGGCTTCTTTTGGAAACATAAAAGGCAATTAATGATATTTCTACAAACCAGTAAATGACTTTTAAACTCTAAAAAGATTTTCCCACACGCCTTTAATTGCTATAAGTTTTCACAAATGTGGATACCCAATTTTTTCTTTGATAATTCAAATTTACTTGCATCCACAGTCTTAGCCAATCTTCTTCCAGTGTCGACAAGTCTCAAAATTATCACATCATCTTTTACAAGACTTCTGATCAATATTCTCATGATGTCATAGTGTAATGTCATGACATCTTGCTTGACATTGTACTTAGTTAGCTTACTCTGAGCTAGGAGTTTATAAATGTTCATCTTATCATCAAGGCACATCTTAGGTTCTGACTGCTTTTGCTGAATACCCTGTTTGGTCATAACAACACCTTTGGATTTCATTAGGTCCAAGTGAGGTGGATCCAGCCCTGTTGTCGTTGTGAGATGTTGAAACTTCTCGTGTAACATCTTACTCTTAGTTTCCTTCCCACTTTGGCAGTCTTCATAACTTCTTCCTTCCTCTAGATGTTCCACCGTTTGATCCCATACTCTGTCTTCATCTTCTTCAGTATCACCACATGTGTAAGAGCCTGAGTCTAGAGATACCCATAGATAGCAGTTGTCTTTGGACATCACACCCTTCATGACAACTTCACCTTTCTCATTAGTGACAATACATTCAGCTTTAGTAAATTGAACTTTAAGTCCTTGCTACCATAGTTGACTAATACTTATCAAGTTGGCTTTCAGTCCTTTGACCAGTAACACATCATCTAACCTAGGAGCACCTGTACAATTTAATTTTCCCATACCCTTGACTTCTCCTTTGACACCATCACCAAACGTTACACAGTTGGAATAAGGTTCAACTTCAACCAACAAATTCTTCACACTTGTCATGTGTCTAGAGCACCCACTATCAAAATACCATTTCTCTTTGGTGGACCCTCCTAGAGACATATGAGCTAACAAACAAGTAGTGACAGTCTTAGGAACCCATTGTTTAACAGTTGGAGGCCTGTTCTGATTCTGTCTAGGTTGAGGATCAAGTTTAGGGTAACCATAGAGCCTGAAGCAGAAAGGTTTTAAGTGGCCAAACCTTCCACAGTAGTGACACCTCCATCTCTGAGATCTACCTCTTGAGTGGTTGGGATGTCTTCTCCCATGATGTTGTGGCACTTGATGATGCATAAACTGTCTTGCTCCGTGAGCCTTCCCATGAGGTTGTGGCACAAACTGATTAGGTACAGGAACATAACCTTTCCCATAATGTTGTGGCATCTGGTGAGGTACAACCTTCTTAGGTCCAGAAACATGTCCTTTCCCGTGATGTTGAGACATCTGATGAGACATGTTCTGTTTAATTCCAGAGGAACTAGCATCTGCAGATATCTTCTTCTCACCATCAAATCCTAGACCGGTCTTATCACCTGCCCCTTTTCCAGCCTGAAGGATTTCATCCAGAATGTCAGTTCCACTATTCAACATTCTTATGGATTTGGACATTTGATCAAGTTGGGATTTTAACAACAGGACTTCATTCTCAAGCTCAGCTTTATCAGCCTTAAGTTGGATTATAATTTTCTTCTGCGTCTCCCCTTCTTGACAGACCTCTTCACTTTTCAGACATAGCTCTTGATAAGAGGCTGCTAGCTCTTCAAAGGTCAATTCATCGCCACTAGACTCTCCATCAGAAGCACATATTCATGTCAATGCCCTAACATGCTTGGCAGTCTCTTCATCGTTCTCAATATCAGTATCAAACTAGGAAACAGATAACCCCTTTTTATGCTTCTTGTGATATGTAGGACATTCTTTTCTGACATGACCATAACCTTCACACTCATGACATTGGACTCCTTTGTCATGATTAGGCTTCTCTTCAGTTGTTGTTCTCTTCATCTGATCACTTGACTTGTTAATGTCAGATGAGATATTCTTAACATTTGGTCTATAGTTCCTGTCCATTCTCTTTAACACCTTATTGAATTGTCTTCCCAGCAGTACAATGGCATTGGATAGCTCCTCATGTGTTTCAATATCACATTCTTTCTCTTCATCTTCAGTACTAGACACCAATGCAATGCTTTTGACTTTCTTTTCTGATCTGTCATTTAGCCCCAATTCAAATGTCTGAAGTGAACTAATCAGTTCATCTACCCTCATTTGGCTGATGTCTTGAGCCTCCTCTATAGCCGTCACCTTCATTTCAAATCTCTTGGGGAGATATATGAGAAAATTCCTAACCAGCTTCTCATCAGATATCCTTTCTCCTAGGGCACTAGAAGCATTTGACAGTTCAAGTATATTCATGTGGAAGTCATGAATGGTCTCTTCATCCTTCATTCTTAAATTTTCAAACTTTGTTGTTAGAAGCTGAAGTCTTGACATCTTGACCTTGGAGGTCCCTTCATGAGTAGTTTTTAAAATATCCCAAGCTTCCTTAGCCACTTCACATGTGTTAACCAGCCTGAAATTTTTTTTGTCAATACCATTAAATATGGCATTCAAGGCTTTAGAATTTCCAAGTGCAAGCTCATCCTCTTCCTTGGTCCACTCTTCTTCAGGTTTCAGCTTTGACCCACCTTCTTTATCCACAATGACTGGTGGTTTCCATTCCTTCAAAATAGCCTTCCAAGCCCTGCTGTCTAAAGACTTCAAAAAGGCAACCATGTGAGGTTTCCAATAGTCATAATTTGATCCATCCAGAATAGGGGGTCTATTCACAAATCCACCACTCTCCTTGTCCATTGCACCAGAAAGTAACAACCCTAGATCTCACCCAGATGCAGAGCAGGATGACCCGCTCTGATACCAATTGAAATTCTGGTATCAGATATGTGATGTTAAGTGAGATGTCACAACATCAATATCTGTTGTATGAATAAAGCAATAATAGTAACAGTGCTTAGAAACAATAAACAGCATAAAGAATTGTTCACCCAGTTCGGTCTAACAACCTACGTCTGGGTGCTACCAAGCCAGGAAGAATATCCAATCAATAGAATTAGTTCAAAGGTCCAACCCCATTGTTTTCCAACCCTATCACCTAATCCCTACCTATGGAATTTCAATCTAAGACTCACTTAGATAGGAGATACCTCTCACTCCCCCTCAATCACAGTAGTGATTACAATATAACAATTACAATATTTAGAAGATCACACTCCAAAGACACACCTTGATCTTGCTTAAAAGCTTTGATCAAGAACAAACACTCGTGCTTAGAAGCTTAGAGTGGACAACATACAACTAAACTAAAACCGTCCTATTCAAACATCAAAGAGATGAGTGAAAAGGCTCACAAATAGCACACAAACTTAAACCCTAATACTTGAACTCTGCACTCAATGATTTCTTCTCTTCACCTATTCAAGTAGGGTTGACACAACTTTATATAAAATCAGAATACTTGGGCTTGGGCAATCACATAATCTCAGATTTGATCCTTAATTAAAAACAGTTTTAATTTCAAATCTATTCGCCCTAAAATAGAAACAAGATATACTCCACAAAATATGCATAATTGATTGTATCAGATCAAATCTTCTTCAAGAAATTCGCATGCAATCTCTCTAACAAAATCTCCCAAGATATAGCAAATAAAGCGCAGCCCTAAAAACACATACCAAACTGAACATAAAGTTCTGTTAACAAATGTCAGAACATCGTGTTCGACATCACACACAAACTCTGCAGAATACAATAATACTAGTAAAACCACCACATGCAGAATGTTAGAAGCACATGTCAAGACATCAGACATGACATCTTGAGCAAACACATTGTTTTACCAAAATTGCTGCCAATAACAGAACTAACAGTTATGTTGCTCAGCCGAGCATGTTGGACGAGCAGGATCTGGCCGACTATAACACGCTGATGAACTATGTCAATTCCTTCCGGCTTGCTGATTGTTGGATGAAGAAGGGTGACCCAATATTTGAGGAGGATGGTAGTCAATGGGTGGAGTACCGTTTCATTAATACAAAGGTCCTTTTGGAGTGCAAGACTCTCGCAGATGCTTATAAGCTGCTCGATAGTCTTAGCTTTTTATTGACTTGCACGAATTGTTTTTTCTTCGTCATTGTCTAATTATATTTATTGTGTTTTCGCAGGTGAGATGCCTTCCGCCCACGAAAGAATGGTGAATAATGTTGTTTTGAGGAACAAGCCTGGTGCGGCCGTTCCAAAGTCTCAATTTCCCCAACGGGCACCTCCTCCTCCACCACAGACAGGGAGCTTTTCTCCCATCTCTTCCCCCGCTTAGGGGTCCCCAGCGCATTTGGCTTCAAGGTTCAAGTGGGCCAGGGCTAACGAGCTGGTGGACCTTAGCCAGGCGGCTGAAAAGTGCAAGTTCCAACTCCCTCCCTGCCTCCATGACAGGAAATACTTTGAGGGGACGTCTCTGGTGGTTCCTCGAGCTGAATCTCTCAGGTTGGAAGGCATGGATCGCCCAAGTAAGCGAGCACTGTTGGCACATGATGCCTCCGCGGTGGTCCGTATTTTGGAGATGACGGCATTGTACGTGGAGGGCGAAACTTCCTCT
This sequence comes from Lathyrus tuberosus, assembly GCA_022829125.1. Lineage (NCBI taxonomy): Eukaryota > Viridiplantae > Streptophyta > Magnoliopsida > Fabales > Fabaceae > Lathyrus > Lathyrus tuberosus. Next base: position 688,000 of record JALAZF010000901.1, read on the forward strand.
GAACTCGAGCTTCAGAGGGCCTAGGCCACGATAACTGCCTTGGAGGAGAAGTTCAAGAAGGCCAAGGAGGAGGCCAACGTTGCTTCCACTGCGAAGAAGAAATCAGACGAGGAAGCTGTCCGACTGAGGGGGGAGAACGAGGCTTTGGCTATTGAGAAGAAAGCTGCCGAGGATCTGGTCGAGCAGCTGAGATCCGTGGGTGCTCCAGCCGAGGATGAGCCCGATGACGTAAAGGTGCTGAAGACCAGGGCGGAGATAGTTGCTCGTATGCTTTGGGAGGAAGAGGACGTGTTTTCCATTGGGGAAGAATCGTTTGAAAATGCTGTGGCCCAGCCCAGGTTGGTGAACCCCGACGTCCAAATTTCCAAGGATGGTACCAACTTTCTTGGCTATGTGGACGATGGCAAGATAGTAGTCCCAGAATTCTTCAATATTGGTGCCGAGCATGCCCGCCCCGAGGAAACCCAGTTGCCGAGTCCTACACCCGAGCAGTGGGAGTCCGCCCAGGATCAGTCAGAGCAAATGGAAGAATGACCTCTCTTTGTCTTGTTGTAATGTATTTGGCCGGCGCGCCATATTTTGATGTAATTTTATTTTGTTTAGAGGCATGGCCCCCCTTATTTTTTAATAAGCACAGCTCGTGGTCCTTGCGGTCACTTTATTTAAACGTATCCGGTCATGGTGGCCGGTTTTGTATGTTTGCGCATGGCTTCTATTGTTTATTTCTACTAAGTATTGTATTGTTGCTTGATGTGCTTTTGTGCCCGTAACAGGGATCACTTTGATTTTTTGAGTTTCAGGGAATTGCACGATGTAGATGTGTTCGGCAGTGAGGGTACTGGTCGAACGCCCGGGACTCTCCAGGCGAAAGAGCGGAGCTCAGGTCGCGTTTGAGGCATGAGTTCGCGGCGTGAACCTCCCATCGTGAGCTGGGTGTTCTGCCAATCGTGGTACTTTGACGATGGCGGTTGATCGGTCACCATTTCTACTTGTTTTCCGTCTATTATTCGGCACGAAACCACACAACCGGTAACACATTGTTGGGTATTGTTATTGTTTTTCACCTTATTTTGACTTTTCGCCTCGTCTTTCTATTATTATTTCTTTTGTTAGTTTGTATGATTTTGTTGCACTTTACGCGTGTTTTGTTGTTTTTGGTTATTTTCATATCATAGGTGGAAGCCCCAGAGGACTTGTGCGAGGAATGGAGGTTTCGGGGAGCTTCAGAAGCATTTTCCCAAAGTTACAGTGGCCTGACACAGGCCCTAGTGTCGCCTGCCACGGGCCGTGTCAGGAGAGTAGCTGAAGAAGAAGTGTGAGATGGAGGCAGAGAGCTGACACGAGTGCCCGTGTCAGCTGACACGACCCGTGTCAGCAGGTTTGGAGCATCATGTTGTATTCTCTTAGAGGAAGGGGCCTGACACGGGTGCCCGTGTCAGCTGACACGGCCCGTGTCAGGTGGTCTGAAGCAGAATTTTTTATCTCCTTGGGTCAGAAGGCCAACACGGCCTGCAGTGTCAGCTGACACGGCCCGTGTTGGCTTGTGCGAGACAAATTGCAAATTTTTGTGATTTTTTATATTAAGTGATTTGAAGGGGCATTTTGGGTATTCCACACTGTTATGTTTGATTGGGAATTACTTAAGCTAGTATTTGGAAAAGGAGAGAACACTTTTGCTTTTACGTACAATTTTACATTAGAGTTTTTATGCAATCAAGTGATCCGGAGAAGGGAGATTCTTCATGAGTTCTAGCGATTGAAGATCAAAATCATTCGATTACCATTGTAATGTCTACTTTTCATATTGTATTTCTTTTTAATATTATGAATAGGTAAGCCCCCAAATGCTAGGGGGTGTCCCTAAATTGCAATGTAATGAACCTATTTTGAATTATTTTATGAGATTATGCTTTTCCCTTTAAGCTTTTATTTTGCAATGTTCTTAATGCTTTTTCGATCGGACCAATTGAAATTGATTTACGGTTAGGGTTAGGTCGGACAAACCAACCTAATGCTTTTGCAAAATAATATTGCGGTAGATATTGCTTAGGAATGGGGATACCCCGTAATAATCTTTAAAAATCTTGTTAAACTATTGCTTGATGTTATTCCGAGACCTCTAAGGAATTAGGGTCAAGGGAGAATATCAAAGGTTTTTCTGTTAAGGAATTAAGGAAAAATACTCTTGAGATTTGGTAAGCTAAGGTTTTGAGGCATGTCTCTTTGAATGATAATTTGGTTTATTGCAGAGCAATTTATACACTTCTCCTAGCATAGTTTTTCATATTTGTTTAAGTCATTTTATTCATTCTGCTTATATTATTAATAGTTATTATAATTTCTAAAACAAACAAACCCTGAAGGAATTTTTGTTTAATTGAAATAGCATTTGCACTTATAATTACACGCAGTCCTCGAGAGATTGATTCTGGGGATAACCCATACTATTACTACATTGGTAAAAATAGTACACTTGATATTTTTCCGATCAAGTTTTTGGCGCCGTTGCTGGGGACCGCCAAATTATAAGTTCTTGTGTTAATTCAATTGGAATTTTGTCACTCTGTGACTAAAATTTTAATTTTATTTTTCTGCTATTTTTTTATTGTTTATTATTACTAATAATTTTCTAACCTGTGTATGCGAGGTAAGGCCTCAGTTGTATTTTCTTTTGACGCAGAACCAGAGAGATTATTGCACTCTAGATGCCATTAAGCAAAGCAAGAAAGACTGGTAGCGTCAGGTTCAGAAATAATTATTTCTGAATAAGAAAAAGAAGAAGCAGTTTCAGTCCACTCCGAGCACACAGATTCCAGCACAGACTCAGAGCCAGAAATAGTTATTAGGGCTGACGATCCACCAGCAGAAAGACTTCTCGGTGACTATGGAAGGGCGAATTCTCCAACAGTGCGGTTGACAATAGTTAATCAACCAGTTACTGTTGCGTAATTCCAGCTGCACACGTCCACTATTCGACAGCTTCAGAGTAGACCTTTTTCAAGAAAGATCAATGAAGATGCAAATAAGCATCTACAAATGTTTCTTACTATGAGCACGTCATTAAAGATTGAGGGACATTATGAAGAAGCGAAGAAGCTGGTTATGTTTCTGTTTACATTAGCCGATGAAGCTGAAGAGTGGTTTTACTCATTACCTGCTGGGAGTATTACCACTTGGCAGGAGATGGAAATGACATTTCTAAATGAATATTTCCCTGCTTTTGTGTACATCCGAAAGCGGTATGACATCGCGAACTTTAAACAGAATGAGGGAAAGTCACTTAGAGATGCGTATAAGAGGTTCAAGAGGTGTTTGGTTGCGTGCCCCACTCATAACATGGACGCAACTGAACAAATGCAGAATTTTGTGAATGGTCTCAAGATGAAGACTAAGCAGCTCATCGACACAGCTGCCGGTGGCTCAACCAACTTTACAACAACCACTGGTATCAAAAAAATAATTGAGGCTATTGCAGCGAATGAGCACTTGGAGTTGTATGATCGCAGTGTAAGCCAACCGGAAAAGATGATTGATTTGAAGCTTACTGAGCAAGTGGTAAAAATGAAAGACCAGATTGCAGCTGAGGTAGAAAGAAGGATTAAAAAGATGAATCTTGATACTCAAACTGTGGAACAGGTTTAACCAGTTCAAGCAGTTAATTGTGAGATATATGGGGGACCGCATTTTGCTATGAATTGTATTGCTACTGCGCAACAAGTGGAAGAAATCAATTTTCTAAAGCAGAATAACCCTTACTCCAACACCTACAATCCGGGATGGAGGAATCATCCAAATTTCTCTTGGAAAGATCAGCAAGGGAATGTTCCAAAGCAAGGGTCCACTCCACCTCAGAACCAACCGCACCAACAACAGTACCGTCCTCAACAAAAACACCCTCAGCAGCCGTATCCACCACAATTTCAGCAACAATTTCAACATCACCCACAACAATTTCAACAGCAAGCACCAAGAAAAGCTGATTGGGAGATTGCCATTGAAAAGATGGCCACTCAAAGTTCTCAATTTCAAGAAGAAACAAGGAACAATATCATAAATGCTACCGCGTCAATCAAAAACCTTGAAGTTCAAATGGGGAAAATAACACATTAAGTGGGAACTCCTCAAACACCAGGTGTGTTTCTGAGCACAACGATGACTAAACCTAAAGAGCACAATAATGTGAGTGTTGTGACCACTCGAAGTAATAAAAATCAAGATGTCACGGAAGAGGAGTTAGAGAGTAAAGAGCCATTGATTGAAGTGGACCTTGAGATCAAGGAAAATGAAGTGGTGAATGAAGAGGTAGTGATGCCTAAACTGGTTTCTAAATAAAAAACAAGTGATCCAAAACCGGTCATCAAACTTCCATATCCACAAAGGAATAAGAAGAAGGGGCAGCAAGAGAAGAATTTTGAAAAATTCCTAGAGATGTTAAAAAAGCTTGAAGTAAACATCCCATTCTTAGAGGCTCTTGAGCAAAAGCCCACTTATTCCAAGTTTATGAAGGACATCATATCAAAGAAGCGAATTGTCGAAACCGATCTGATTATTCTAACCGAAACTTGTAGTGCTATTTTGCAGGGTATGAAGATTCCGGTTAAAAAGAAAGATCGAGGTTCCGTTACCACTCCTTGCACCATTGGAGATAGATCGTTTAAGAAAGCTCTTATTGATTTGGGGGCAAGTGTGAGTCTCATACCATTGTCCATTTACCAAAAATTGGGTATCGAAAAGGTGCAAGATACTAGGATGACACTCCAGTTCGCAGATCAGTCACTTAAGAGCCCATATGGGGAAGTTTAAGATGTTCTGGTGAAGGTTGAAAAGTTTGTGTTTCCGGTGGATTTTGTTATTCTTGAGATGCCGAAAGATGAAGAGGTTCCACTTATTCTTGGGAGACCGTTTCTTGAAACTAGAAGGTGCTTGATAGACATAGAAGGGGGAACTATGACTCTAAAAGTCTATGATGAAGAATTGAAAATTGATGTGCGAAACACCATGAAATATAAAGATGATATTGGCACGAGTCACAATGTAGAGGTGATTGATCAAGTGGATATTAATGATACACCCTTGAATGCACCATAGTTACCTCTTGAAAAAGTTTTGAGTTTAGCAATTTTTGAGAAAGACGAAGAGATGGATCTAAGGAAAGGGTCTCGACCACACCGGTGGGAGGATCTAAGGAAACCTCAAGTGGTGGAAGGAGGTGAAGATACCAAGAAGGGTACGGAGTTGAAACAGTTGCCCGAAAATCTCAAGTATGTTTTCTTGGACACCGATGGTAAATGCCCGGCTATAATAAGTTCTAGTCTCAAAAGTGTTCAAGACATGAAGCTTGTGCAAGTTTTGAAAAAGTACAAGGGTGTTATTGGTTGGGCAATTGATGATTTGAGAGGAATTAGTCCGACGATTTGCATGCATAAAATTCTCATGGAAGACGATCATAAACCGGTGGTCCAACCCCAAAGGAGACTAAATCCGAAAATGAAATAAGTGGTTAGAAAAGAAGTTGTGAAGTTGTTGGATGCAGGTCTTATCTACCCGATATCGAATAGCTCGTGGGTTAGTCCAGTTCATGTGGTGCCTAAAAAAGGTGGCGCCACCGTCGTCCGAAATGAGAAAAATGAGCTAACTCCTTCACGTACAGTCACAGGATGGAGGGTATGTATTGATTACAGGAGACTTAACCTTGCTACCAGGAAGGACCACTTTCCTTTGTCATTCATTGATCAAATATTGGAAAGGTTAGCTGGTCATGATTTTTACTGTTTCTTGGATGGTTACTCGGGGTACAACCAGATTGCAGTTGCACCGGAATATCAAGAGAAGACAGCTTTTACATGCCCCTATGGCATTTTTGCTTACAGGAGAATGCCATTTGGGTTGTGTAATGCGCCTGCCACATTTCAAATATGCATGATTTCCATTTTTGCTGATATGCTCGAAAAGCGTATGGAAGTCTTCATGGATGATTTTTCGATTTTTGGTTCCTCATTTGATAACTGTTTAACTAATCTCTCTCTTGTTTTAGAAAGATGCCAGGAAACAAATCTGATTCTCAATTGGGAGAAGTGTCACTTCAAGGTGAGAGAAGGCATAGTCTTGGGTCACAAAATCTCCCATAAGGGAATAGAGGTGGATCAAGCAAAGATCGAGGTAATATCCAAGCTTACGCCTCCGGTGAATGAGAAAGATATTAGAAGTTTCTTGGGACATGCGAGTTTTTACCGCAGGTTTATAAGAGACTTTTCTAAAATTGCGAAAACTCTTACTACTCTTTTGTTAAGGACAAGGCCTTTGTTTATGATAAGGAGTGTGCCGATGCATTTGAGACATTAAAAAATAAATTAGTGTCGGCACCACTTGTCATTGCCCTTGGTTGGTCTCTACCTTTTGAGATCATGTGCGATGCTAGCGACATTGCATTAGGGGCAGTTTTAGGACAACGCAGGGAAAAGTTGTTACATGTCATTTACTATGCTAGTTATGTGTTGAACCCTGCACAGATGAATTACGCAACTACCAAAAAGGAGTTGCTAGCTGTTGTGTATGCCTTTGATAAATTTAGGCAATATCTGTTGGGTTCTAAGGTTATTGTTTATACTGACCATGCTGCTTTGAAGTATCTTTTTGCTAAGCAGGACTAAAAGCCAAGATTGTTGAGATGGATCTTGCTTCTTGAGGAGTTTGATGTGGAGATTCGTGACAAAAGAGGGTGTGAAAATACTGTTGCTGACCACCTCTCTCGGATGTCACCGATTGAGGAAACGGAGGAGAAGCATCTAATATAGGATGAGTTTGCTGATGAACACATCCTTGCTGTTATTGGTGTCCCATGGTTCGCAGACTATGCGAATTATTTGGTAGGCGGCGTCATACCTGACGATTTTGATTCTAACCAGAGAATTGTTTTTTCATGATTGCAGGTTTTACTTGTGGGATGATCCATTCTTGTACAAAAGAGGAGTGGATGGACTGGTGAGAAGGTGTGTACCTGAAGAGGAACAGAGGGAAGTTCTGAAAGCGTGTCATGATTCAGACTACGGAAGGCATTTTAGTGGTGATAGAACCGCCGCCAAAGTCCTCCAGTCTGGGTTATACTGGCCCTCTTTGTTTAAATATGCTCAAGAGATGGTAAAGGAGTGCGACAAATGTCAGAGAACGGGGAATATATCCAAGAGAAATCAGATGCCCTAGAATTCAATATTGGAAGTTAAGTTGTTCGATGTTTGGGGCATAGACTTTATGGGCCCATTTCCACCGTCATTTGGAAAACACTACATCCTAGTGGCAGTGGACTATGTTTCTAAATGGGTTGAAGTTGTAGCATTGCCTACTAATGAGGTGAAGGTAGTGGTAAAGTTCCTGAAGGAAAACATTTTTGCTAGATTTGGAGTGCCGAGAGCTCTAATAAGGGATGAAGGAACACATTTTTTAAATCACCTCATGAAAAAGTTGCTCTAGAAGTACAATGTGAAGCATCAGATCGCCACTCCATACCATCCTCAAACCAGTGGCCAGGTAGAAGTAACCAATAGGAAACTCAAGCAGATTCTAGAAAAGACAGTTAGCTCCCCTCGGAAGGATTGGGCGACTAAGTTGGATGATGCACTTTGGGCGTATCGAACGACATTCAAAACGCCAATCGGTATGTCTCCTTACCAATTAGTCTATGGAAAAACATGCCATTTACCTCTGGAGTTAGAACACAAAGCATTATGGGCATCAAAATTTCTTAATTTGGACCTATCCAAAGCTAGAAGTTTCAGAATTCTTCAACTCCATGAGTTGGAAGAGTTTCGGAATCGAGCATATGAAAATGGCAAAGTCTACAAGGACCAAACAAAGAAATGGCATGATAGGAAGATCCAAAGGAATGAGTTTTGGGAAGGACAACTAGTTCTCTTATAGAACTCCAGGTTGAAACTATTCCCTAGCAAGCTGAGTTCTAATTGGTCGGGACCATTCGTAGTTCACAAAGTGTTTCCCCATGGGGCAATTCAGTTGAAGAATTTGACAAATGGAGACACATTTAAAGTGAATGGGCAACGATTGAAGCCCTATTATTAAGGTCAAGAAAGTGGTCAGGTTGATGTTGTTCACCTCACTGGGTAAGAGGGACAACTGTCAAGCCATGCGACGTTAAACGAAGCGCTTAGTGAGAGGCAACCCACAATTTTTATTACTAATCATTGTTTTGTTTTGTTTTCTATTTTATGTAGGTGTTCACAAAGTCGATCATAAAGAGGAGGAAATTTTTACACAGCATGATCAGATTGAGTAAAAAATTATGGGGATTGATAAATTCAAGAAGCACTGAGAAAAAGTTGAAAAGCGGTGAAAATTTGGGAAAAACAGTGCCCTGACACTGGGGCCCGTGTCAGGCAAGGGGATCTTGGCGAAAATTTGGATGGAAGTCAGTGGGCTGACACGGCCTACCGTGTCACCAGACACGGTTTGTGTCAGCAAGTCTGGAGGGACAAAAAATTTTAATTCTTGGAAAGTTGTTGGCAGAGCCCTGACACTGCCCGTGTCAGGAGGGTGAGTTGAAATTTTTTTGAAAATTTTTAAAAGTTTTTTACTTTTCTGGTGGGACCCACACAAAGTTACTATATTTTTAATGAGTTTAACCACTCATTATCACTCGTAAACCCTTTTATTAGCCTAACCCCTCTCTTTCTACCACTTTTACAACTTTATTTCTCTTCTCTTTCTCTAAAAACCCGCAAACCTCCATTGTTACTCCCACTAAAAGCTTCAATTTCTCACTCAGCCACTCACCAAAACCCTCAACCCACTTCACAAAAGTTGCTCCCCTCGTCCTCCTCTACCATTCTACTGTAGCTTTTTCGACTAATTTCTATTTTTATTTTAGTGATAATTTTCAGGTACGAAAATGCCCCCGAAGCATGGAGACAAGGGCAAACAACCTGCAGCAGAGACATCACGGACCAGAAAGCGGACCATTCGCCAGCCCAATGCTCATGGGATCATATTCAACAATGTTGCACACGAGAAGCGCTATTCGATACATGTGAAATGTAAGATCACACCTACGAGGTATATGTGTTCCGATGCTTTATATCAACTAGGATTATCTGAGGAAGTAAATAGGATGTTCCATGTATTAGGTATGCTTGAGTTTATGTTGTATGAGGCGCCGACATATGAGCGCATAACACTGGAATTTTTAAGTACTGTCAAATTTAAGCTTTTGAACAGATGGACCGGTACTGCTAAATATTTTTTTGGTACAATGAGTTTCAGGTTATATAACACTGACCATGAGTTGTCAGTGGAGTAGCTAGGGAGCATTCTCAACCTCCTAATCTATGGTCTCAGAGTCGTCTCGGATGATTTTGACGCTCACTCTTTCTGGATGGATATCACCGTCCACTCTATTTATGTGGCTAAGGGAGCTAAGGCTTCGGGGATTCAAAATCCCTGTTTCAGGTATGCGCAGAAAGGTTTAGCCTACGCCTTGTTTGGTCGAGGCGACAACACTGGGGTGACCACCCAGAAGAAGCTGTTCTTTTTATACGCAATAACGAAGGGGATTGCGATGAATGTAGCTGCTTTTGCAGTTAATTATTTGGGAAAAGTGGGCCGAGCCACTACAGTTGGTATTTCTGTCGGGGGTATGATTACCCAGATTATTGAGTACCTCGGATATGGCCCGATCGCACTGAATGAGACGTCGGTCCCTGGTAAGAATCGTCTGGACATGACAGCTCTTGTCCAGCAAGAGTGTCGTCCTAGATGAAACAGACGGGCACGAGGTTGACACATTTATTGCAGGTGACCAAAACCAGAGGGATTTCCGTGCGGAACCCGAGTCGGAGCAGACTGTCCCTCCTTATGCAGGAACCTCACGCACAAGTGCTCAGTCCACCTTCATGACCCCGGACCAATGGACGTGGATCCAAACAGAGATTGGTGAAATCTGAGAAGAGCAGACCTGCCAGGGCCAAGAGCTTACACGCCAAGGCTAAGAGCAGACCCGCCAGGGCGGTGTCATGGACGAGATGCACATGCTGATGCAGCCGTTAATACTGCAGTTTCCTCAACCTCCTCCTCAGCGAGGCTTTGTGAGTACTCTCTTACGCTTGTTCTAAAACATTGAGGCCAATGTTTGGTTCAAGTGTGGGAGGATTTTATTTGTAGGCTTTCAGTTTTTAATTTGCTATTTTCTTTCGGTTATTTTTATTTTTATATGGTTTGGTATCATGTTTTTGTGTGTTACAGATGTAAGGTGGTTGTGCCGGGTGAATAAGAGGACTTGTGTTAAGTGGATGAGAAGCACAATCCTAGACTTGATCTCCAGGAAATCCCCGAAGGTTGGTATTGTTGAATGGAAGATTGGACGCGACTTTCCGACACTGGACCGAGACTGGAGTACTGTGGAAACTCTGATAACTATTCTGGCATTGAGAGAGAATTTCGCAAATTCTTTTAAAATTATTTTCAAGAGCGGAAAAAACTTGGTTCCAAGTGTAACACTCTTATATCACCTTTCTACAACGTTATATAAAACTATTTAATTTACTAATACAATAAATGTGGTATCTTGAATAGTCTTGGCATAGCCACCTTAGAGTAAACTTCCCACCAAGAAGCTATTGATGGATATAATTTCTTATGGAACCTCATAGGGTTCTTAGGCATCATGCACGCTTTCGAAAATACTCTCTGGTTTCGGTGATATATCTCTGGACACACCCTTTTTTCACTTGATTTTGATTAATTTGGGAGATGCATCTCCGGAATGTATTTGTAGTCATATTTTCGAAAAAAAAAACAGTGACAGCATACACAAAAATAAACATTGCAACCATAAAATCAACATTCATAAAATAAAATTGGCAATATAATGATGATTTCAACAGAAAATAAATACTATATTTTAATATCCCGGTGGAAGCGTGCACATCTTCAAGATGTCATCAACCGTTCTTCGTACCGTCGCTTCCAACTCGAGCGGAACTTTCTCTTCGAAACCGAAATACGGTCGCCACATCGCCATAACATCCTCTCTCGATTCTTGAGCTAAAATTTGCTAAACACGGCGTTCCCTTCGTCGTGAAATGAAGGTGAACAGTACTCGAGCTTCACAATCCTTCGTTTGTCTCTGTAAGATAGTAGATAATGGATTTTGTCTATGATATCCTTGAGCAGGGTGAGATCGGTGAGTTTGAACGTCTGTCCGGGTGTTTTACTGTCGGAGTAGGAGACACTTGTGACATACTAATGGATATTGACTTCACACAATTGAGACATTTGGAGTTTGTGTGAAAGATAACACATGAAGCCCCAAATTTATAGAAGACCTAGGTGAATATAGACCACTCATTGACTGTCAATATTATTGCGGAGATATATCTACAGAACGACACCATTTTTTTGGTTCCGGAGATACATCTCCCGAACTTTCCCTGAAACTATAAAAAACATCATAATTTTATAACCTTTCGGAGATGTATCTCTGAAACAATTCCTACTTTATTTTCAAAGCAGAACTAAATGAAAGATAACAACATAAGAGATAAATAAAAGACATAAGTGCATAAACAAGAAATATGAATAAAAAGTGACAATGTTGCACTTCAAAAATTTACATTTAGTCGTCCGATTATACAAGAAATCAAAATGAATTAAAACTTGTGTCGCCGGATAAATTTATTGGTGGTACCCCTTTGGACTTTTGTGCATTAGATTCTTTTTCAATTTTGTTCGATCTCCGAAATTCTTGCATTCTTTCCATAAAATGATTCGGCCACGTCTCCGCATTTGCGGTTGAATGAGTCATTTATTCTGGTGATGTAGGTGGTATGAGGCATCCCGGTTTCAAGTATACTTGAACAAAATGACTTGATTTAGAAAGCCATCCAATACACTTGATGCGATCATTTGGATTTTTGGGTTGTGCGGTGCAAAGTGGAAAAAAGGTTTCCGAAAACCCGTAACACGTCATGTCAATGCACATCCTATCATATGCACATCCAATAGTGTAGCGAGCGATTTTTGTCGGTGACGCGACCACCTTATCGCATGGGTTTCTTCTCAATGAAGAGGGGGTGCTACTTTCTGATTTCTTATTTATCCTGTGAAGCTGGAAGGGAAATGGAAGCTATCTCAAACTAAACTTGCTTTGTAAAATGTTTATCGAAACAATTGCAATAAAGAGATTGGGGAGTCCGGGGTCATATTACACAATGGATAGTTGTCAATTACCCATCCTGTATGTGGTTATCCACAGGTTATAGTTTTAGGATCATGCTTTAGTACTTGGTATTGATTCGTGTTTAAATGTGAAATGAGAAGATGCATGTTGTGTTTGAGAGAGAGAGTTTTGTTGTTTTTGGTATGGTCAATGACCTAAGGTTTTTTGTTAAGTGTGCTCGCTAAGATTATCGCAATCTTATGCCTACGTATTCCCTGTTATGAAGTATAGGGAAATCAGAGCAATCATAGTTCCTCCTATTCTAAGGGAGAAACAGATGTTTGGGTGTCTTGTTCAAAGCACAAGATTGAAGCTGAAGGTTGGTTGTTTGTATCTTGTTCAAAGCCCAAGATGTGAAGCTAAAAGGTTTTGACTGAGAGAGAATTTGTCATCTCTAAAGAGAGATATCTCATCTGTTAATCACAGTTATTTGGGTAACTGGTATGAAGAGGAGAATTACTTTAACTAGACTGAATTAAGTCCAGCAATGCCATAATTTCCTCTGCAGGGGATTTGTCCTGAAGGAGAAAACTTTAACTCAGTGTGAGCAATGCCATTTTTCCTAAGGAAATCTTGCTAAAAGAAGGACAATGGCATGTATGTTTGTATCCAGAGGCTTGCCTCTTACAACAATTAGATGAAGGTTTTAACCAGGATAATGATGGACAAACAACTTGGATATTTGTATCAACAAGTGTGCCACTTACATCAGTTATCTGAAATTAAGGTTTTGTTTTGATTGACTGTTTTTGATGTGTGATTAAACAGAAAAGGTATCTTCCTACAGAGTTTTTGATTTCCTCTGAGGGAATGGTTTTTTTTGTGTACCTTGATTAAAGCCCAAGGTTGAAGCTAAGAGATTGATTGGATTCCACTGGGGAAAATCATTATACAAAGCCTAAGAGGAGGCTAAAAAGATTGACTGACTCCACTGGGGAGAATCATTATACAAAGCCTAAGAGGAGGCTGACAAGACTAATTAACTCAACAAGAGAGTGTTTATTTTGTATCTTGTACAAAGCCCAAGATGGAGGCTAAAAGACTATTTTAACTCAACAAGAAAGTGTTTATTTTGTATCTTGTACAAAGCCCAAGATGGAGGCTAAAAGACTGTTTTAACTCAACAAGAGAGTATTTTTATTTGGTATCCTGTACAAAGCCCAAGATGGAGGCTAAAGAGGTTTGACTCTGTGGGGAAAAGTTTTATATATCTTGTACAAAGCCCAAGATTGAGGCTAAAAGGGTTTGAATCTGTTGGAGATTATCTGTCTTGTACAAAGCCCAAGATTAAGGCTAAAAAGATTAATTCCACTCAGCTGGGGAATATTTATTTAGTATCTTGTACAAAGCCCAAGATGGAGACTAAAGAAAACTGACTCTGTTTAAGGAGTGTTTAATGTCTGTCTTGTACAAAGCCCAAGATTGAGGCTAAAAATGACTGACTTTATTAGAGAGGTTTTTTGGAAGTATCTTGTACAAAGGCCAAGATGGAGGCTAAAAGTGAGGACTCACCTGAAGTGTTTATCATTATACAAAGCCTAAGAAGAGGCTGACTGCTGAGGGATGATCATTATACAAAGCCTAAGAGGAGGCTAACTCTGTTAGGGGAGAGCATCATTATACAATGCCTAAGAGGAGGCTATCTTTGTTGGGGACAGACAAAGAATCCTTATACAAAGCCTAAGAGGAGGCTATCTTTGCTGGGGACAGACAAAGAATCCTTATACAAAGCCTAAGAGGAGGTTAGCTTCTGCTGAAGACTGTTTCAGTCTAGAGACAGGTCCAAAGTTTGGTAATTCAACTCTTACTGGGGATTACAGAAAAGTTGAGGTATCAGAGACCTTGAGGTTTCGATGAGGTTTTTGACAGTAAAATGACCCATGCTGGGGATTTAATTGAAAATGTGACAGTTGAGGATAATTGACCCTGAGTGTGGGAAAGTTAAAGGTTTAAGTTGTGAAAAACTGTTGGTTTAAATTCTGCTTTGGGATTGATCAGAGGATCAGGGTTATTCCTTGTTCTTTAAGGAAATGGGAAATCCAAAGGGTACGAGACTGTCCAAGTCTACTGGTTTTTGAGAAATTGATTCTCAGATGGTGATCTTTGTACTCTGCCCAAGAGAAGGCAGGTACGCTAAGGGATGAAGATAAACCCTTAACTGGTCTAACACTTGACTCAGAAAGACAGCTCTAGCAAATGATGACTAGGTTCTGTTCCTATACCTATAGAGGTATCTGGGTCCTTGTACTAAGCCCAAGAGGAGGCTGAGAACTTCTAAGAAGCCGGAGGGTCCTTGTACAAAGCCCAAGAGGAGGCTGGGGAATGCTTTTATGAAGCCTGTGGGTGCAAACTTAAGAATGTTCAAGAAATGCTTCACCGGGAATAATTCCTTTCTTGTGTGAACAGTTCTAGAGTTTGAAGAAATTCAAGAGAAGTTTCACTAGGAATAATTCATCTCTGGTGAATTGAATTTCTTTGACAAGTTCTAATAGTGATAGTCTGAGAAAAGGTTCACCGAGAATACTGCCTTTCTCTTTGTTCTATATTGTTTAACCCCAAGAGAAGGGAAGACTGTATCTGGAATTCTATGTGGGATCTAGGTTTACTGTTATGAAAGAGGGACCAACTGGCTTTACCTAATTCTAGACTTAGTTGCCGAGGAAAACTATAAATAGTTTATACAAGTATATAATATTGATATATGACAAGTATTTAAAAAGATATGAAAGAAGACTAACCATGCGCAGCTTCCCACAATACAGTATATATATATATGACTGGTATTTAAAAAAGATTAAATAAAACTAATCATGCGCAACTTCCCACAATACAGTATATATATATATGACATGTATTTCAAAAATATGAAAGAAGACTAACCATGCACAGCTTCCCATAATACAGTATATATATATGACATGTATTTAAAAAGATGAAAGAAGACTAACCGTGCGCAGCTTCCCACAATACAGTATATATATAAAGCAGTAAATGAAAGCAGATAAAAACTTACAGGTGAGCAAGCTTCCATGATGTTTAATGTTAGTTATTCAAAGACATTGAATTAAATATGATAACATTTATTTCAAAGCAGTAAATTGGTTGGGGTTTATTCAACAAGAGATGCCCTGATGATTTAAATACATACTGTATTGTTAACAGAGTATTTACAAAGAGAGTTGGGTCTTATACAACAAAAGAGCCCAAAGATTATATTTGTACAGAGAGGTGGGTCTTACAACTCAAGGAGTGGCCCAGATGATTTGATTAAAAAGGCGACGATCACATTAGGGTTTTGAAAATTGTACAGAGGGACTTATACAATAAGTGAGGCCCAAATTATTTTTGTACAAGGGGTTGGGTCTTACACTCTATTAGAGGCCCAAAGTGTTATTTTAAAATAAAAGATGGGGCTTACAGCTCAAGGAGATTCCCAGATGAAATTTGTTTTGAAAACGACGATCGCGCCAAGATTTTTGACGTATCGGGACTTATACAATACACTGAGGCCCAAAATGGTTTTGGTTAAGAAAGGGATTGGGTCTTACACTCTATTAGAGGCCCAAACATTATTTTGAAAAGAAAGATGGGGCTTATAACACAAGGGTAGGCCCAAATGAAATATTTTGAAAACGACGATCGCGCCGCGGTTTTAGAAAACACAGTGGGAGTTATACAATGCATTGAGGCCCCAAAAGGTTTTATTTACAAGGGGATGGGACTTACACTCTATTAGAGGTCCAAAGAGTTTTTGAAAAGTCTTGTTAGGTTGAAAATCATCAAAACCCTAATTTTTTATTAAAAAGGTTAATTAATTTTGATTAAAAATTAAAAAAATTATCAAAATTTGTCAAAAAATAGGTTATGACCTTGGATCAATGTTTGAAAAATCATGTTTTTATCCATGGAATGATTAAAAATCATTTAAATTGGAAAAATCAAGAAAGAAAAATATTTTAAAATGCTTAAAACAATTAAAATATTAATTAATTGGAAAAATATTAAATACATGAAATAAATAATATTTTTGGGAAATTTTTGTAAAATAAAATATTTTAACATTTTTGTGAATTATTAAAAAAAGAATCAACTCAAAATCTTTAAAATTCAGAGAGAAATTAATTTTTGAATCAATTAAATAAAATCACAAAATTCAAATATTTGAATTTTTGAAAAATGGTGCCAAGAACAAGGGAAGAGCACGCGCGTGTTCTGTTTCTCTCAGATTTGCATTTCCTCTCCAATCTCACTGAATACTTGATGAAATCACATAATCCACATATCAATCTGCTCGTTTTCAACTCACGATCATGTCTATGGTCTTTAATTTCATTTATTTTAAGCATGGAATAAGAAATCAAAGAGAGACCTCAAGAACCCTAATTTTTGCATGAAGGCTCAGAAATTTCATACACGATTCATACAAAGCAATTGATTGAGGGTAAACACTCTATGCATGATTATGAACATATGGCAAAATTATTTTGCAGCAAAATATGCATGGATCATAGAGTTAAAAGAGTTCAAGCTTACCTCTTGCAGCTGGTGATCGTGTTTTGTGTTGGAGGTGTTGCAAGCTGGTTCCAATGATCTGCACAGCCTCCTTAGGTGCCAAGTGATGTGTCTGAATGCTTGGAGTGGTTTGAAACAAGCAGGAACTTGAGATGGTACCTCAACTGCAACTCTGTCAAAAGCTTGAGCAGGTGGCAAGTGATTTTGTGATTTTGGTGTTCCAGATGTTATGTGAGTGTTTGGATCACTTATATATGATGTTTATGAGGTGTGTGAACCATTGGTTTGGTTGGAATCACTCCCAAATGCAAAACCCGATAGTGACTTGAAAAAGAAGGTGTTTTGAGAGTGAAAGAAGTGATTTTGAGAAAGGCATCTGTTTGGGGCCTTTGGTGTGCTTGAATTGATCATAAATGAGGTCTATTTATAGTGCAACAAGTTTGTCTTGCAAGCAATAGTAAATGGAGGCTGCAGCAGGGCTGTGACCAATTGGATCATTTTGGAATCTCAAGTCTCCTCCTACCATTGACTTGAGATTAGAGCATAGGCTATGAGTCTTCTGTGGCAGGGATAAGGCTTGACTGAATTTGAATAACATTGTCTTGATGAATGCCACCTCTATGTATAAGTTAAATGCTTGGAAACAAAATTGACCATTTGAAGCATCTTGAATTTTAGGTGTGTCATGCCTAAACATAGCTCCATGGACTTGTAAGGCTTGGTGATCAGAGATTTCGGTTTCAATCTAATCCTCCTTGATAGCAAGGCTTGGCAAGATGATAAAATTGGAGAAATGAATCGTGTGGCACAAGAATTGTGCAAAACCTGTCCAAAACTGTCATGGAGACAGTTTGCAACATAGCAACTTTGGAGATTCACAACTCATTACTCAAATGGAGTTTGATGATGTTCTTGGACATTTTGGAAAGTTCGTACATCCTATTTTAATGTGATGTCCAACTTTAGTTTTGAATCAACTTGCATTTGGTTTGAAATAGCCTCTACAATTTGGAAAAAATGAGGCAGATTTTGACTTAGTGAAAATTTCACTAAGTGTTGGAAAAAAGTGTCATCTTCATTTTTTGCCAATTTGATCACTCCATAACTCAAAATTCATGAGGAATTGGAATTTGATGTAGTTGAAGCTTTTGTAGAGTGTAGCAAGACCTACAAATCCATCTTTGGATCACCCAAAATGGTTGCTTGGATCTCAAGTTATGGTCCTTGGAAGTTGGTACCCTTGCCACTTTTTCCATAACTTAGAAAAATTTCTAAGTTTTTATGGTTACCCCTTTTACAAGTTATCCCACTTTTCTTGATTTTTCTTGATGAATGATGATTCCAATCACATATTAACATGATTTTAGGGTTAAGGGAACTTTGGTTGACCAAAATTTCAAAAAGTCAAACTTGGGTTTTTGCACAGTTGACTTTTTCAGTAGATGAATTTTGACTTTGAGATTATTTTGTGAAATCAATCTTTGGGCCTAATGAAACTGCATGGATGGCCTCTAGGGGTGTTTAGGGATGTCTTGGATCCCTTCCCAAGGTTTGAAATCAAGTGTAGGTCAACAGTCAATGGTAGGGTTGACTTTTTCTTCAAAAACCCTAATTTGTGATCAGATGAATTTGAATTTCTGTGGCTTATGAATTGAGGTCTTTGAGTCAATAAAATCCTTTGGATTGATTGATATGATGTATTTGAGATCCTTGAAGTTCATCTTGAAGCTTCAAGTCATGTCTTGTTTCACAAGTCAACTCAAGGGTTGAATAAAGTCAAAATCCTAATTCCTGATTTTTTGGTAGATGAGCACTCAAGGTGATTTGGTCATTGTAGATGGACTCTTGAGGTTCATTTGGGCTTGTTGGACTATTGATTGATGTATTGGCTCATTCCCAGATGAAAACTTTCATCTGGAGGCCCTGGTCGACCAAAACCCTAATTTGGTGACACTGGTGATTCCGAGGCTTGCTTAGCCTGAAATGTTGTACTCTTGTGCTTAATTATTGATGTGGGATATCTCTTGATCCCTTTTGGATGTTTAAGAGACTAGACAAGTTGAAGATCATGTCACTTCTTGATTGATCCTTTGTCTGGGTGCTCTGAGAGGGCTCAAAACCCTAATCCTCGATTGTGGTGAATGCTCAGGAACTTTTGAGAAGATTGACGATGTAAGATAGATGTATCCTTATTGTGATAATGATTAGCCCAATGATGGGAATCCCTGGGGTCAAAATTTGGGGCATGACAATAAGGTGACACATATCAGAGAGGGTCATCCATTTTGACTCTGGTGCCGGACCGCTCAAGAGAGGAACAAGAGACTCATAAACCACATTGAATTTTTCTTTCTTTCTGTACAACCGCATGTACAATTCTTTATGTGTCTTCAATTTTTGGATAAGTTGATGACAAACAAGTGCATGACTATCTTCTCCTTTACCAAGCAAAGCCGAAATGGCTCGGTAACTGCAATTACCGCCCCCCTCAACATTGAAGATACGGTCGATGTATTTGTGCATAAAAACCGGCATCTTATCGATGAATGGAATTTTCAGTGGAATTGGTGTCGGAGGCGGTTTGCTAATACAGGTTCCTTTCACAACATTTTTTTTTAGATTTAGGAGTCGGTGAGTCAGGAAAATTTTTGTCAACGTGTTCACAATATGAAGGAGGCCGTGTAGTCGAGTTGTCATTCGGTGTGGGCTTCATTTTCTTCGGAGCACCTTTTGTTTTTACCGGTTGAGAAGGCGGTTTCATGTCGGTTGTTTCGGGATAGGCAATCTTCCTCAATTGTTCTTTGATGTGGAGTTTCATGTTGTCATCAGCCTTCGGAAATCTCTCTTGTATCACTTCCCGTTAGGTCAAAATAGAGATATTTGATTTACCTCCTTCCATGCAACCATCATCATCAAACCTAAGTCTTTTCCAATGAGGGAAAACTTCTTTCATTCTTATTGGCTCGCCTAGTTTCAACTTTTTATCAATAACACAAGCAAATGGGAGACCCTATGTTTTCACAATAGTGTAACCACACTTTCCGCTATCGGAACCTACATTTTCAGCTCGTTTGGCTTCGTGAAAAATATAGTTCAACCCCGCCCGAGAAATAGTGCCGACCAAATGAGAATAAAGAAAGTTGTCTTTAAATTGATGTTCCAATATCGTTATGCTTCGACCAAATGTTGTTTGTATCTCATTATGTTTGTTTTTAATCATGAGGTTCACGGAGTCCTAGTCTCGACACAAATCCCCCTTAGTATTTCCCAACCAATTTTTCAAAGTAGCATGGGCCGACTCAACTCCGTTGGTAGTTGTATTTCCAAGGTGTCAGGCATTACCAGTCCACGCACAAACTATCTTCTCCTTAACCTAATCAAGAATGGTGCTTTCAACGTATTTCAACAAAGCAGGATACTTTTCACACACTTTCTAGAAATGAATGACGGAATCGGCATATAATTATTTTATGGAAGAATTTATTATAAAATTCCGTGCATCCATTATTTTTTCAACAATCACATCAGCCTTCACCAATTTCCCATCTTCGGACTCTACATGTTTCTTCCCCACTGCGGATTTAACCTGACTTCTCACATTCTTTGCTATGTGATACCTACAAAGTAATACATAAGAAGGAAATACCTTTGCAACCGCATTCATCAATGCGGTATCGGGATCCGTAACAATAGCTTTAGGCATCTCACTTTGATCCTTATAAAATGAACGACACACCTCTAATACCCAGATAAAATTGACTTCTTTTTCACACTCTAAAAATGAAAAACCAACGGAATACGTCTTTGAAGGTGCGAGAAAGACACAAGAAAGGGGGGATTGAATTGTGTATTTACTCTTTTAACAACTTTTCACATCTTGTTGCTAAGACGCTTTAAGTAACATCAGAGTTCGTTGAGAGACTCTGACTTACGAAGTTACATTCAGACTTGATATGCATGAAGCATAAGAACCAACAAGATTATGAACATAAAATACATTTCTCAGAACTTACAATGCGGAAGCTTATCAGAGTTAAGCTACAAGGTTCTGACTTGCTTATGTAAGGTTCTGATAAACAATAAGAAACATAAACAAAGACATTAAACATAACAAGAGTAAAGAACACACGATATATCCTGGTTCACCACAAAGGCTAATCCAGTCCACCCTCCTCAGGTGATTTCGCCTTGAACGCAAGGTCTTAATCCACTATAATCAATCTCGATTACAGATGCACGGGCCACGCCGGTGACTAACACACAATGAACTGTTTAGGGATTCAAATCAATGAATATAACGAACATTGACCTGCAGGTTCTAATCTCGCAAGATCTACTGCTAGGATTTTCACAGCTAGGCGTTTAGGGATTCATCGCAATGAATATAATGCTACTGACCCTATTTCAGGATTTACCACAGCTAGACGTTCAGGGATTCATCGCAATGAATATAACGCTACTGACCCAATTTCAGGATTTACCATAATGACACCCAGCCATTGTCTTCTCGAGTCTCCGGTCACACTGACCACTCAAGGAATCCTAATTCACCAAGAATTAGTTCAACAGGAGATTACAAAGATGCTTCTTAACAAGCAGATTACTCTTTAGTTTAAGTACAAAGAACACACAAGTGTTCAAGCAAGATATGACCAACAACTCCTTGTTATTATAAGAAACTACAAAGATGTATATTGATTTGACAGTTGTTGACATCTTGTAGATCTTCTTCTTCTTCGTCTTCTTGGGTTAGCAAGCTTTGAGCAACTACTCCTTGCTTCAGATCATCAATGTAGTCCTGACGAGAAAGTGGTTGATGACTTGACTGATTTGCAATGTTGTCTTCTTCATCAACAGCTTCTGTATCAATTGATTGTTGTTGTGTTGATTTGATCTTTAAGCTTCAACAACAATGGCCATGTGTAAATGGTGATAGCTTTGGATATTTAAGTGTTACAACGAGAACTCATCGCTGTTGCTATCTTCACACAATGACTTGGTCAATTCGTAAGTAATATATTATTGAATCCATTCCTTGAATCAACTCTTGAATCGACACCTCAGAAGCGAGAGCTCTTTCCTTTAAATAACCCAGTAGAATTATGGCCGTTTGAAATACTGTTGGCTGTTGGAAAAGAGACGTTGTGTAATAATTAGCTATACTGACACATCACCTTTTTATTGTGGGAGAAGTGACGGGATATCTTCTTGGGCAGTGTGTACAGTTGTTCACAACGGTAATATTTGACTTCCAAGCTTCAGAGGCTTCTGATGATAATTTGATGAAGCATGAGTAGAGCCTTCTTGATAGGATATCTGATACGTCAAGTCTTTAGTCATTTGAAGAAGTCCATTAGGAATCAGTCTTCAGAACTTCAATACTTGTCTTTAAGAACATTTTGCTTTACTTATTCAAGTCTTCCGAAACTTCAGAACTTGTCCATTAGGAATCCGTCTTCAGAGTCTTCAGCACTTGACCTTTGGAGCCGTAATCTTCAGAACACATAAGTCTTCAGAGTCCTTCTAAACTTGGTCTTCAGAGCCTTCCGCCTTCAGAACTTCAAGTCATGAGAGTTTTTAGCACTTCGGTTCTCCAGAAGATTATCTTCTTCAGAAGCTTCGCTATCTTCAGAATCTCAACCACTTTCAGAGAGCATCCACAAGAGCATTGCAACAAAAATCTTGGCTTCCTTGGATCTGACTGATCATAATCAGATACAGAAGCATTCTAGCTTCTTGCGACTTATGTCACACATAGTAACTTCGCATATTATCAATTACGCACATCTGGCTGGTGCTTGTTGGATCTGATATCTTCTATGATTATGATCTGCACACAACACACGTTAGAACATAAAATGGTTCTTTCACAAATACGTATTGTTATCATCAAAACATAGATTGACTGGTAGAGACAACTCTTGCTCTCACAATCTCCCCCTTTTTGATGATGACAAAACCAAGTATTTTGATTGAACATTTTATACAAGGTAATCACCAAACAAACATATTCAGAGTCTGGAACAACAACTCCCCCTGAATGTGTTATCCTCAAAGTTTTATCTGTGATCATCTAGAATCTTATATGATCCAAAGACATACAGAATAACAACTTGAGTTGCCAGAACAAAGAGTAGAAAAGGATTACTTCTCTATTTTGTCTTTAGGAAAACAGAGAGTCTTCAACATCTGGACTAGTTCATCAGAACTTCCATCTTCAGATCTTCAGAACTCAGTTCCTTTACGGTCGTATCAGAGCTTGTAATCTTCAGAGACATCTGAAGCATTTCTACTTTTCAGCAGATTCATTTAAGCACAAACAAAACAGTTCTTATCTAATAACATAGCCTCGCTATTCATCAGAAACAGACACTGTCTTTTAAGAAACTCCCCCTGAGTTTCAGACTTTGTGAAGATTTTAGATTTTGCAATTGCATCTTCTGGGAAGTCTCCCCCTAATTTCAATAAGTCAGATATTGGGATCTTCAGAATCGTAATTCAGAATTGTAAGATTTTAATCACCAATGTAGATCCTGACTTTTTAAGAGTTTGACTTTGAGCACAGGTCTTCATCTCAGAACCTTGATACTGTCACAACTCAGAGATTCATCAAGGCTTAATTTTTTATCAGATACCAATTGAAGGTTAATTTTTTTGATCAATCAACGCTTGATTCTGAAACTGGTACACATGTTTTAATTCTAGTTTGATACTAAGTTATACCAGAGTATGTTGATTTTGAAACCAACTGATGTATTCTTCTCATACCAATTGAAGATATTCCTTAGTGTGCTGAGGTTGATACCAATTAAGGTATTTTACGTTCTTTCACAGCTTTGCTCTGATTGATATTACACCAGAATGAGTCTGATACTAATCTCTATGTATACTGAGTCTAATTACCAATTATTGACTTAGTTTGATACCAAATCATTTTCCTTTTTAATTGGTTCTTGGTAAACATCAGAACTACTTCTTCTTGGATCTTCAATCCAGATCTTCAGACAGTTCTTTGACTTCTGATTTGCATAGATCTTCTGAATGAGCATCTTGAAATGTAGATTTTGTCTTGAGTTCTTGACTTCTGATTAAGCATCTTAAAATGAAGACTTTGTATTGATAACTTTCAGAGTTTTCCTTCTTCCGATTATTACGTTCTGAATCTCATATTCTGAGACAACTTACAACTTCTGAACAAGTGAGATAGGGATCAAGATAAACTTTGATTTTCAGACAGTCCTTAACTTCTGAACAGTACTGGGTAGATCTGATTCTGAACAGTTTAGAGTTCCTCGGATAAACATCAAACAACAAACGTTAGTAGTAACGCATTTTATATGATTGATTACTTGTTTGAGTTACATTCTTTTCATTTAAGACCATTCTTTTCCTCTCCTTTAAGATTTCTTCTTTCCAATCTTTCCGATCAAAATCATATTATATTTCTCCCCCTTTTTGACATCATCAAAAAGTTTAGAGCATATGAGCATTTAAGTATAATAATCAATATGATAGTGAATATTAATAGATTCAAAGGATATTACCATTTAACACATCAGATATGATATGATATGATATCTTACATTCATAGATATGACATGATATGGAACGATTTTAGTGATAAGCATCTTTAGAGATCAGATAAGGCATAATCATTGATTAGATGAAAACTTTAACACAGAATCACAATATAGTTTCATAATTTAAAGCATAGGTTAAGTTTAATCCTAAAGGTTTAAGGTAATCAAAACGCAGAACTAGTGAGGGTAGGTTCCTAAGGATTAGACTAAAAGGAGCCTAATGATGATGAGGAGGATAAGAGTAAGCTTTCAGAATCATCAGTTCTTGAAGTATGCAGCTTTTCGTCTGCTTGAGTAATTGCCAGCCTCTTGCTCTTCACAATTTCCTCTGAGATCCATTCATGGAACTCAGTCCAGATATCTCTTATTTCAGAGGGATCAATGCTTGAGCTGGAAGCATCTACTAGGCTTTGAATTCTTGTGATTGCATTATCCTTGAAGGATGTTAATGCGCTATTGATAGTCTTATACTATTTTTGTATAGTTATGAAGAACAAGAATTTTAATCATTTTGACTAGTGTGTGTAACGCCCCGATTTGTTTAATTGTATTTATTTATTTCATTTATGTGAATTTTGTGAAAATGTGTGAATTTATTGTATTTTACCTGCTAATTGGTTAATTTCTCTTATAGATAAAATATTTGTAGTAAATTATTATTTCTTTTCAACTTTTATTTCCCAAAATATATTTCATCGGTATGTTTATGTTTTATCGCGTTTTGAGAGCGTTTGCGAGATATTTGAATGTAGGGGTATTTTGGTCATTTTAGGGGTTAGATATTTGTTAGTATTAGAAAGAAAGAAAAAGAAAAGAGAGAAGCGGAAAAAGAGGAGAAAGAGGAAAACTCGGGGAAAGCTCTGTTTCAAGCGCGATTAATCGGGTAAGGGTGAGAAGTTTCAATTATATCTTGCTTGTATATGTATATGTGTTGTTTGTGTATATGTTTTGGTTGTTTTTACAATGTTTTCCTTATTGATAAATTGATGAATAATTAGTAGAAATCGATATAAATCGCGTTGTATGATTACACTGTGTTTAGGAACAGTTGCTGGTACTTGTTTTGCTGTTAAAAATGGATTTGGGGATGAAAAAGGGGATTTTTGGGGGAAAATTCGCAGAAAAATTTATGCAGGAAAAATTCTGGTTTTCCACTGCCCATACGCGTATCACTCAGGGCAATATGCGTATTGGTCAAGGAAATACGCGTATGGCAATGAAGGAATAAGGTCAATACGCATATTGGGTTGGGCAATACGCGTATGGCAAGGAAGGAATGTGTGGAATACGCGTATGGGAGTGGACAGTACGCGTATGGAGTGAGGCAATACGCGTATTGGATTTTTAGTGGACTTTTTGGGGAAAAATAAGTCTCTGCCCATACGTGTATCACTTTGGGCAATACGCGTATAGATAGGCGAGTGAGCAAGGCAATACGCGTATGGCTCAGGGCAATACGCGCATGGTCAGGAGAATTGCAAAATGGGGTTTTTTGCGATGTCTTTTCTTGTTCAGTCCGTAACTTGTGTTCCGTTTATCCATTTTTAACATTCTTGGTATCGTTGAGTAGCTATTGAATTGTACTTTCTTATTATAATAATTTTGAGATTGTTAGCCGATTTAATTATGTCGGAAATTTGGAATAGTGTCGTTTTGTCGACTTTTGTCGTTATATTTGTGTGTAATTGGTGTGTATCATGCAATGTGCTGTTGATATGGATATGGTATGATTTGCGTACTGTTGTATGGTATAAATGCATTGTTTTGGGCTTGAATTGCAAAGCATGATTAATGTTAAGTGAGATGGTTGCATATACGTGTGCATTTGAATGTCATGAGTCATTGTATGCTGAGCATCATGATGTGCATTCTTGTGATGTCGTGTGCCCTAGTGGGTGTGAGCGACAAATCGATTCCAGAGGGAATCTGCTATAACATCATGAGCCTTATACCGAGAGGACCGAAAGCGATGGTTATAGACGATCGTGTGCCCGTGTGGGGTGTGAGCGATCGGATTGTGAGCCTTATACAAAGAGGACCGAAAGTAATCCATAAACGTCGTGAGCCTTAAAAATAAGAGGACTGAAAGCGATCTGATTGGATCGTGAGCCTTAAATATAAGAGGACCGAAAGCGACGGGGAACATTATATGCCCGACGGGGAGTTACATGAAGTAACGAGCGATGGTTCCAATAGTTCCTGAGTGAACTAGTGTTGAGATGATGGATGGATGGTACCGCATATGCATTGCATAAAGTCGTTGTGTCGGTCTCTGTGCATTTGCATAAATCATGGATGATTTGATTATGTGTGAGAATTGTGAATGGATGCATTTAGTGTGGAAAATCATAAATGGATTGATTATGTGTGGAAATTGTGAATTAATTGATTATGTGTTGAGATTTATGCGTGAATTGGTGAATTGATGTGCATGTGAGATAAATGCATTGGTTGTGGATAATATGTCTTATGCGTAGGCATGTGCTATGTGATGTGGTGGTGTGTTTCTATATGTTATGACTATGGTGTGCCTTATGTGTGAATATGTGATTATGTTAGTATAATTGGTTTATGTTATGTGTATGTGGCATGATATATGTGTTAATATGCGATGATGTGGTGAGATGATGTGGTGAGAATAACTATGCATGTGAATTTTTATGTGTTTGCATATTATTATGCAATCTTGATTTAGTTGTTATTTCTCACCCTTCTGCTGTGGTTTATTGCTCTATGAGACAATTGCAGATTAGTGTCTTGGAGGCTTTTGTGGAGATTAGTCCTCCGTCCTTTGTCGTCTGTCTGCTCTGATACGTAGCACGGGAGTCGGGGAACGATTATGTTATATATGTATATAATTGTTGAATATATTTTGTATTACTTTTGTATGTGTACTTTGACGTTATAAAATAATTTATTTTGTAAAACAAGTCGGTTATGGATCTTCCGCTTTATTCCATAATTGACCTTTCCTTTTATATGGAAAAAGTTTCCTCTTGAGGGTATTCAATTGTCTGTGTTATGTATAAAAAATTATGAGCAGGAATTGTATTTTCTTTCTTTAAGTGTGACATCCCTGTTTCCTGTCGGAAAAAATAAATTTTTAATTACTCTGATTTATATTTGTATTATTTATTTGAGAAGGGAATTGGGGTGTTACATTAGTGGTATCAGAGCAGGTCGGTCCGTCTGGCCAAGTTGTTGAGTCTGTTGGTGTGACAGTTGAATACTATCGGTGTTGTTAGTTTCTTAGTACGTGATATGTGTGTGGAACACTGTCAGTACTTTTTGGTTTTTCTACTCCTTTGTCTGCAGGATTTAGATTGAGATAAGTGGGGGAAAAGCTGATACTTCTCCAAGTTGCTTCAGTTGTGGGTTGGCTCTGTGTGCCGTTGATTGCAAGATTGTAAGTGTTGTTTGGACAGTATTGTTCCCGATTCCGGAGGGAATGCGGAGGTAAGGTTTATGTCAACTAAGGATTTGCGCCTTTAGTAGTTTTGTGCACACGATGTAAGGAATACTATTATAGTTTGGTAAAGACGGTTTATGCCCCATCATGATTGTCGGCTGTCTATTGACAAATTGAGGAATTGATCACCCTTAATCTCTTGTTGATAACAGTTAGGAATTATGTTGGATGGAATAGACGTGTCTTTCCGGCTTTGATAGTGTGTGCAATGAATTGTTTGGAATTAAGAAAATGATTACGGATTGTTGATGAGTCGATGAAGATGCTAATATCGGAAGACGAAATGGATTAGAGGTTTTGGTATGTTAGTCCAGTTGGGAAGTCATTGAGAGAGAATGATTGGGTTTTATTTAGGGCTGCTTCTCAGAGAGTAGAGATTGAACTTAATTGGACGAAGGTGAATAGTTGAGGTTCAGATCTGCTAAGTAAGTAGAAAACTCTTAGTAGATGGGACTAAGATGTTTGTTTTGTCTGTGGTAATAGTGTTCTGGAAATTGGCAGGAAGTCACGGTGATGGGCCGTCAGTTGTGCATAGTTTTCGGATGTGTTTTTGGGATGGAACATTAAGGTGTGGTCTTAGAGAGCTCCAGCTTTGTTAGTAACAAAAGGGAATGATGATTGAATGGAATAACGAGCATGATGTGTATGATGATATTGAGACTATGGAAAGCAAAACTTAGAGTTCTGGAGAGGTTTGGAGTTTTTGGAATTTTAGAGCATTAATGGAAATTTTGAGAAAACCTTAAGTGAGGATGTAATATTTGAGAGTTCCTTTGGGTTGATTGTTGCTACATGTTGGAATTTATGGAATTTGGACTGTTAAGCAAAGAAATTGTGTATGGATTACTGGCAGTTGAATAAGGTAACGATTGAGAACAAGTGTCCACTTTCATGAACAGATGACTGGAATGGTTTGGTTGAGTTTGAGTGGAGTTGCAAGTGTATGGAATGTTTGATAAGAGTGGTGAATTGTGTGAGTTAAGGCTTTGATCGATTTGATGTGACTGGTTATGTTTGTTATCGGGATAGACTGTAATTTACTTGGTTAAACTTGTGTGTGAGTAGCCAGTTACCCAGTGAAAAGTTTTGCAAAAGCTTTAAGAATTTATATCTTTTGGAAGTTGGTTGGGTATTACAACGTACAATGATGTTATTTGGTGTTAGTAATGCGTCTGGAATGGTTGTGGAGTAGAGGAATTGTATCTTTTATATTTAATTGGATAAGTTCGTAGTGGCTTTGATTGAGGATATTTGGATTTGTTATAAACTCAGAGAAAGAACAGGTAGAGTGTTTGAGAATTGAATTGCAAGTGTTGACAAGAGACGAAGTTTTATGCTAAGTTATTTGAGTTAGAATTTTGGTTGAAAAGGGTTAGTTTCTTGGAAATGTTATTTCAGATGAGAGTATGGTTAATAGATCCATCGGAAGTAGATGTAGTTCTACATGAGAGGCTCCGAAGTTGGTTAAGGAGATTAGAAACTTTTGGACTCAGTTGGTTGCTATTACAGGTTATGGAAGACTTTGTTAAGTTCGTACTTCTGGTATCTCAGTTGACTTGCAAAAGGTAAGTCATTTATTTGGGATGTTCATTGTGAGGAAAGTTTCAGAGAGCTGAAGTAGAATTTGTCTACGACTTCAGTTTTAATTCTGTGTGATCCTGATAAACCATTTGTGAGGTGTTGTGATATGTCCTTGACAAGTTTAGTCATTGTGTTAATGTAAGAGGGTAAAGTCGTGGCTTATGATTTACGACAATCGAGGATTTATGAAAGGATCTATACTATTCTGGATTTGGAATTGGTTGCGGTCGTATTGTGTTGGAAAATTTGGAGGTATTATCTTTATGGTTCTAGGTTCGAAGTGTTTGGTAATCACAAGAATATTGAGTACTTGTTTGGTCTGAAGGAATAGATTATGAGACAATGAGGATGGTTAGAATTCGTGACGAGTTATGAAGTCGGCTTGGATTATCCTTCGGAAAAAGTTGATGTTGTGCCTAAAGAGTTAAGTCGGAAGTTGTTATGCATGTTTGTTTTGATGGTCAGAGAATTAGAATTATTTGAGCAGTTCCGAGGCTTGTGTCTGGTGTGTGAGATAACATAGTAGAGTGTGAGGTGGAGTATATTAAAAATGAACAGTGATTTTGGCGACTATGAGAGAGAGTTAGACCTTGGACATGAGATTGGTAGACTTGATGGTTATGAGTAATCAGAGTGCGCAGTGGAAGCGAGATGTGGTACATTTTGTATTTGAGTGTGTGACTTATAAGAGTTCATAGGTTGACCATTGAAAACAGGTTGGAATGATGAGACCATTGGACGTTTCAGAATGGAAGTGTTAGGCGAAAGGTTTAAATAGTATTCATGGGTTACTATGTAGATGGATGTTTTGGTTATATGTTCGATTGGGGAATCGTAGCATCATTTTAATAATGTTGTGTGACAAGGATGTTGGTATTGTGGTTACGTAGAGGTTGTTGAATCGATGTTGTGTCGTGGAACTTTATGTTCTTGTTTGTGTTGTTGTCTCGTTTCCATCGTGTTGGTTCGAGTGCGAGTAGCTAATTCCTGTGTGCGTTCGTAACTTAGGTATCCTTTGAGTCGTGAGTTGGTCATCAAGTGCATTGTATGGGCTTTGCATCTTGTCGTTGTAGTTGTCGTCGTGTCGTGTTGTTGTAGTAGTTGTTGTTAGCGGGGTGGTTTGTAAGTTTGTGTTATTCGTGGGGTGCCTCTTGTTGGCATGTTAGTTTGTTGGTCGGTGTCGAGAGTCAGGTCCGGAGTTGTTCGTATCAGTATATTTTCGAGGACGAAAATGTCTAAGTGGGGGAGAATTGTAACGCCCCGATTTGTTTAATTGTATTTATTTAGTTCATTTATGTGAATTTTGTGAAAATGTGTGAATTTATTGTATTTTACCTGCTAATTGAGCTAATTGGTTAATTTCTCTGATAGATAAAATATTTGTAGTAAATTATTATTTCTTTTCAACTTTTATTTCCCGAAATATATTTCATCGGTATGTTTATGTTTTATCGCGTTTTGAGAGCGTTTGCGAGATATTTGAATGTAGGGGTATTTTGGTCATTTTAGGGGTTAGATATTTGTTAGTATTAGAAAGAAAGAAAAAGAAAAGAGAAAAGAGGAAAAAGAGGAGAAAGAGGAAAACTCGAGGAAAGCTCCGTTTCAAGCGAGATTAATCGGGTAAGGGTGAGAAGTTTCAATTATATCTTGCTTGTATATGTATATGTGTTGTTTGTGTATATGTTTTGGTTGTTTTTACAATGTTTTCCTTATTGATAAATTGATGAATAATTAGTAGAAATCGATATAAATCGTGTTGTATGATTACACTGTGTTTAGGAACAATTGTTTGTACTTGTTTTGCTGTTAATAATGGATTTGGGGATGAAAAAGGGGATTTTTGGGGGAAAATTCGAAGAAAAATTTATGCAGGAAAAATTCTGGTTTTCCACTGCCCATACGCATATCACTCAGGGCAATACGCGTATTGGTCAAGGCAATACGCGTATGGCAATGAAGGAATAAGGTCAATACGCGTATTGGGTTGGGCAATACGCGTATGGAAAGGAAGGAATGTGTGGAATACGCGTATGGGAGTGGGCAGTACGCGTATGGAGTGAGGCAATACGCGTATTGGATTTTTAGTGGACTTTTTGGGGAAAAATAAGTCTCTGCCCATACACGTATCACTTTGGGCAATACGCGTATGGATAGGCGAGTGAGCAAGGCAATACACGTATGGCTCAGGGCAATACGCGTATGGTCAGGAGAATTACAAAATGGGGTTTTTCGCGATGTCTTTTCTTGTTCAGTCCGTAACTTGTGTTCCGTTTATCTGTTTTTAACATTCTTGGTATCGTTGACTAGCTATTGAACTGTACTTTCTTATTATAATAATTTTGAGATTGTTAGCCGATTTAATTATGTCGGAAATTTGGAATAGTGTCGTTTTGTCGACTTTTGTTGTTATAATTGTGTGTAATTGGTGTGTATCATGCAATGTGCTGTTGATATGGATATGGTATGATTTGCATGCTGTTGTATGGTATAAATGCATTGTTTTGGGCTTGAATTGCAAAGCATGATTAATGTTAAGTGAGATGGTTGCATATACGTGTGCATTTGAATGTTATGAGTCGTTGTATACTGAGCATCATGATGTGCATTCTTGTGATGTCGTGTGCCCTAGTGGGTGTGAGCGACGAATCGATTCCAGAGGGAATCTGCTATAACATCGTGATCCTTATACCGAGAGGACCGAAAGCGATGGTTATAGACGATCGTGTGCCCGTGTGGGGTGTGAGCGTTCGGATTGTGAGCCTTATATAAGGAGGACCAAAAGCAATCCATAAACGCCGTGAGCCTTAAAATAAGTGGACTGAAAGCGATCTGATTGGATCGTGAGCCTTAAAAATAAGAGGACCGAAAGCGACGGGGAACATCGTATGCCCGACGGGGAGTTATATTAAGTAACGAGCGATGGTTCCAATAGTTCCTGAGTGAACTAGTGTTGAGATGATGGATGGATGGTACCGCATATGCATTGCATAGAGTCGTTGTGTCGGTCTCTGTGCATTTGCATAAATCATGGATGATTTGATTATGTGTGAGAATTGTGAATGGGGGCATTTTGTGTGGAAAATCATAAATGGATTGATTATGTGTGGAAATTGTGAATTAATTGATTATGTGTTGAGATTTATGCGTGAATTGGTGAATTGATGTGCATGTGAGATAAATGCATTGGTTGTGGATAATATGTCTTATGTGTAGGCATGTGCTATGTGATGTGGTGGTGTGTTTCTATATGTTATGACTATGGTGTGCCTTATGCGTGAATATGTGATTATGTTAGTATAATTGGTTTATGTTATGTGTATGTGGCATGATATATGTGTTAATATGTGATGATGTGGTGAGAATAACTATGCATGTGAATTTTTATGTGTTTGCATATTATTATGCAATCTTGATTTAGTTGTTATTTCTCACCCTTCTGCTGTGGTTTATTGCTCTATGAGACAATTGCAGATTAGTGTCTTAGAGGCTTTTGTGGAGATTAGTCCTCCGTCCTTTGTCGTGTGTCTGCTCTGATACGTAGCACGGGAGTCGGGGAACGATTATGTTATATATGTATATAATTGTTGAATATATTTTGTATTACTTTTGTATGTGTACTTTGACGTTATAAAACAATTTATTTTGTAAAACAAGTCGGTTATGGATCTTCCGCTTTATTCCATAATTGACCTTTCCTTTTATATGGAAAAAGTTTCCTCTTGAGGGTATTCAATTGTCTGTGTTATGTATCAAAAATTATGAGCAGGGATTGTATTTTCTTTCTTTAAGTGTGACATCCCTGTTTCCTGTCGGAAAAAACATAAATTTTTAATTACTCTGATTTATATTTGTATTATTTATTCGCGATGGGAATTGGGGTGTTACACTGTGAACATTTTGGATTAAAGTTTTCATGCGGTTCTTTAGAGTAGAATCTTATGATAAAAGCATTTTGCATTTTTAATACTCCAACAAGTATTTTCATTTAATTACTTAACAAGAATACATAAACAGAAACAACATAGCAGAGCAGAAACCTTATAACCTAATTCTATTTCTTCTTAGGAACTGCCAGATAGATCCATAAGATCTATGGGTGAACATTCCGTGGTTACCCCTATGTGTTCTAGCCTAGTAATCACGTTTTGAATCTCTAGGACTCGAGATATTACTCTACCATATGGGATACTGAGAGAGGTTTGTCTTTAGACAGGAGAATTTGTTCTTTCAGGTGATTGAACATGGTTAGTGGAAGGTTTATCTTTCTCCTGTAGATCAGAAAGAAGATGAAGAGTCTATCTGAATGGGTTAACACTTGTCCTCCTACTTCTCTAGGTCGAAGGTTTGTTTCCATTATTCTGTGCCAGACTTTAGCTGAGGGTTTGAGTGTGGAGACACGGTTGGAGGCACCATTTCCATTGTGAATTTGGCAAATGAGATAATTGAAGATGGTTCTTTCCTTGTAATCTTCAAGGGTGTGACCGCTTTCGTTACACTTGATTGCTTGAGCAATGATGGAAGAATTTATCAACACATGGATTCCAGAGATGGTTGATTGAATGATGTGTTGGTTATGCATATTTGAAAATACATCAGCATTTGCCCAAAACTCTTTAACACAGTCTGTGTAAAGGATTCCTGGTAGCATGTCAAGGTAACCTTCCCAATTTTGACATCTTAATTCAGAATATGTTCTTATAAAGCTGAGTTCTTTGAGAAGCCTATGGTTTAGAGAGAATTCTTTCAGGACATTTGTCTCTGAGTGTTTTTCCTTATCAGCCAAGGTTTGTGAAATGGACATTTTTAGAGATAATGCGCAGGATATAGAGAGAAAGGATTACTAACTGATTTTGGCTGGAGATATGAGAAAGAGAGTGAGCAAAGTGCCTTAAATAGGCAAAACATAGTGTGAGTTAATGAGTGCTTGAGACTTCAAACGATAGGTTTTCATTTACGAGGTTTTTGACGGTCAATAGGCACTAAGTCTAACGGTCTTTTAATCTCGGAGCAGCCAAGAGATTACACATGGGATTCTTTAATTAACTTAAAGCAGGAGTTTAGCATATGAAATAGGTGTAATTGAGTATAGTTTGGCGCAATTGACAGTATTGACTCATAGTGAAACAGAAGAGACTAGATCTCAAACGAAAACTTCATACTTCATCATTAATGATAGCAAAGCCATAAATATTTGCACAAGGATTTTTACTATTCCCAATTCTTAAAGTTAATCTTATCTTGTCAGTTCATGACCACGCCTAGTTAGGATGTTATTGCCTAGGTGATGAGCTATTTTGGTCAAGGTAGCACGTTTCCCTATTCATAGCTGAACAGATACCACTCAATATGCGCATATTAAGGAAATTTGGATGGTTGAGATTTTTCTAAGTAAGGGTTTGGACAGATTTTCCTATATGAGAAAAATCAAAAGAGTGTCGTTCAATTTAATAGAACACCATAGTTTCTAAGACTTAACTAAGTTAGATGGAGGGACTCTAAGATAGAGAGAAAGAGAGAGAGTTAGGTCTGGAATAGGAGTACTGGTTGAAGTGTACTTATGGGTTATAGGATGTGGTCAGCCAGAGTGAATCACATGATGAGGAGAATCTTACATATATGACTATTCATAAAGCATATGTAGACATATTTGGATAAAGGATTTTCTAAATATTTTTCTGACCAAATCTCACGAAACTAAGCATAGTATGACCAAAAACTTAATAAAGTATTTCTGGTTGTTACCATACGTTTTAATAAGTCATAAATGAAAGAAGAATGGTATCTTAAGGAAACTGAGATCTTTACAGACTTATCTGAGTGCTTTGTATTTTGACTTCGATTTTTCTTCCAACAGAATCTGGAATCTTTATGTCATACCTTTCATGAATGCATTCCTTTCTGACCTTTTGATCATCATCTTTCTGATTCTGCTTACTTCTGAGTGAACTGCTATTGGTTCTCGGATTTTTCAAGATTCTCTTGCATTCTGGTTTATGAGGAACGTGAACATTTTCGGAACTCTGATTCTAGGCAGAGAGCAGGAATCATTTTATGCACAAATTCTTTCCTTTTCCTGTTCAACCTCATATTTTTGAGAAATTTCAAAACTTGGAGATTGATTGACATAGACTTCTTTTGATATTTAACCATCTAAGAATGCACTCATAACATCCATCTGATATAAGGTGATGTTATAATTTACTGAGAAGAAAATTAATAGTCGTATTGCTTCTAGTCTGGCGACCGGAGCAAAGGTTTTGTTGTAATCAATTCCTTCTTGTTGACTGTATCCTTGAGCAACTAGTCGTGCTCTGTTTATGATAACTTTTCCCTTCTCATTTAGCTTGTTTATGAATACCACTTGGTTCCAATGAACATTCTTAGGTTTTGGAACTAGATCCCCAAACATCATTCTTGAGAATTGATTAAGATCTTCTTCCATAGCCAGAACTCAGTTCTTGTCAGTAAGAGATTCTTCAACTGTGGCTGGTTCGATTAGTGACACTAATCCCAAGCATGTTTCTTTTGTTGGTCTGAAGGCTGATCTGATTCTGATTGGAGCATCCTTGCTACCCAGAATTAGTTTCTCAGGATGAGAAGTAGACATTTGGAACTCAGCAGTTTTGACTTGTTTCTTAAGCCAAATGCAGATCTTTTTCAAAACTAAGTATCATCAGACATGTACATAACACTAGACATGGTTTGCATGACGCTTCTTGATCTCACAATGCAGATCTGACTAGTTCATAGTTAATTCATCAGAATCAACACATCTACTTCTGAACAGAAGATTAACTGATTTCTTTCTTCTAAAGGACATCAGTATCTTAAATTCTTTTTGACTTTAAGTAGAAGGCTTAAGTGTCTGGTTTGACGTCTTCTGATTCCAGTGCATGAGAGGTTCTCAATAACTTATTAGATAGTGATCTGATCACTAACATTTGATTTAACTGAGAAATAGTTTCAAGTAATCAGATCTTAGTTATGCTAATTCAACAAAACTTAAGAGTTCATTCTTGATTAAGTATTTGATGAATCCTTGAAATCTCTTCCAGTTTTCTGCATAGCTCTTTATGAAAACAATTTTTAGTTCTTCGTTGAATCTTTTTAACTTATGATCATTCAAGATTCAGATATTGAATCATTTCTAAGAGTTTAAATTCTTCAAACTTCTGACTTCAACAGATTTTACTTCTGAAATTCAAAATCATAGAACAATCTTTCTTCTTTACATGAAGAAGTTCTGAATGAGCTTTAAACGAGAAAGTCAAGGGTGGGCCTAATCCATTTCTTGAAAACATCTCAAAAACTCATAAAGAATTAATCTTCAGCAAACGAGACTTCTTGTTTTCTGATGATTCAGCTTTGAGCAAATACGTGGTGCATCCATACGTATCTTCAAAGATTAGCATTCAACAGATACTACTTCTTATCTAATGAATCTATCTTATTAGCTGATTCTTCAATCTTCAACAAGGCTTTACGTGAGGAAGATTTAGTTGTTTAACAACTGCAATACTTTTAGAATCAGTGATTTGCTCAAGTACTCAGATTGATTACAATTTTGTACACAGTCACCTTCTGAACTGTTACAGAAATTGTAAGTGGATTTCAATCTCACCCAGAGTATTTCTATGCACCTCATCTGGATCTTTTCTGACACTGTTAAGTGTTTGATATCCATCAATAACAGAATCGGGGCTCTGATACCAATTGAAGGTGCGAGAAAGACACAAGAAAGGGGGGCTTGAATTGTGTATTTACTCTTTTAACAAATTTTCGCATATTGTTGCTAAGATACTTTAAGTAACATCAGAGTTCGTTGAGAGACTCTGACTTAAGAAGTTACATTCAGACTTGCTATGCATGAAGCATAAGAACCAACAAGAGTCTGAACATAAAATACGTTTCTCAGAACTTGCAGTGCGGAAGCTTACCAGAGTTAAACTGCAAGGTTCTGACCTGCTTATGTAAGGTTCTGATAAACAATAAGAAACATAAACAAAGACATTAAACATAACAAGAGTAAAGAACACACGATATATCCTGGTTCACCACAAAGGCTAATCCAGTCCACCCTCCTCAGGTGATTTCGCCTTGAACACAAGGTCTTAATCCACTATAATCAATCTCGATTACGGATGCATGGGCCACGCAGGTGACTAACACACAATGAACCGTTCAGGGATTCAACTCAATGAATATAACAAACATTGACCTGCAGGTTCCAATCTCGCAAGATCTACTGCTAGGATTTTCACAGCTAGACATTCAGGGATTCATCACAATGAATATAACGCTACTGACCCTATTTCAGGATTTACCACAGCTAGACGTTCAGGGATTCATCACAATGAATATAACGATACTGACCCTATTTCAGGATTTACCACAATGACACCCAGCCATTGTCTTCTCGAGTCTCCGGCCACACTGACAACTCAAGGAATCCTAATTCACCAAGAATTAGTTCAACAGGAGATTACAAAGATGCTTCTTAACAAGCAGATTACTCCCAAGTTTAAGTACAAAGAACACACAAGTGTTCAAGCAAGATATGAGCAACAACTCCTTTCTATTCTAAGAAACTACAAAGATGTATATTGATTTGACAATTGTTGACATCTTGTAGATCTTCTTCTTCTTCATCTTCTTGGGTGAACAAGCTTTGAGCAATAACTCCTTGCTTCAGATCTTCAATGTAGTCCTGACGAGAAGGTGGTTGATGACTTGACTGATTTGCAATGTTGTCTTCTTCATCAACAGCTTCTGTATCAATTGATTGTTGTTGTGTTGATTTGATCTTTAAGCTTCAACAACAATGGCCATGTGTAAATGGTGATAGCTTTGGATATTAAAGTGTTACAACGAGAACTCATCGCTGTTGCTATCTTCACACAATGACTTGGTCAATTCGTAAGTAATATATTATTGAATCCATTCCTTGAATCAACTCTTGAATCGACACCTCAGAAGCGAGAGCTCTTTCCTTTAAATAACCCAGTAGAATTATGGCCGTTTGAAATACTGTTGGCTGTTGGAAAAGAGACGTTGTGTAATAATTAGCTATACTGACACATCACCTTTTTATTGTGGGAGAAGTGACGGGATATCTTCTTGGGCAGTGTGTACAGTTGTTCACAACGGTAATATTTGACTTCCAAGCTTCAGAGGCTTCTGATGATAATTTGATGAAGCATGAGTAGAGCCTTCTTGATAGGATATCTGATACGTCAAGTCTTTAGTCATTTGAAGAAGTCCATTAGGAATCAGTCTTCAGAACTTCAATACTTGTCTTTAAGAACATTTTGCTTTACTTATTCAAGTCTTCCGAAACTTCAGAACTTGTCCATTAGGAATCCGTCTTCAGAGTCTTCAGCACTTGACCTTTGGAGCCGTAATCTTCAGAACACATAAGTCTTCAGAGTCCTTCTAAACTTGGTCTTCAGAGCCTTCCGCCTTCAGAACTTCAAGTCATGAGAGTTTTTAGCACTTCGGTTCTCCAGAAGATTATCTTCTTCAGAAGCTTTGCTATCTTCAGAATCTCAACCACTTTCAGAGAGCATCCACAAGAGCATTGCAACAAAAATCTTGGCTTCCTTGGATCTGACTGATCATAATCAGATACAGAAGCATTCTAGCTTCTTGCGACTTATGTCACACATAGTAACTTCGCATATTATCAATTACGCACATCTGGCTGGTGCTTGTTGGATCTGATATCTTCTATGATTATGATCTGCACACAACACACGTTAGAACATAAAATGGTTCTTTCACAAATACGTATTGTTATCATCAAAACATAGATTGACTGGTAGAGACAACTCTTGCTCTCACAATCTCCCCCTTTTTGATGATGACAAAACCAAGTATTTTGATTGAACATTTTATACAAGGTAATCACCAAACAAACATATTCAGAGTCTGGAACAACAACTCCCCCTGAATGTGTTATCCTCAAAGTTTTATCTGTGATCATCTAGAATCTTATATGATCCAAAGACATACAGAATAACAACTTGAGTTGCCAGAACAAAGAGTAGAAAAGGATTACTTCTCTATTTTGTCTTTAGGAAAACAGAGAGTCTTCAACATCTGGACTAGTTCATCAGAACTTCCATCTTCAGATCTTCAGAACTCAGTTCCTTTACGGTCGTATCAGAGCTTGTAATCTTCAGAGACATCTGAAGCATTTCTACTTTTCAGCAGATTCATTTAAGCACAAACAAAACAGTTCTTATCTAATAACATAGCCTCGCTATTCATCAGAAACAGACACTGTCTTTTAAGAAACTCCCCCTGAGTTTCAGACTTTGTGAAGATTTTAGATTTTGCAATTGCATCTTCTGGGAAGTCTCCCCCTAATTTCAATAAGTCAGATATTGGGATCTTCAGAATCGTAATTCAGAATTGTAAGATTTTAATCACCAATGTAGATCCTGACTTTTTAAGAGTTTGACTTTGAGCACAGGTCTTCATCTCAGAACCTTGATACTGTCACAACTCAGAGATTCATCAAGGCTTAATTTTTTATCAGATACCAATTGAAGGTTAATTTTTTTGATCAATCAACGCTTGATTCTGAAACTGGTACACATGTTTTAATTCTAGTTTGATACTAAGTTATACCAGAGTATGTTGATTTTGAAACCAACTGATGTATTCTTCTCATACCAATTGAAGATATTCCTTAGTGTGCTGAGGTTGATACCAATTAAGGTATTTTACGTTCTTTCACAGCTTTGCTCTGATTGATATTACACCAGAATGAGTCTGATACTAATCTCTATGTATACTGAGTCTAATTACCAATTATTGACTTAGTTTGATACCAAATCATTTTCCTTTTTAATTGGTTCTTGGTAAACATCAGAACTACTTCTTCTTGGATCTTCAATCCAGATCTTCAGACAGTTCTTTGACTTCTGATTTGCATAGATCTTCTGAATGAGCATCTTGAAATGTAGATTTTGTCTTGAGTTCTTGACTTCTGATTAAGCATCTTAAAATGAAGACTTTGTATTGATAACTTTCAGAGTTTTCCTTCTTCCGATTATTACGTTCTGAATCTCATATTCTGAGACAACTTACAACTTCTGAACAAGTGAGATAGGGATCAAGATAAACTTTGATTTTCAGACAGTCCTTAACTTCTGAACAGTACTGGGTAGATCTGATTCTGAACAGTTTAGAGTTCCTCGGATAAACATCAAACAACAAACGTTAGTAGTAACGCATTTTATATGATTGATTACTTGTTTGAGTTACATTCTTTTCATTTAAGACCATTCTTTTCCTCTCCTTTAAGATTTCTTCTTTCCAATCTTTCCGATCAAAATCATATTATATTTCTCCCCCTTTTTGACATCATCAAAAAGTTTAGAGCATATGAGCATTTAAGTATAATAATCAATATGATAGTGAATATTAATAGATTCAAAGGATATTACCATTTAACACATCAGATATGATATGATATGATATCTTACATTCATAGATATGACATGATATGGAACGATTTTAGTGATAAGCATCTTTAGAGATCAGATAAGGCATAATCATTGATTAGATGAAAACTTTAACACAGAATCACAATATAGTTTCATAATTTAAAGCATAGGTTAAGTTTAATCCTAAAGGTTTAAGGTAATCAAAACGCAGAACTAGTGAGGGTAGGTTCCTAAGGATTAGACTAAAAGGAGCCTAATGATGATGAGGAGGATAAGAGTAAGCTTTCAGAATCATCAGTTCTTGAAGTATGCAGCTTTTCGTCTGCTTGAGTAATTGCCAGCCTCTTGCTCTTCACAATTTCCTCTGAGATCCATTCATGGAACTCAGTCCAGATATCTCTTATTTCAGAGGGATCAATGCTTGAGCTGGAAGCATCTACTAGGCTTTGAATTCTTGTGATTGCATTATCCTTGAAGGATGTTAATGCGCTATTGATAGTCTTATACTATTTTTGTATAGTTATGAAGAACAAGAATTTTAATCATTTTGACTAGTGTGTGTAACGCCCCGATTTGTTTAATTGTATTTATTTATTTCATTTATGTGAATTTTGTGAAAATGTGTGAATTTATTGTATTTTACCTGCTAATTGGTTAATTTCTCTTATAGATAAAATATTTGTAGTAAATTATTATTTCTTTTCAACTTTTATTTCCCAAAATATATTTCATCGGTATGTTTATGTTTTATCGCGTTTTGAGAGCGTTTGCGAGATATTTGAATGTAGGGGTATTTTGGTCATTTTAGGGGTTAGATATTTGTTAGTATTAGAAAGAAAGAAAAAGAAAAGAGAGAAGCGGAAAAAGAGGAGAAAGAGGAAAACTCGGGGAAAGCTCTGTTTCAAGCGCGATTAATCGGGTAAGGGTGAGAAGTTTCAATTATATCTTGCTTGTATATGTATATGTGTTGTTTGTGTATATGTTTTGGTTGTTTTTACAATGTTTTCCTTATTGATAAATTGATGAATAATTAGTAGAAATCGATATAAATCGCGTTGTATGATTACACTGTGTTTAGGAACAGTTGCTGGTACTTGTTTTGCTGTTAAAAATGGATTTGGGGATGAAAAAGGGGATTTTTGGGGGAAAATTCGCAGAAAAATTTATGCAGGAAAAATTCTGGTTTTCCACTGCCCATACGCGTATCACTCAGGGCAATATGCGTATTGGTCAAGGAAATACGCGTATGGCAATGAAGGAATAAGGTCAATACGCATATTGGGTTGGGCAATACGCGTATGGCAAGGAAGGAATGTGTGGAATACGCGTATGGGAGTGGACAGTACGCGTATGGAGTGAGGCAATACGCGTATTGGATTTTTAGTGGACTTTTTGGGGAAAAATAAGTCTCTGCCCATACGTGTATCACTTTGGGCAATACGCGTATAGATAGGCGAGTGAGCAAGGCAATACGCGTATGGCTCAGGGCAATACGCGCATGGTCAGGAGAATTGCAAAATGGGGTTTTTTGCGATGTCTTTTCTTGTTCAGTCCGTAACTTGTGTTCCGTTTATCCATTTTTAACATTCTTGGTATCGTTGAGTAGCTATTGAATTGTACTTTCTTATTATAATAATTTTGAGATTGTTAGCCGATTTAATTATGTCGGAAATTTGGAATAGTGTCGTTTTGTCGACTTTTGTCGTTATAATTGTGTGTAATTGGTGTGTATCATGCAATGTGCTGTTGATATGGATATG
The DNA here is from genome assembly GCA_022829125.1 of Lathyrus tuberosus. Taxonomy (NCBI): domain Eukaryota; kingdom Viridiplantae; phylum Streptophyta; class Magnoliopsida; order Fabales; family Fabaceae; genus Lathyrus; species Lathyrus tuberosus. Next base: position 730,578 of record JALAZF010000901.1, read on the forward strand.
GTATGATTTGCGTACTGTTGTATGGTATAAATGCATTGTTTTGGGCTTGAATTGCAAAGCATGATTAATGTTAAGTGAGATGGTTGCATATACGTGTGCATTTGAATGTCATGAGTCATTGTATGCTGAGCATCATGATGTGCATTCTTGTGATGTCGTGTGCCCTAGTGGGTGTGAGCGACAAATCGATTCCAGAGGGAATCTGCTATAACATCATGAGCCTTATACCGAGAGGACCGAAAGCGATGGTTATAGACGATCGTGTGCCCGTGTGGGGTGTGAGCGATCGGATTGTGAGCCTTATACAAAGAGGACCGAAAGTAATCCATAAACGTCGTGAGCCTTAAAAATAAGAGGACTGAAAGCGATCTGATTGGATCGTGAGCCTTAAATATAAGAGGACCGAAAGCGACGGGGAACATTATATGCCCGACGGGGAGTTACATGAAGTAACGAGCGATGGTTCCAATAGTTCCTGAGTGAACTAGTGTTGAGATGATGGATGGATGGTACCGCATATGCATTGCATAAAGTCGTTGTGTCGGTCTCTGTGCATTTGCATAAATCATGGATGATTTGATTATGTGTGAGAATTGTGAATGGATGCATTTAGTGTGGAAAATCATAAATGGATTGATTATGTGTGGAAATTGTGAATTAATTGATTATGTGTTGAGATTTATGCGTGAATTGGTGAATTGATGTGCATGTGAGATAAATGCATTGGTTGTGGATAATATGTCTTATGCGTAGGCATGTGCTATGTGATGTGGTGGTGTGTTTCTATATGTTATGACTATGGTGTGCCTTATGTGTGAATATGTGATTATGTTAGTATAATTGGTTTATGTTATGTGTATGTGGCATGATATATGTGTTAATATGCGATGATGTGGTGAGATGATGTGGTGAGAATAACTATGCATGTGAATTTTTATGTGTTTGCATATTATTATGCAATCTTGATTTAGTTGTTATTTCTCACCCTTCTGCTGTGGTTTATTGCTCTATGAGACAATTGCAGATTAGTGTCTTGGAGGCTTTTGTGGAGATTAGTCCTCCGTCCTTTGTCGTCTGTCTGCTCTGATACGTAGCACGGGAGTCGGGGAACGATTATGTTATATATGTATATAATTGTTGAATATATTTTGTATTACTTTTGTATGTGTACTTTGACGTTATAAAATAATTTATTTTGTAAAACAAGTCGGTTATGGATCTTCCGCTTTATTCCATAATTGACCTTTCCTTTTATATGGAAAAAGTTTCCTCTTGAGGGTATTCAATTGTCTGTGTTATGTATAAAAAATTATGAGCAGGAATTGTATTTTCTTTCTTTAAGTGTGACATCCCTGTTTCCTGTCGGAAAAAATAAATTTTTAATTACTCTGATTTATATTTGTATTATTTATTTGAGAAGGGAATTGGGGTGTTACATTAGTGGTATCAGAGCAGGTCGGTCCGTCTGGCCAAGTTGTTGAGTCTGTTGGTGTGACAGTTGAATACTATCGGTGTTGTTAGTTTCTTAGTACGTGATATGTGTGTGGAACACTGTCAGTACTTTTTGGTTTTTCTACTCCTTTGTCTGCAGGATTTAGATTGAGATAAGTGGGGGAAAAGCTGATACTTCTCCAAGTTGCTTCAGTTGTGGGTTGGCTCTGTGTGCCGTTGATTGCAAGATTGTAAGTGTTGTTTGGACAGTATTGTTCCCGATTCCGGAGGGAATGCGGAGGTAAGGTTTATGTCAACTAAGGATTTGCGCCTTTAGTAGTTTTGTGCACACGATGTAAGGAATACTATTATAGTTTGGTAAAGACGGTTTATGCCCCATCATGATTGTCGGCTGTCTATTGACAAATTGAGGAATTGATCACCCTTAATCTCTTGTTGATAACAGTTAGGAATTATGTTGGATGGAATAGACGTGTCTTTCCGGCTTTGATAGTGTGTGCAATGAATTGTTTGGAATTAAGAAAATGATTACGGATTGTTGATGAGTCGATGAAGATGCTAATATCGGAAGACGAAATGGATTAGAGGTTTTGGTATGTTAGTCCAGTTGGGAAGTCATTGAGAGAGAATGATTGGGTTTTATTTAGGGCTGCTTCTCAGAGAGTAGAGATTGAACTTAATTGGACGAAGGTGAATAGTTGAGGTTCAGATCTGCTAAGTAAGTAGAAAACTCTTAGTAGATGGGACTAAGATGTTTGTTTTGTCTGTGGTAATAGTGTTCTGGAAATTGGCAGGAAGTCACGGTGATGGGCCGTCAGTTGTGCATAGTTTTCGGATGTGTTTTTGGGATGGAACATTAAGGTGTGGTCTTAGAGAGCTCCAGCTTTGTTAGTAACAAAAGGGAATGATGATTGAATGGAATAACGAGCATGATGTGTATGATGATATTGAGACTATGGAAAGCAAAACTTAGAGTTCTGGAGAGGTTTGGAGTTTTTGGAATTTTAGAGCATTAATGGAAATTTTGAGAAAACCTTAAGTGAGGATGTAATATTTGAGAGTTCCTTTGGGTTGATTGTTGCTACATGTTGGAATTTATGGAATTTGGACTGTTAAGCAAAGAAATTGTGTATGGATTACTGGCAGTTGAATAAGGTAACGATTGAGAACAAGTGTCCACTTTCATGAACAGATGACTGGAATGGTTTGGTTGAGTTTGAGTGGAGTTGCAAGTGTATGGAATGTTTGATAAGAGTGGTGAATTGTGTGAGTTAAGGCTTTGATCGATTTGATGTGACTGGTTATGTTTGTTATCGGGATAGACTGTAATTTACTTGGTTAAACTTGTGTGTGAGTAGCCAGTTACCCAGTGAAAAGTTTTGCAAAAGCTTTAAGAATTTATATCTTTTGGAAGTTGGTTGGGTATTACAACGTACAATGATGTTATTTGGTGTTAGTAATGCGTCTGGAATGGTTGTGGAGTAGAGGAATTGTATCTTTTATATTTAATTGGATAAGTTCGTAGTGGCTTTGATTGAGGATATTTGGATTTGTTATAAACTCAGAGAAAGAACAGGTAGAGTGTTTGAGAATTGAATTGCAAGTGTTGACAAGAGACGAAGTTTTATGCTAAGTTATTTGAGTTAGAATTTTGGTTGAAAAGGGTTAGTTTCTTGGAAATGTTATTTCAGATGAGAGTATGGTTAATAGATCCATCGGAAGTAGATGTAGTTCTACATGAGAGGCTCCGAAGTTGGTTAAGGAGATTAGAAACTTTTGGACTCAGTTGGTTGCTATTACAGGTTATGGAAGACTTTGTTAAGTTCGTACTTCTGGTATCTCAGTTGACTTGCAAAAGGTAAGTCATTTATCTGGGATGTTCATTGTGAGGAAAGTTTCAGAGAGCTGAAGTAGAATTTGTCTACGACTTCAGTTTTAATTCTGTGTGATCCTGATAAACCATTTGTGAGGTGTTGTGATATGTCCTTGACAAGTTTAGTCATTGTGTTAATGTAAGAGGGTAAAGTCGTGGCTTATAATTTACGACAATCGAGGATTTATGAAAGGATCTATACTATTCTGGATTTGGAATTGGTTGCGGTCGTATTGTGTTGGAAAATTTGGAGGTATTATCTTTATGGTTCTAGGTTCGAAGTGTTTGGTAATCACAAGAATATTGAGTACTTGTTTGGTCTGAAGGAATAGATTATGAGACAATGAGGATGGTTAGAATTCGTGACGAGTTATGAAGTCGGCTTGGATTATCCTTCGGAAAAAGTTGATGTTGTGCCTAAAGAGTTAAGTCGGAAGTTGTTATGCATGTTTGTTTTGATGGTCAGAGAATTAGAATTATTTGAGCAGTTCCGAGGCTTGTGTCTGGTGTGTGAGATAACATAGTAGAGTGTGAGGTGGAGTATATTAAAAATGAACAGTGATTTTGGCGACTATGAGAGAGAGTTAGACCTTGGACATGAGATTGGTAGACTTGATGGTTATGAGTAATCAGAGTGCGCAGTGGAAGCGAGATGTGGTACATTTTGTATTTGAGTGTGTGACTTATAAGAGTTCATAGGTTGACCATTGAAAACAGGTTGGAATGATGAGACCATTGGACGTTTCAGAATGGAAGTGTTAGGCGAAAGGTTTAAATAGTATTCATGGGTTACTATGTAGATGGATGTTTTGGTTATATGTTCGATTGGGGAATCGTAGCATCATTTTAATAATGTTGTGTGACAAGGATGTTGGTATTGTGGTTACGTAGAGGTTGTTGAATCGATGTTGTGTCGTGGAACTTTATGTTCTTGTTTGTGTTGTTGTCTCGTTTCCATCGTGTTGGTTCGAGTGCGAGTAGCTAATTCCTGTGTGCGTTCGTAACTTAGGTATCCTTTGAGTCGTGAGTTGGTCATCAAGTGCATTGTATGGGCTTTGCATCTTGTCGTTGTAGTTGTCGTCGTGTCGTGTTGTTGTAGTAGTTGTTGTTAGCGGGGTGGTTTGTAAGTTTGTGTTATTCGTGGGGTGCCTCTTGTTGGCATGTTAGTTTGTTGGTCGGTGTCGAGAGTCAGGTCCGGAGTTGTTCGTATCAGTATATTTTCGAGGACGAAAATGTCTAAGTGGGGGAGAATTGTAACGCCCCGATTTGTTTAATTGTATTTATTTAGTTCATTTATGTGAATTTTGTGAAAATGTGTGAATTTATTGTATTTTACCTGCTAATTGAGCTAATTGGTTAATTTCTCTGATAGATAAAATATTTGTAGTAAATTATTATTTCTTTTCAACTTTTATTTCCCGAAATATATTTCATCGGTATGTTTATGTTTTATCGCGTTTTGAGAGCGTTTGCGAGATATTTGAATGTAGGGGTATTTTGGTCATTTTAGGGGTTAGATATTTGTTAGTATTAGAAAGAAAGAAAAAGAAAAGAGAAAAGAGGAAAAAGAGGAGAAAGAGGAAAACTCGAGGAAAGCTCCGTTTCAAGCGAGATTAATCGGGTAAGGGTGAGAAGTTTCAATTATATCTTGCTTGTATATGTATATGTGTTGTTTGTGTATATGTTTTGGTTGTTTTTACAATGTTTTCCTTATTGATAAATTGATGAATAATTAGTAGAAATCGATATAAATCGTGTTGTATGATTACACTGTGTTTAGGAACAATTGTTTGTACTTGTTTTGCTGTTAATAATGGATTTGGGGATGAAAAAGGGGATTTTTGGGGGAAAATTCGAAGAAAAATTTATGCAGGAAAAATTCTGGTTTTCCACTGCCCATACGCATATCACTCAGGGCAATACGCGTATTGGTCAAGGCAATACGCGTATGGCAATGAAGGAATAAGGTCAATACGCGTATTGGGTTGGGCAATACGCGTATGGAAAGGAAGGAATGTGTGGAATACGCGTATGGGAGTGGGCAGTACGCGTATGGAGTGAGGCAATACGCGTATTGGATTTTTAGTGGACTTTTTGGGGAAAAATAAGTCTCTGCCCATACACGTATCACTTTGGGCAATACGCGTATGGATAGGCGAGTGAGCAAGGCAATACACGTATGGCTCAGGGCAATACGCGTATGGTCAGGAGAATTACAAAATGGGGTTTTTCGCGATGTCTTTTCTTGTTCAGTCCGTAACTTGTGTTCCGTTTATCTGTTTTTAACATTCTTGGTATCGTTGACTAGCTATTGAACTGTACTTTCTTATTATAATAATTTTGAGATTGTTAGCCGATTTAATTATGTCGGAAATTTGGAATAGTGTCGTTTTGTCGACTTTTGTTGTTATAATTGTGTGTAATTGGTGTGTATCATGCAATGTGCTGTTGATATGGATATGGTATGATTTGCATGCTGTTGTATGGTATAAATGCATTGTTTTGGGCTTGAATTGCAAAGCATGATTAATGTTAAGTGAGATGGTTGCATATACGTGTGCATTTGAATGTTATGAGTCGTTGTATACTGAGCATCATGATGTGCATTCTTGTGATGTCGTGTGCCCTAGTGGGTGTGAGCGACGAATCGATTCCAGAGGGAATCTGCTATAACATCGTGATCCTTATACCGAGAGGACCGAAAGCGATGGTTATAGACGATCGTGTGCCCGTGTGGGGTGTGAGCGTTCGGATTGTGAGCCTTATATAAGGAGGACCAAAAGCAATCCATAAACGCCGTGAGCCTTAAAATAAGTGGACTGAAAGCGATCTGATTGGATCGTGAGCCTTAAAAATAAGAGGACCGAAAGCGACGGGGAACATCGTATGCCCGACGGGGAGTTATATTAAGTAACGAGCGATGGTTCCAATAGTTCCTGAGTGAACTAGTGTTGAGATGATGGATGGATGGTACCGCATATGCATTGCATAGAGTCGTTGTGTCGGTCTCTGTGCATTTGCATAAATCATGGATGATTTGATTATGTGTGAGAATTGTGAATGGGGGCATTTTGTGTGGAAAATCATAAATGGATTGATTATGTGTGGAAATTGTGAATTAATTGATTATGTGTTGAGATTTATGCGTGAATTGGTGAATTGATGTGCATGTGAGATAAATGCATTGGTTGTGGATAATATGTCTTATGTGTAGGCATGTGCTATGTGATGTGGTGGTGTGTTTCTATATGTTATGACTATGGTGTGCCTTATGCGTGAATATGTGATTATGTTAGTATAATTGGTTTATGTTATGTGTATGTGGCATGATATATGTGTTAATATGTGATGATGTGGTGAGAATAACTATGCATGTGAATTTTTATGTGTTTGCATATTATTATGCAATCTTGATTTAGTTGTTATTTCTCACCCTTCTGCTGTGGTTTATTGCTCTATGAGACAATTGCAGATTAGTGTCTTAGAGGCTTTTGTGGAGATTAGTCCTCCGTCCTTTGTCGTGTGTCTGCTCTGATACGTAGCACGGGAGTCGGGGAACGATTATGTTATATATGTATATAATTGTTGAATATATTTTGTATTACTTTTGTATGTGTACTTTGACGTTATAAAACAATTTATTTTGTAAAACAAGTCGGTTATGGATCTTCCGCTTTATTCCATAATTGACCTTTCCTTTTATATGGAAAAAGTTTCCTCTTGAGGGTATTCAATTGTCTGTGTTATGTATCAAAAATTATGAGCAGGGATTGTATTTTCTTTCTTTAAGTGTGACATCCCTGTTTCCTGTCGGAAAAAACATAAATTTTTAATTACTCTGATTTATATTTGTATTATTTATTCGCGATGGGAATTGGGGTGTTACACTGTGAACATTTTGGATTAAAGTTTTCATGCGGTTCTTTAGAGTAGAATCTTATGATAAAAGCATTTTGCATTTTTAATACTCCAACAAGTATTTTCATTTAATTACTTAACAAGAATACATAAACAGAAACAACATAGCAGAGCAGAAACCTTATAACCTAATTCTATTTCTTCTTAGGAACTGCCAGATAGATCCATAAGATCTATGGGTGAACATTCCGTGGTTACCCCTATGTGTTCTAGCCTAGTAATCACGTTTTGAATCTCTAGGACTCGAGATATTACTCTACCATATGGGATACTGAGAGAGGTTTGTCTTTAGACAGGAGAATTTGTTCTTTCAGGTGATTGAACATGGTTAGTGGAAGGTTTATCTTTCTCCTGTAGATCAGAAAGAAGATGAAGAGTCTATCTGAATGGGTTAACACTTGTCCTCCTACTTCTCTAGGTCGAAGGTTTGTTTCCATTATTCTGTGCCAGACTTTAGCTGAGGGTTTGAGTGTGGAGACACGGTTGGAGGCACCATTTCCATTGTGAATTTGGCAAATGAGATAATTGAAGATGGTTCTTTCCTTGTAATCTTCAAGGGTGTGACCGCTTTCGTTACACTTGATTGCTTGAGCAATGATGGAAGAATTTATCAACACATGGATTCCAGAGATGGTTGATTGAATGATGTGTTGGTTATGCATATTTGAAAATACATCAGCATTTGCCCAAAACTCTTTAACACAGTCTGTGTAAAGGATTCCTGGTAGCATGTCAAGGTAACCTTCCCAATTTTGACATCTTAATTCAGAATATGTTCTTATAAAGCTGAGTTCTTTGAGAAGCCTATGGTTTAGAGAGAATTCTTTCAGGACATTTGTCTCTGAGTGTTTTTCCTTATCAGCCAAGGTTTGTGAAATGGACATTTTTAGAGATAATGCGCAGGATATAGAGAGAAAGGATTACTAACTGATTTTGGCTGGAGATATGAGAAAGAGAGTGAGCAAAGTGCCTTAAATAGGCAAAACATAGTGTGAGTTAATGAGTGCTTGAGACTTCAAACGATAGGTTTTCATTTACGAGGTTTTTGACGGTCAATAGGCACTAAGTCTAACGGTCTTTTAATCTCGGAGCAGCCAAGAGATTACACATGGGATTCTTTAATTAACTTAAAGCAGGAGTTTAGCATATGAAATAGGTGTAATTGAGTATAGTTTGGCGCAATTGACAGTATTGACTCATAGTGAAACAGAAGAGACTAGATCTCAAACGAAAACTTCATACTTCATCATTAATGATAGCAAAGCCATAAATATTTGCACAAGGATTTTTACTATTCCCAATTCTTAAAGTTAATCTTATCTTGTCAGTTCATGACCACGCCTAGTTAGGATGTTATTGCCTAGGTGATGAGCTATTTTGGTCAAGGTAGCACGTTTCCCTATTCATAGCTGAACAGATACCACTCAATATGCGCATATTAAGGAAATTTGGATGGTTGAGATTTTTCTAAGTAAGGGTTTGGACAGATTTTCCTATATGAGAAAAATCAAAAGAGTGTCGTTCAATTTAATAGAACACCATAGTTTCTAAGACTTAACTAAGTTAGATGGAGGGACTCTAAGATAGAGAGAAAGAGAGAGAGTTAGGTCTGGAATAGGAGTACTGGTTGAAGTGTACTTATGGGTTATAGGATGTGGTCAGCCAGAGTGAATCACATGATGAGGAGAATCTTACATATATGACTATTCATAAAGCATATGTAGACATATTTGGATAAAGGATTTTCTAAATATTTTTCTGACCAAATCTCACGAAACTAAGCATAGTATGACCAAAAACTTAATAAAGTATTTCTGGTTGTTACCATACGTTTTAATAAGTCATAAATGAAAGAAGAATGGTATCTTAAGGAAACTGAGATCTTTACAGACTTATCTGAGTGCTTTGTATTTTGACTTCGATTTTTCTTCCAACAGAATCTGGAATCTTTATGTCATACCTTTCATGAATGCATTCCTTTCTGACCTTTTGATCATCATCTTTCTGATTCTGCTTACTTCTGAGTGAACTGCTATTGGTTCTCGGATTTTTCAAGATTCTCTTGCATTCTGGTTTATGAGGAACGTGAACATTTTCGGAACTCTGATTCTAGGCAGAGAGCAGGAATCATTTTATGCACAAATTCTTTCCTTTTCCTGTTCAACCTCATATTTTTGAGAAATTTCAAAACTTGGAGATTGATTGACATAGACTTCTTTTGATATTTAACCATCTAAGAATGCACTCATAACATCCATCTGATATAAGGTGATGTTATAATTTACTGAGAAGAAAATTAATAGTCGTATTGCTTCTAGTCTGGCGACCGGAGCAAAGGTTTTGTTGTAATCAATTCCTTCTTGTTGACTGTATCCTTGAGCAACTAGTCGTGCTCTGTTTATGATAACTTTTCCCTTCTCATTTAGCTTGTTTATGAATACCACTTGGTTCCAATGAACATTCTTAGGTTTTGGAACTAGATCCCCAAACATCATTCTTGAGAATTGATTAAGATCTTCTTCCATAGCCAGAACTCAGTTCTTGTCAGTAAGAGATTCTTCAACTGTGGCTGGTTCGATTAGTGACACTAATCCCAAGCATGTTTCTTTTGTTGGTCTGAAGGCTGATCTGATTCTGATTGGAGCATCCTTGCTACCCAGAATTAGTTTCTCAGGATGAGAAGTAGACATTTGGAACTCAGCAGTTTTGACTTGTTTCTTAAGCCAAATGCAGATCTTTTTCAAAACTAAGTATCATCAGACATGTACATAACACTAGACATGGTTTGCATGACGCTTCTTGATCTCACAATGCAGATCTGACTAGTTCATAGTTAATTCATCAGAATCAACACATCTACTTCTGAACAGAAGATTAACTGATTTCTTTCTTCTAAAGGACATCAGTATCTTAAATTCTTTTTGACTTTAAGTAGAAGGCTTAAGTGTCTGGTTTGACGTCTTCTGATTCCAGTGCATGAGAGGTTCTCAATAACTTATTAGATAGTGATCTGATCACTAACATTTGATTTAACTGAGAAATAGTTTCAAGTAATCAGATCTTAGTTATGCTAATTCAACAAAACTTAAGAGTTCATTCTTGATTAAGTATTTGATGAATCCTTGAAATCTCTTCCAGTTTTCTGCATAGCTCTTTATGAAAACAATTTTTAGTTCTTCGTTGAATCTTTTTAACTTATGATCATTCAAGATTCAGATATTGAATCATTTCTAAGAGTTTAAATTCTTCAAACTTCTGACTTCAACAGATTTTACTTCTGAAATTCAAAATCATAGAACAATCTTTCTTCTTTACATGAAGAAGTTCTGAATGAGCTTTAAACGAGAAAGTCAAGGGTGGGCCTAATCCATTTCTTGAAAACATCTCAAAAACTCATAAAGAATTAATCTTCAGCAAACGAGACTTCTTGTTTTCTGATGATTCAGCTTTGAGCAAATACGTGGTGCATCCATACGTATCTTCAAAGATTAGCATTCAACAGATACTACTTCTTATATAATGAATCTATCTTATTAGCTGATTCTTCAATCTTCAACAAGGCTTTACGTGAGGAAGATTTAGTTGTTTAACAACTGCAAAACCTTTAGAATCAGTGATTTGCTCAAGTACTCAGATTGATTACAATTTTGTACACAGTCACCTTCTGAACTGTTACAGAAATTGTAAGTGGATTTCAATCTCACCCAGAGTATTTCTATGCACCTCATCTGGATCTTTTCTGACACTGTTAAGTGTTTGATATCCATCAATAACAGAATCGGGGCTCTGATACCAATTGAAGGTGCGAGAAAGACACAAGAAAGGGGGGCTTGAATTGTGTATTTACTCTTTTAACAAATTTTCGCATATTGTTGCTAAGATACTTTAAGTAACATCAGAGTTCGTTGAGAGACTCTGACTTAAGAAGTTACATTCAGACTTGCTATGCATGAAGCATAAGAACCAACAAGAGTCTGAACATAAAATACGTTTCTCAGAACTTGCAGTGCGGAAGCTTACCAGAGTTAAACTGCAAGGTTCTGACCTGCTTATGTAAGGTTCTGATAAACAATAAGAAACATAAACAAAGACATTAAACATAACAAGAGTAAAGAACACACGATATATCCTGGTTCACCACAAAGGCTAATCCAGTCCACCCTCCTCAGGTGATTTCGCCTTGAACACAAGGTCTTAATCCACTATAATCAATCTCGATTACGGATGCATGGGCCACGCAGGTGACTAACACACAATGAACCGTTCAGGGATTCAACTCAATGAATATAACAAACATTGACCTGCAGGTTCCAATCTCGCAAGATCTACTGCTAGGATTTTCACAGCTAGACATTCAGGGATTCATCGCAATGAATATAACGCTACTGACCCTATTTCAGGATTTACCACAGCTAGACGTTCAGGGATTCATCACAATGAATATAACGATACTGACCCTATTTCAGGATTTACCACAATGACACCCAGCCATTGTCTTCTCGAGTCTCCGGCCACACTGACAACTCAAGGAATCCTAATTCACCAAGAATTAGTTCAACAGGAGATTACAAAGATGCTTCTTAACAAGCAGATTACTCCTAAGTTTAAGTACAAAGAACACACAAGTGTTCAAGCAAGATATGAGCAACAACTCCTTTCTATTCTAAGAAACTACAAAGATGTATATTGATTTGACAATTGTTGACATCTTGTAGATCTTCTTCTTCTTCATCTTCTTGGGTGAACAAGCTTTGAGCAATAACTCCTTGCTTCAGATCTTCAATGTAGTCCTGACGAGAAGGTGGTTGATGACTTGACTGATTTGCAATGTTGTCTTCTTCATCAACAGCTTTTGTATCAATTGATTGTTGTTGTGTTGATTTGATCTTTAAGCGTAACAATGGCGATGTGTAAATGGTGATAGCTTTGGATATTAAAGTGTTACAACGAGAACTCATCGTTGTTGCTATCTTCACACAATGACTTGGTCAATTCGTAAGTAATATATTATTGAATCCATTCCTTGAATCAACTCTTAAATCGACACCTCAAAAGCGAGAGCTCTTTCATTTAAATAGCCCAGTAGAATTATAGCCGTTTGAAATAATGTTGGTTGTTGGAAAAGAGACGTTGTGTAATAATTAGTTGTACTGAAACATCTCCTTTTTGCTGTGGGAGAAGTGACGGGATATCTTCTTGGGCAGTGTGTACAGTTGTTCACAAAGGTAATATTGGACTTCCAAGCTTCAGAGGCTTCTGATGATAATTTGACGAAGCATGAGTAGAGCCTTCTTGATAGGATATCTGATACGTTAAGTCTTTAGTCATTTGAAGAAGTCCATTAGGAATTAGTCTTCAGAACTTCAACACTTGTTTTTAAGAACATTATCCTTTACTTCTTCAAGTCTTCCGAAACTTCAGAACTTGCCCATTAGGAATCCATCTTTAGAGTCTTCAGTACTTGACCTTTGGAGCCGTAATCTTCAGAACACATAAGTCTTCAGAGTCCTTCTGTTCTTGGTCTTCAGAGCCTTCCGCCTTCAGAACTTTAAGTCATGAGAGTCTTCAGCACTTCGGTTCTCCAGAAGATTATCTTCTTCAGAAGCTTCGCTATCTTCAGAATCTCAACCACTTTCAGAGAGCATCCACAAGAGCATTGCAACAACAATCTTGGTATCCTTGGATCTGACTGATCATGATCAGATACAGAAGCGTTCTAGCTTCTTGCGACTTATGTCACACATAGTAACTTTGCATATTATCAATTACGCACATCTGGCTGGTGTTTGTTGGATCTGATATCTTCTATGATTATGATTTGCACACAACACACGATAGAACATAAAATGGTTCTTTCAGAAATACGTATTGGTATCATCAAAACATAGATTGACTTGTAGAGACAACTCTTGTTTTCACAGTCTTCTCGTTTGAGGTAACACCAACCATCTCAAATAATGGAAGTCTATACTTGTTGGGCCTATCGGTAGAATCAAGAATGAGCACTGTCAAAAATGTGTTGAACAACTTTATCGAATCCGGATGAGTCAAAATAATATCTTTAACCGTAACTCCATCGTTGCAAGTTCGGTACCGAGATACGTAACTATTTTCATCCAACAATTTCAACAGTTGTTGCATCTCAGTTATATCTCCCCTAATCGCCTTGTTAGTGAAGTACCGAATGTTATACACTTGCCTGATATTTGATATATTGTCGGGTTCCTTCCATTTCAATGTTGCAAGTATATTTTTCGGTTGGACAAGATTCAAGGTCATGTCGCTAATGCATGCCTTCTCTTCCGGCTTAAGCCGACATACACTATGATGACCGGCTAATTTTAAGCATAATTCATGGTTATGCAAACCACAAAGCACATTAAATCTCCATTTTTTCTAGTCAACATGTAACCACAAATCTTAAACGGACAATCACATTTTCTACTACCCGTGTCGTCTCTTTTGAAATTCCGTATAGGAGTCCGATATTTCCCGTTTCTTTCGCATAACATAGTTACAAATGTGTTTCTTCTATCCGAACCATTGTTCGATCTTCCTATAGCCACACCAAAACCAAGTCTAGATGTTGTCATACGAATCCATGCGAGCATGCTATCACAATTTTCAAACTCTTGCTTGTTATTAAAGTCAACGCCAACGTCTACCGACTTTACAACAACCCCTTGAACATTCGGAAAAACTACTTCTTTTAAGATATTATCGGGGTGCACCATATCTATTTGGAAACAATACGAATAATAACAAAAATTAACATACCACTGCAGAAAAATCAACACATACACATTCTAGAAATGAATTTCCAGAAGTGTTCATCTTCAACACGTTCCGGAGATACATCTCCGGGAGCTACGTAACTTTTTTTCAGCAAACTTTGATGATTAATGTGAGAAATGTAGATTAAAATGTACAATCTTTACCTAAAATTCGATCTTCTTTTGCTCCCTTTGATATGTTGAACCAAAAAGTTGGAGTTTTGGAGTGAAATATGGGATTGAGAATGTAGGGTTTTTAGGGGAGAGGGTGAGAGTGGTGAATAAGTATGCAACAATGAGGGAGTGATCATGTAGGTTTGAAATATATCAGAAACTACCGGAGATATATCTTGGGAATAATCTGACATGCAAAATTGACATGAGAATTCAAAATGGCACTCAGATGTTCCGGAAATACATCCCCGGAAGTTTCCCTGAACTAATTTATTTTGATGTTTTTTTCCAAATAGTCCCGGAGATGTATCTCCGAATTAATCAAAATCAAAACCATGGGGCGCCATTCAGTTTGGCCTTCCTCTGGTGAAAATGGGGTGCTTCCGAAGATATATCTCTGGAACTTAAGGTCATTTAAGTAAATGTGCGTGGTGGCTAATAACACCAAGGGATGCCATAAGAAATCCTCTTAATGGAAATGGACTATTTACAAGCCTTCCTTTTGGGTCTGAAAAGCCTCAATTTGTTTTCAATGTTAGTCAAGTTAGTGTAAAAGTTGACCTTCTTCATTGTCGCAGTGAGAATCAGATATCAAGCTATTGAATTAACTTGAATCACAAAACATGAAGTTCACCACCGAACTTTGATTTATCCAAAGGAAAGGGTAAAGATCGAAAAAACCCCAAGTGCGCTATGTTGGAACGCAGCTAAGAGATCTAAGGTTCGGGGGTTGGTTATACCTAGGGAAGGTGTTAGCATCCTAAGTTTTCCGGACTGGACCAATGGCTAGGCATGACCCAATCCACTTCTACTTCCAGAACGGCCCAATTGCTTAAGTCCAATCCGCGAAGGGGAAAAAGTTACCTTTCTTCCCCTCAACCGGGCAAGGATTACACCACTCCTCCCTGACACTGCTGCCCGTTCTGTACGGCTTCATTCAGTCCACGAACAGCTAAGGGCATGTGCCCAAAACTACGCCTTTGCCCGACATAACGACTAGTTTTGGGCACCCTGCCCGACATAACGACTAGTTTTGGGCAGTTACCTATTCTTCGGGAAAACGGTTATTTCGCCCCGAAAATAGGACCGTTGGCCACATGCTGGGGGCACTATATAAACCATCTTGCTTGAGAGGGTCAGGTATCTAAAAATCATCCTAAGAACTCATACTTTATACTTGCCCCTTTCTCTCTGACCCTTTCTTACTTGAGCGTAGGAGTGCCTTGCAGGTACACCCCCTCATTCTCCTTTCACGCCCAACATCACAGACGTCCTTGGTGGCCCATCACAGGATTAGATCAAGCCTTCACGATCAATGTCGCCGTCTGTGGGAACCTTGTTCTCCCCGTCTTAACATCCTACTCAGATACCAAGACCAAAACTCGTTCGTCCAAGAATTTCATCATGGCCTCTTAAGATCACGTCAAAGGTGCTTTCCATTCTGCTGTCCTCCCTGTCAATAAGACTGACGTTGACGGTCCCTCCTCCCTCCTCGGAGACCCCCATTTTCTGAGAGATGGGGCCACAACCTCTCATTCCCCCACTCCTGCTGACCGCGACAGCGATCAACCCTCGCTGGCCATCCAGCCCGTTTCAGCTCCACCCAACGCTGACCCGGCCATGGTGCCCCTTCTTGAAGCGATCAACAAGACCAATCTCCTGATCCTTCAGAAAAATGAAAGGATCGGGATGTTGGAGGAATCTACTCGTCCAAGATCCCCTCCTACGAGGAAGAACCATCGACGATCCAAGAGCCCGCAACCCCGGTGAGAAATCGACTGTAGGCTGCGCCAAGAACCAGAATCTTAGGCCGCCCGAAAACGCGACCATGTTTCCCCGCGTAACCAGTACCCTCCCGGTCACAAGAGAACCCGGAGGGACAAACAATCACCCCGGTCAGGTTAAAGGGCCGGGCCCGTACACCTTCGTCCTGAAGAAGTCACCGTCACAAGCGAGTCGTCCGGTCCCCGTCGCAAACCAGTTCCAGCAGCGACGATGAGCCTCACGGCCCATTGTCCCAAGAAATCTTAGCAACGAACCTCCCTAAAGGCTTAGAGAAGCCCCCGTCCTTGGGCACGTACGACGGAATGACTGACCTCGATGAGCACATCGAGAACATCGATGCGCTGTTAGATTACCGTGGCGTTCGGGGAGCCATCAAGTGCCGCCTATTCCCGACAACGCTCTAGAAAGAAGCCATGAACTGGTATAAATATCTGCCTAAAGAATCCATCACTTCATGGATGCAGTTGGGTAGAATATTCTCTAGGCACTTTACAACATCGCGCCGCCATCCCAAGACTGAAGCCTCCCTCGGGGCCATAATCCAAGGGAAGGATGAACCTCTCCTGGAATACATCGAGAGGTTCAACAAAGAAGCTGTGCAAGTCCCCACTACGGACGACATGCAAAAACTCTTGCTCGAGCAGGGACTCCGGCCACACTCCGAATTTTCTAAAGTTGTCGGCCTCGCACCTCCGACGAACCTGTACGCCTTCCTCCTCAAGGCGCAGGCGCACATCCAATATGAGGAAAAGCAAGCGGCCAACTCCTCACGGGCCTCCCGAAACCAGGAGAACACCAGAGCATCCAAGGTCAACGAGCCCTCGACATCTCGTCGAGGGTAAAGAAGGCGCGAAGACCGTCCCCGCGACCCCAGAGATAGCAAGGGACCATCCGGCAGATTCCACGACTACACCCCCCTGACTGCCTCTAGGGAGAAGATATTGTCCGAACGCGCCAACGCGGAATTCAAGCAGGCGGGGCTCCGCTTCCCCAGACAAATGCCGGCCAAGCCCAATGCCGACAAATCAAAGTACTGTCATTTCCACAAGAGTCACGACCACACCACGGAAGACCACATCCACTTAAAGGATGCAATAGAGATACTAATCAGGGATGGCCACCTGAAACAGTTCACGAAAAAGAGAGATGCTCCCTAGCAAGACGCCCAGGAGTCGAAGAAGGTGGAAGAAGAGGTGCCTTCCCCAGAAGAAGCCAACTTCCAAGTCACCATGTCCGTATCACGTCCGGAGGACTGCTACGTCCCAGACGAACTCAGTACTCACACCTACTTCGCGACCCACACCCCGTGGGAAACGTTCCCCTACGCAATGGTCATCTCCGGAGGGGGATTGAATAAGGTCACGGTGGGATCCGTGAAAAGGAAATTTGAACACCTAATTAGCACAAGCTCCAGCAAGGTAACCACGGTCGACCGTGTCTAGAAGGGCTCCATCCCCATCTCCTTCTATCAGGAAGAGCTCCTCGGAGGATCTCCAAAATCGAGCATTCCCTTGCTCATCAGAGCTTAGATGGCGAGCTTCGATGTTCACAGGATTCTCGTCGACCAAGGCAGCTCGGTCGACATCATGTACTCCCAGTTGTTTTCAACACTCCAGCTGGACGAGTCACACCTCACACCCTATGTGGGTTCCGACCTACAAGGTTTCAATGGATCGGTGATGAAACCCTGGGGGTACGTCGAACTGATCGTAACCTTCGGATCCGCGGAGACTTCCAGATCCATTAAAGTGTAATTTCTAGTAATTGACTGCCTGTCTCTGTACCAATGCATCTTCGGGAGACCAACCTTGCCTGAGTTGGTAGTTATGCCTTTAACCGTCTATCTCAAGATGAAGTACTACACTTCAAAGGGAATGTTCCCCACCCTGCACGCCGACATTGAAGCCGCACTACGATGCTTCGAGGCCGCCACAAAAGGACTTAACATCATCGCTGCAAAGCTGAAGACGCCCAACCAGCCAGCTCTGCCCTGCAGCTTCAAAGAGCCAAAGCCACTACCTCAGGTAGACTCCATCGAACTCGACAGTTGCTTCCCCGAAGAGGATCAGTAGGTAGATCAAGCAACCTTGAGTAGGGAGTATTGAATGGGGAAAGCCAGGAGCCTCAGGTTGCTTGGTCCACCTTCTGATTCCCTTCAGGGAAGCGACTGTCGAGGTCGATGGAGTCGACCTGAGGTAGTGGTTTTGGCTCTTCGGAGCTGCTGGGTAGAGCTGGCTGGTTGGGTGTCTTCGGCTTTGCAATAATGGTGTTAAGCCCTTTTGTGGCAGCCTCGAAGCATCATCGTGCGACTTCAATGTCGCCGTGCAGGGTGGCGACCATTCCCTTTAAAGTGTAGTACTTCATCTTGAGATGGACGGTTGAAGGCACAACTACCAACTCGGCCAAGGTTGGTCTCCCGAAGATGCACTGGTACAGAGACGGGCAGTCAATTACCAGAAATTGCACTTTAATGGATCTGGCAGTCTCCGCGAATCTGAAGGTTACGATCAGCTCGACGTACCCCCAGGGTTTCGTCACCGATCCATTGAATCCTTATAGGTCAAAACCCACATAGGGTGTGAGGTGTGACTCGTCCTGCTGGAGTGCTGAAAATAACTAGGAGTACATGACGTTGACCGAGCTGCCTTGGTCGACAAGAATCCTGCGAACGTCGAAGCTCGTCATCTGAGCTCTAACGAGCAAGGGAATGCTCGAGTTTAGAGATCCTCTGAGGAGCTCTTCCCGGTAGAAGGAGATGGGGATGGAGCCCTTCTGGACACGGTCGAGCATGGTCACCTTGCTGGAGCTTGTGCTAATCAGATGCTTGAATTTCCTTTTCACAGATCCCACTGTGACTTTATTGAATCCCCCTCCGGAGATGACCATTGCAGAGGGAAACGTTTCCCACGGGCTGTGGGTCGCGAAGTAGGCGGGAGTACTGAGTTCGTCTGGGACGTAGAAGTCCTTCGGCCGCGATACGGTCATGGAGACCTAGATATTGGCTTCTTTTGGGGAAAGCACCTCTTCTTCCACCTTCTTCGACTCCTGGGCGTCTTGCCGGGGAGCATCTCTATTTTTTGTTAACTGTTTCAGGTGGCCATCCCTGATCAGTATATCTATTGCATCCTTCAAGTAGATGTAGCTTCCGTGGTGTGGCCGTGACTCTTGTGGAAATGGAAGTACTTTGATTTGTCAGCGTTGGGCTTGGCCGACATTTGTTTGGGTTAGCGGACCCCCGCCTGCTTGAATTCCGCGTTGGCGCATTCAGACAATATCTTATCCTTGGAGGCAGTCAAGGGGGTGTAGTCGTGGAATCGGCCGGATGGTCCCTTGCTATCTCTGGGGTCGCGGAGACGGTC
Organism: Lathyrus tuberosus; assembly: GCA_022829125.1. Classification (NCBI taxonomy): domain Eukaryota; kingdom Viridiplantae; phylum Streptophyta; class Magnoliopsida; order Fabales; family Fabaceae; genus Lathyrus; species Lathyrus tuberosus. The sequence goes on from JALAZF010000901.1 coordinate 749,912, forward strand.
TTCGCGCATTCTTTCCCCTCGACGAGATGTCGAGGGATCGTCGCCCTTGGATGCTCGGGTATTCTCCTGGTGTCGGGAGGCCTGGGCGGAGTTGGCCGCTTGCTTTTCCTCGTATTGGATGTGCGCCTGCACCTTGAGAAGGAAGGTGTCCAGGATCCTCGGAGGTGCGAGGCCAACAGGTTTAGAAAATTCGGAGTGTGGCCGGAGTCTCTGCTCGAGCAGGAATTTCTTCATGTCGTCCGTAGTGGGGACTTGCACAACTTCTTTGTTGAACCTCTCGATGTATGCCGGAGAGGTTCATTCTTCCCTTGGATTATGGCCCTGAGGGATGCTTCACTCTTGGGATGGCAGCGCGATGCTGTAAAGTGCCTAGAGAACATTCTGCCCAACTGCTTTTATATTATCAGTAATAATTATTTTTTAAAAAAATTTTCTTTATTTAAAATTTTACTTTTCGAGCTTTTTGAGAAGCAAAATTATTTATTAAATTTTTGTAATCAATTTCGTCTAACATTTCTTTTTCAATTGATAACAAAGCCAATCCATTTAATCTTTGTTGAGACATTGTTGACCTTAAATAAGATTTTATTAACTTTAATTTTGAAAAACTTCTTTCGGCAGACGCAACCGTAATAGGAATTGTTAACATTATTCTATAAGCAATATATGCATTTGGAAAAGAATCAAGTCTCTTTATATAGTTAAGTATATCAATTGGTGTATCATTTTCCACTTGTATCATTTCTCTTAAATTTTTTAGTTCCATAAATAAATCTGATCCATCAATATCAGATTCAGCGTTATGTTTCAATGATTGTTCAAGGTTAAAACAATTTTCTTTTAAATTTTCAATGTCAATGGATTTTAATATCTTAATACTAAATAGAAAACCAAAAATATCATTTTATATTTTAAATTGTTCAAATCTACTTTGAAATGAAGTTATTGCTTGATCTATTATATATAAGAAATAATCAGTTTTAAATGATTCTTCGGGAGATTTTATAACTTCATTGTCTATAATCTCATCAAATTGTTTCTTTCTACGAATAATATGTTTTTCACGAAATTTAGGTTATATATTCATTTCAATAGCAATTTCTTTTGCAGAAATCAAAGCATTTTCAAATCCACTTTTCCTATATTTTTCAAAAAAAAAAACAAGACCTTTCAGTTGTTCTATAGCAACATCAATACACATATCGTTTGATTGCATATTTTTACTAACAGAGTTTACTGCAAACAATATCTCATACCAAATAGCCATGCCTAACAAAAACTCGAAATTTTCAAGTTCATAAGTAGCTAAACAATTTGCTTCACTTTTAATTTTAGGCTCATCAGTCATTTCAGATAATTTTAATAAAGCATCTCTTACATGTGAAGTTTGAAATCTCAAAGCTCTTACACTTTCAATACGACTTTCCCAACGTGTTTGTGACAATGACTTAAGTGTTAAGTTGAGAATATGATCTTGTAGAATTTTCCATCTTTTAGTAGAAGAAGAAAATATTGTATATATGCGTTGTAATACTCCAAAAAAAGATGTAGCTCTAGGACAACAACTATCCATATCACAAATTACTAAATTTAAACTATGACAAACACATGGAGTATAAAATGATCTAGGATTAATGTCTAAAAACCTTTTTGCACACCTTGATGTTTTCCCTTCATATTAGACCCATTATCATAACCCTGCCCTCTTAAGTTACTAATATCAATTCCAATAGTATTTATTTCATTCACAATTGCATCAAAAAGACCTTTTCCAGTTGTATCATTTACTATTAAAAATTCAACATAATGTTCAACTATTTGTATTGAAGTAGAAGAAATATCCACACACCGTAATACAAAAGACATTTGCTCTTGATGGCTTATATCCGGAGTACAATTAAGTATAATTGAAAAATATTTTGCACTAATAATTTTTTGAACAATTTTTGTTTTAATTTCTTTTGCTATCAAACTTATTAACTCATTTTGTATCCTATGTTCGAGGTAGTGATTGTGGATTTCATTATCTTTAATTCGGTGAATGTGTTCTTGCATTATAGGATCAAATTCAGCAATCATTTCAATTAGAATTAAAAAATTTCCATTATGTTCTTGGTAAATCTTTTCATTTGTTCCACGAAATGCTAAGTTATTTTTTCCAAGAGTTTTAACAACTGCAATTATTCTTAACAATACATTTCTCCAATGTTCTCTATCTCTATTTATTTGATCTTGAACATGTATGTCAATTGTTTTATTTTTTAACAATCTCATTTCTAAATCAATCCATGAATCCATATTTACAATGTGTTCCTTACTCATCTCATGACTCCTCAACGTATTACCCATATTTTTCCAATCGCAAATACCATCACTTGCTAATTTGCTTGTACTAGAAAGAGTATTAAATAATTTACAACAAAAACACAATACTTTATTCAAATCTTGAGAATATATTAGCCATCTTCTTTCACGTTTTTCTCCATTAGGCAATTTTTGAATATAAAATGAGGAAGAAAAGTGTCTTGTGGATTCATCCTTAGGAAAATCTATATCGGTAACTTTAATTGGACCTTTTTCTACTAATAAATCTCTCAAACTTGTACTAATATTTATCCACTGACTTGGATCATATATATTTTTAGTGGCGTCAACACTATGAAGCTCTTCTATTAATAAATTACTATTGATATTTTCATCACTGTCTATATTGTTAACTTCTTCTACAAAATAATCGATATTTTCATTTTCGCTGTCTATGTCTATATTGTCAGTTTCTACATAATTAACTTGTTCATTTGATGAACAATCATCTAAGTTTTCAAATTTACATTTTTTATTTGTTTTAATAAATTTATCTAAAGCTCCTTTTTGTGATTCAATTAAAGCATCAATTCTTTTCTTTTTTCTTAATTTTGAACTTCCAGATTCAAACTTTCGAGTCGACTTTGCTCTAAAATAAAATAACCAATGTTTAACAATGACACGTATAAAATATAAACAAATGAAATTCACCAAAACTAATAAAATAGAAAACAATTAAATTAAACAAATAAAAATACTATAATTAAAAACTAAATGAGAAAAAGTTAGATAAATAAAACCTGATTTTATGCTTTTGTGGTGCTTTTTTCCTTTTTCATTTTTAAAGAGAAGTCAAAATTGGAAAAGAAAAGAGACCCTCCTCTGATACAGTAGATCACAAGTGGAACAATTTTTGTATTGTATCAATTAACAATACCAATATAATAAAAAAAGAAGTACCTTTGTGAAAGATAAGACAAAATAATGTACTGGTATATATTCTTTCGGTAGGATAAGAACAACACACTGACTGCACAAATAGATAAATGGTACAAGGTTTTGTTTTCTATTTATATATATAATAAACAATAAAAAATATTAATAATAAATACACAACGGTCACACTATTATTAGTTGGAACTTTTATTGAAAAATAGCACTTTTTTAGGCTCTAGGTAAAAAGAAACTAACAGTCACACTATATTATTGTTGGCATAATAAATACACAACGGTTATTATAATATTAAGATATCATCATAGATAAAAAAAAAATTTTTTTGGAGGCCCTAGGCACAAGCCTAGTTTGCCTATAGTTTTGGCCGGGCCTGGATGCCATTTTATTTCTCTCCTACTGCTATGTGTTAGCATGCTTTTCTTGTTTTTCTATGTAGCTTTTATGTGTGTGGCGTGAGGTTCAGCAGGATAAAACCATGTAAAGGTGATTGGACTCCCTTTTCCTCAGCCTCTTTGCTTCTTTCCCATGCAGTTAGAGTTGTATTAGTGTGCAGGTTCTATGTATGTATTACTATTAATTTGAACAAAATCTATTTTATTAGTACTATAAGATCAGAAAATTTTAGAAGCTTATCTATCAAGCTTTTACAAAATTAAAAAGTATGAAAATAAAAATAGTAATAATAATAATAATAATAATAATAATAACAGTAAATAAAAATGAAAATTACTGAAATTAAACTGAACTAAGTTAAATTAGAAATTAATATTAAACTAAACTAAAATAATAAAAATAATCTAATTAAATTAAATCAAATTAAAATTAAAGGTGAATTGAATTAAAAATTAGCCTAATTACCAAACTAAAACAACTAAACTGAAATTAAAATTAGATTAGATTAATTCTAAATAACTCAAAAATAAATATTTAAGTAAATATAAATAATATAAATAAAAAGCATGACAGATAATAAAAAAAGAAAAGCATGACTAAAGATCAATGAGACATTTATCAAGAATGCGAAAATAGCCGACTCATGATGATCTGAAATGATCAGAATCTGAGGGTAAAATTTGGGGTATGACATTCATGTTTGTATTCTTCAACATCTCTCGACTAATTTTGTGGATTATAGTTGAAGTTTCTCCATTTGTTTCTTAATTTTCGCTTGTTCTTCTTGAACGACACCATCATACCTTCGTTCTCCTTCTATTTATGGAGGGTTTCATATTTTTCCTCCCCAAGACACAAATATACTTTCTCGAGGGTCCTCTTATTTGCCTACAAACTTTGCATCATTGAAGGACCCTGAGAAGTGTGCTTGTGTTAGTCCTTGATATCCAAATATTTCTTTTATATGTCAACCAACGGAAGGTTTTATTTTTGGTGAAGATTCCTATAGGCCACAACTTCATCTGCATATGTGGGGATTTATTCTTGAAATTTTGTATCAACCATGTCTATATTCTATTGAGTATACAAGGATACAATGGAAGGAGATTAAATTTTTATTTATTTAAAAATATGCTCATATGTTTTTCTAGAATCTTTAGGTTGGAGGTGATGGGTGTGTGGTGGAGCAGACTGCCTTGGGGTTTTTGAGAATGAAATGGCGAACCTTATTCTTGGAACCCTTGTGATTATCTCCCCATGTAGGCATGGAAATGGTTCCATCTTGAGTGCCTGCACCTTTTTCCAATTAAAGTGAGAAATCATGCCTACCCCAACTCTTTTCAAAAATCCCTTTGTAATGATTGGAACCACTAATTCATAACAGTGAGATGTGATGGAGGAGCCTAAATTGCATCACCATATAATGATGATTATAGTACTCACCCAAAACCTTACTATTATTCAAGCTTTTTAGATTCAACCTACAAATCGACTTTTTTACACTTCTACCCTCTTTTGAAAATATAAATACCATAATACCCCTTTTGAAAAAAAAAATACCAGCATACCCTATTTCTTTAGGGTGCTTGCCATATAGGTTCACGAGCATGTGAACAAAATTGCACCAAGAAGGTGCTCGCCAACTGAAATGGCGAGCACGTGAAGGACCCTTTCCTTTCAAAAACTAAAGTGGCAGGCGCCACAAGGATGGTGGTGAAGGGTGTGGCAGGCGCCACCCTTTTGCTTGTGGTGGGCCCCACTTCCATTTCTTTCATATTTTTTTCTTTTTCTTCATCTCCTTTTCTTTTATTTTATTATTATTTAATTAATATATAATTTTCTTTAATTAATTTTTTGAAAAAAATAATTTTATTATTATTATATTATTATTTAATTAATATATGTTATTTTAAATAATTAAATTAATTAATTAAAACATACAAATTATTAAAAAATTAAAAAACAAAAAAAATAGGTCCTTCACGTGCTCGCCATCTCAGTTGGCGAGCACCTTCTTGGTGCAATTTTGTTCACATGCTTGTGAATCCATATGGCGAGCACCCTAAAGAAACAGGGTATGTTGGTATTTTTTTTTCAAAAGAGGGTATTATGGTATTTATATTTTCAAAAGAGGGTAGAACAGTAAAAAAGTCCTACAAATCATGTATGGAGCCTTAAAAACTCTATCCCAATTTTAGTTCACATCATCTTCAGGTTAAAACCTATATATAGGTTGTAACGCCCCAATTTATTTAATTGCATTTATTTATTCCATTTATGTGAATTTTGTGAAATGTGTGAATTTATTGTATTTTATCTGCTAATTGAGTTAATTGGTGAATTTCTCTGATAGGTAAAATATTTGCAATAAATTATAAATTCTTTTCAACTTTTATTTCCCGAAATATATTTCATCGGTATGGTTATGTTTTATCGCATTTTGAGAGCGTTTGGGAGATATTTGAGCTGAGGGGTAAAATGGTCATTTTGAGGGATTAGATATTTTAGAAAAAATTAGATATTTTTATAAATAGAGATTTGAGAGAAAATAGGGTATTTTAAGGTAACTCTAATAATTTATCAATTGGCATTAGAAGACAAAATATTAATTGGAGATATTTAACCCTATTGGATTTATATTATATAATAAGTATTATATATATTTATTGGTTAGAAAAAGAGAAGAAGGGGAAGAAGGAAAATCAGGAATTCATCAGTTTAAAGCGCGAATAATCGGGTAAGGGTGAGAAATTTCAATTATATCTTGCTTGTATATGTATATGTGTGTGATTGTGTGAATGTTTTCTTGTTTTTCCATAGTTTTCCAATTTTAGGTTAAAATGAGAAAAACGATTAGAAATCAATGTTTTCACGGACGAAAGTCGGAATAAATCGCGTAGTAGAGTCGTGTGATGTTGGGTCATGATTTAGCGTGATCGTTTGATTGAATCGAGTCGAATTTGTACTGCTGAGTTTTTGATATATATATATATATTGATGTTTTTGTGCAATTGATGTTGTGATCGGGTAAAAATGTTGTGAATGATGATCAAAACATGATTTTGTATGCATAAATGTGTTGTTGATGTTGTTTGAGGTTTGGGTACTGAGATGGGTGTTATCTATTTGGTGTAAAAATGAGTTTGGAGTTGGGATGCTTGTTGGTATGTTCCCATTGGTGTTGATTGAGTTTTGGGGTGTGAATAAATTGATAAAAAATATGTTTCAAAATATTTCAAAAATGGAAAATGTGTTGGATGGCTTTTTAATGGTGAAAATATGGTAGTATTTTGAATTCTGAGAACACAGCTTTTTACGGAATCGAAATCGGAGGTCCGGAAGATATTTAACGATCGAAAACTGATTTTTCAGCAAAAATCTGCAACTGTGCGTCGACTCATGAATTCATGCGCTGACCCGGGAGAAATTCCCAGGTTCATGCGTCGACCTCTAAGCCTCATGCGTCGGCACATGGTCACAGAATTTCCAAAATGTCCGATTTTGTTTTCTTCATAACTTTTGAACTGTAAGTCCGTTTTGACCCCCGTTTGAAGCGTTGGAAAGCTAATGAAAAGCTCTTTCTATTAAAGATGGTTTGGAGGGTAAAAGATGATTTAATTAATTCGTGTTTTTGGAAAATAGTCGGGCTGTCGAGTTTTTATCGCGTACAATGTGTGCGATTGATGTGTTATCATGCTATATGCGTTTGATATGTAACGTATAGCTTGTGTGCTATTGTAAGGCGTGAGTATATGTGATAAAATGTTGTGCATGATTGATACGCATTGGTGATGGATGTATGATATTTGAATGTGCGTTTTGGATGTGAATCGTACAATAGTGCATTGATGTGAATGTATATAGATTGTATGTGATTGTATGAGATGAATGCATGAATATATTGTGAATATGTATGCATTTCAAGAATGTCTTGAGTCATTTTGTATGTGAAGCATAATGATGTACATTCTTGTGTTGAGTGATTCTAATGAGAATCTGTTGTAACGTCGTGTGCCTATGTGAGGTGTGGGCGATGATTACAAACGATTGTGTGCCTAGGTGAGGTGTGAGCAATCGGGGTCGTGTGCCCATGTGGGGTGTGAGCGATCCATAAATGATGTTGTTGTGTGGTAAAATACATTGTTTGATTGAATATCAATGTATGTTGTTATGATATGTTGTGAATATCCTTTGTGGTGTGAATCTCTTGTGGAATGAATTGTGATGATTTTATGATTGTTGTGGTATGTGGTATGTGATGAAATGCATTGTTTGAATTGTTTTTAATGCGTGAATATGATGATGTGATAATCATATTGTTGATTTGTGAAGATGCATTTAATTGTCATAAGTCCTTGAGTGTCAAGCATCATGATATGCATCTTGTAATGTCGTGTGCCCATGTGGGGTGTGAGCGACGGATTGGTTCCAGAGGGAATCCGCTATAACGTCGTGTGCCCATGTGGGGTGTGAGCGATGATTATAGACGATCGTGTGCCCGTGTGGGGTGTGAGCGATCAGATCGTGTGCCCGTGTGGGGTGTGAGCGATCGGGTCGTGTGCCCGTGTGGGGTGTGAGCGATCCATAAACATTGTATGCCCATGTTGGGTGTGAGCAATGGGTGAACATCGTATGCCCGACGGGGAGTTACATTGGTAACGAGCGATGGTTCCAATAAGTTCCTGAGTGAACTTGAGATGATTGAGTCGGTACCGCATTGCATTTGCATAGAGTCGTAAGTCGGTCTCTATGATTTGCATTTATCATCTTTATAATTGTACATTGATGAATAAACATGAATATGTATGTCTATGCGGAATGATAAGAATTGTGAAAGGATGCATGATGAATATGCTTGGTTTTGTAGATATGTACATTGTGATGTATATGAGTGAGTTGTGACGAATTGTGGTGAGAATTGTGAATGGATGCGTTATGTGTGGAAAATCATGATTTGATTTATTATGTGTGATATGTTTTGTATTTGTGGCATGCTATATGTGATAGTATGTGATGGTATGGGTGAGATGATTTATACATGTGTTTGGATGTGTGTTTGGATATTATTATGCAATGTTGATTTAGTTGTTATTTCTCACCCTTCTGCTGTTTTATAATGCTCTATGAGGCATTGTAGATTAGAGTTGATGGAGGTCTTTTTGTGAAGATTAGTCTTCCGTTCTATTGTCAGTCTTGGTGTCTGCTCTGATACGTAGCACGGGAGTCGGGGAACGATATATATATATATATATGTATACATTTGTTGAATGTATTTTGTGGTACTTTTGTGTATATAGTTGATGTTCTAAAAAGATTTATTTTGTAAAACAAGTCGGTCATATATGGAAAAAGTTTCCCCTTTGAGGGTATTATATTTTATGCTATGTATCAAATTTATGAGCAGGGATGATGTTTTGTTTATTTAAATGTGACATCCTTGTTTCTGTCGGAAAAATAAATTTTTAGTTACTCTGATTTTATTTATGTATTATTTATTCGCGATGGGAATTGGGGTGTTACATAAGTGGTATCAGAGCAGGTCGGTCCGTCCGGCCAAGTTGTTGAGCCTGTGTGGCATGACAGTTGAATATTGTCGTTGTTGTTTGTTCCTTAGTACGTGATATGTGTGGAAGCACTGTCAGTACTTTCTGGTTTTTCTAGTCTTTGTCTGCAGGATTTAGATTGAGATAAGTGGGGGAGAAGCTGGAACTTCTCCAAGTTGCTTCAGGTGTGGAGCATTGGCTCAGTGTGCCATTAGTTGCAAGATTGTAAGTGTTGTTTGGACATTGTTGCTCCCGATTCCGGAGGGAATGCGGAGGTAAGGTTTATGTCAACTTAGGATTTGTGCCTTGGGTAGTTTTGTGCACAAGGGTAAGAAACACTATTATAGTTTGGTGAAGATGGTTTATACCCCATCATGATTGTCGGCTGTCTATCGACAAATTGAGGAACTGATCACCCTTAATCTCTTGTTGATAGCAGACGGAAAATTATGTTGGATGGAATAGGCGTGTCTTTCCGGCTTTGATAGTGTGTGCAATGAATTGTTTGAATTTAAGAGAATGATTACGGATTGTTTTGATGAGTCGATGAAGATTCTTATCTCGGAAGATGAGGCGGATTAGAGGTTTTGTATATTGGTCAAGTTGGAATGTCTCTGAGAGAGAATGATTGGGTATTACTAATGGATGTTCTCAGAGAGAAGAGAGTAAACTCAAATTGGACGAAGATAAGGATTTGAGGTTTGGATCTGCTAAGTAAGTAGAAGAACTTTTAGGAAGTGAAACTCAGATAGAAAGAGCGGTTGGAAGATTTATTGGAAAAGGGATTTGTGAGACCAAGTGTATCGTCTTCGAGAGTTCCAGTATTGATAGTAACACAAGGGACTGATGAGTGAATGGAATAACAAGCATGATGTGTTTAAGGGTATTGAGACTATGGAAAGTAAAACTTAGAGTTCTTTTTGGGTGTTGTTGCTACATGTTGGGATTTATGGAATTTGGACGGTTAAGAGAAGGACTTGTGTATGGATTACTAACAGTAGAGTAAGGTGACGATGGAGAATAAGTGTCCACTTTCGGGAGTAGATGATTGGAATGGTTTGGTGGAGTTGGAGTGAAATTACAATTGTTTGGGACGTTTGATAAGGATAGTGAATTGTGTGAGTTGAGGCTTTGATCTATTTAAGGTGACTGGTTATGGTTGTTATCGCCGGGATAGGCTGTTATGTACTCGGTTAAGCTTGGGTGTGAGTAGCCAGTTACCCAGTGCAAGGTTTTGCAAAAGCTTGGAGAATTTATATCTTTTGGAATTTGGTTGGGCATTACAAAGTACAGTGATGTTATTAGGTGTTAGTAATGCGTCCGTAATGGTTGTAGAGTATATGAATCGTATCTTCCATATTTATTTGGATAAGTTCGTAATGGCTTTGATTGAGGATAGTCATATCTGTTATAAACTCAGAGGGAGAACAGATAAAGTGTTTGAGATTTGAATTACAAGTGTTGAAAAGAGACGAAGTTTTATGCTAAGTCATTCAAGTGAGAATCTTGGTTGAAAATGTTAGTTTCCTTGGATACGTTATTTCGGATGAGAGTATGATTATGGATCCCTCGGAAGTAGATGCCGTTCTACATTGAGAGACTTCGAAGTTGGTTAAGGAGATCAGAAACTTTTGGGCTCAGTTGGTTGTTACTGCAGGCTATGGAAGACTTTGCTAAGTTCGTACTTCTGTTATCTCAGTTGACTTGCAAAGGGTGAGTCGTTTGTTTTGGACGTTCGTTGAAAGGAAAGTTTCAGAGGGCTGATGTAGAAGTTGTCTACAGCTCCAGTTTTGATTCTGTGTGATACTGTTCAACCGTTTGTGAGGTTTTGGGATGTGTCTTTGATGAGGTTAGTCAGTGTGTTAATGTAAGAGGGTAAAGTCGTGGCTTATGCTTTACGACAATTGAGGATTCATAAAAGGATCTATGCTATTCAGGATTTGGAATTGGTTGCGGTTGTATTGTGTTGGAATATTTGGAGGTATTATCTTTTTGGTTTGGGTTCGAAGTGTTTAAGTACTCACAAGAATATGAAGTACCTGTGTGGTCGGAAGGGATATAGTATGGGACAGCGAGGACGGTTGGAATTTGTGATGAGTTATGACTTTAGTTGGAATTATCCCATTGGTGAAGTTAATGTCGTGCCTGAAAAGTTAAGTTGAAAGTTTTAGTGCATGTCAGTTTTGATGGTCCGAGAATTAAAATGATTTGAGCAGTTCAGAGACTTGTGTCTAGTTTGGGAGAGAACTCAGTAGAGAGTGTGGTTGGATATATTGGCAGTGAACAATGATTTTTGGTGAATATGAGAAAGAGTAGACTTTGGACGTGAAATTGGTAGTTTTGATGGTTATGAGTAATCAGAGTGTGCAACGGAAGCGTGAGTTGACATGATTCGTATATGCGTATGGGACTGGTAAGAGTTCATAAGTTGAACATTGGAACGTGTAGGAGTGTTGAGGCCATTGGACGTTTCAGGATGGAAATGATATGTGAAAGGTTTAACTATTATTCATGGGCTACTTTGTAGATGGATGTTTTAGTTATATGTTCGATTGGGAATCGTAGCATTGTTGTAGTATGGTTGTGTGACAAGGATGCTGGTATTCTGGTTTTGTTGATGTTGTTGAGACTTTGTGGTGTCGTGGAACTTGTGTTCTTGTTGTGTTTCGGTTCAAGAGTGAACCTGTGTGTTGGTATCGTGGTTTTCCTTGAGTTGTGAGTTGGTGGTCAAGTGCATTGTATGGGCATTGCATTTGGTCGTTGTGGTTGTTGCCGTTGTCGTGTCGTTGTTGTAGTCGTTATTAGCGAGGTGGTTTGTCAGTTTGTGTTATTCATGGTGTGCCTTTTGCTGGCATGTTGGTTTGTTGGTCGGATGCGAGAGTCGTATCCGGAGTTGTTCGTATCGGTTATATTTTCGAGGATGAAAATTTCTAAGTGGGGGAGAGTTGTAACGCCCCAATTTATTTAATTGCATTTATTTATTCCATTTATGTGAATTTTGTGAAATGTGTGAATTTATTGTATTTTACCTGCTAATTGAGTTAATTGGTGAATTTCTCTGGTAGGTAAAATATTTGCAATAAATTATAAATTCTTTTCAACTTTTATTTCCCGAAATATATTTCATCGGTATGGTTATGTTTTATCGCATTTTGAGAGCGTTTGGGAGATATTTGAGCTGAGGGGTAAAATGGTCATTTTGAGGGATTAGATATTTTAGAAAAAATTAGATATTTTTATAAATAGAGATTTGAGAGAAAAGAGGGTATTTTAAGGTAACTCTAATAATTGATCAATTGGCATTAGAAGACAAAATATTAATTGGAGATATTTAACCCTATTGGATTTATATTATATAATAAGTATTATATATATTTATTGGTTAGAAAAAGAGAAGAAGGGGAAGAAGGAAAATCAGGAATTCATCAGTTTAAAGCGCGAATAATCGGGTAAGGGTGAGAAATTTCAATTATATCTTGCTTGTATATGTATATGTGTGTGATTGTGTGAATGTTTTCTTGTTTTTCCATAGTTTTCCAATTCTAGGTTAAAATGAGAAAAACGATTAGAAATCGATGTTTTCACGGACGAAAGTCGGAATAAATCGCGTAGTAGAGTCGTGTGATGTTGAGTCATGATTTAGCGTGATCGTTTGATTGAATCGAGTCGAATTTGTACTGCTGAGTTTTTGATATATATATATATTGATGTTTTTGTGCAATTGATGTTGTGATCGAGTAAAAATGTTGTGAATGATGATCAAAACATGATTTTGTATGCATAAATGTGTTGTTGATGTTGTTTGAGGTTTGGGTACTGAGATGGGTGTTATCTATTTGGTGTAAAAATGAGTTTGGAGTTGGGATGCTTGTTGGTATGTTCCCATTGGTGTTGATTGAGTTTTGGGGTGTGAATAAATTGATAAAAATTATGTTTCAAAATATTTCAAAAATGGAAAATGTGTTGGATGGCTTTTTAATGGTGAAAATATGGTAGTATTTTGAATTCTGAGAACACAGCTTTTTACGGAATCGAAATCGGAGGTCCGGAAGACATTTAACGATCAAAAACTGATTTTTCAACAAAAATCTGCAACTGTGCGTCGACTCATGAATTCATGCGCTGACCCGGGAGAAATTCTCAGGTTCATGCGTCGACCTCCAAGCCTCATGCGTTGGCGCATGGTCACAGAATTTCCAAAATGTCCGATTTTGTTTTCTTCATAACTTTTGAACTGTAAGTCCGTTTTGACCCCCGTTTGAAGCGTTGGAAAGCTAATGAAAAGCTCTTTCTATTAAAGATGGTTTGGAGGGTAAAAGATGATTTAATTAATTCGTGTTTTTGGAAAATAGTCGGGCTGTCGAGTTTTTATCGCGTACAATGTGTGCGATTGATGTGTTATCAAGCTATATGCGTTTGATATGTAACGTATAGCTTGTGTGCTATTGTAAGGTGTGAGTATATGTGATAAAATGTTGTGCATGATTGATACGCATTGGTGATGGATGTATGATATTTGAATGTGTGTTTTGGATGTGAATCGTACAATAGTGCATTGATGTGAATGTATATAGATTGTATGTGATTGTATGAGATGAATGCATGAATATATTGTGAATATGTATGCATTTCAAGAATGTCTTGAGTCATTTTGTATGTGAAGCATAATGATGTACATTCTTGTGTTGAGTGATTCTAATGAGAATCTGTTGTAACGTCGTGTGCCTATGTGAGGTGTGAGTGATGATTACAAACGATTGTGTGCCTAGGTGAGGTGTGAGCAATCGGGGTCGTGTGCCCATGTGGGGTGTGAACGATCCATAAATGATGTTGTTGTGTGGTAAAATACATTGTTTGATTAAATATCAATGTATGTTGTTATGATGTGTTGTGAATAGCCTTTGTGGTGTGAATCTCTTGTGGAATGAATTGTGATAATTTTATGATTGTTGTGGTATGTGGTATGTGATGAAATGCATTGTTTGAATTGTTTTTAATGCATGAATATGATGATGTGATAATCATATTGTTGATTTGTGAAGATGCATTTGATTGTCATGAGTCCTTGAGTGTCAAGTATCATGATATGCATCTTGTAATGTCGTGTGCCCATGTGGGGTGTGAGCGACGGATTGGTTCCAGAGGGAATCCGCTATAACGTTGTGTGCCCATGTGGGGTGTGAACGATGATTATAGACGATCGTGTGCCCGTGTGGGGTATGAGCGATCAGATCGTGTGCCCGTGTGGGGTGTGAGCGATCGGGTTGTGTGCCCGTGTGGGGTGTGAGCGATTCATAAACATTGTGTGCCCATGTGGGGTGTGAGCAATGGGCGAACATCGTATGCCCGACGGGGAGTTACATTGGTAACGAGCGATGGTTCCAATAAGTTCCTGAGTGAACTTGAGATGATTGAGTCGGTACCCGCATTGCATTTGCATAGAGTCGTAAGTCGGTCTCTATGATTTGCATTTATCATCTTTATAATTGTGCATTGATGAATAAACATGAATATGTATGTCTATGCGGAATGATAAGAATTATGAAAGGATGCATGATGAATATGCTTGGTTTTGTAGATATGTACATTGTGATGTATATGAGTGAGTTGTGACGAATTGTGGTGAGAATTGTGAATGGATGCGTTATGTGTGGAAAATCATGATTTGATTTATTATGTGTGATATGTTTTGTATTTGTGGCATGCTATATGTGTTAGTATGTGATGGTATGGGTGAGATGATTTATACATGTGTTTGGATGTGTGTTTGCATATAATTATGCAATCTTGATTTAGTTGTTATTTCTCACCCTTCTGCTGTTTTATAATGCTCTATGAGGCATTGCAGATTAGAGTTGCTGGAGGTCTTTTTGTGAAGATTAGTCCTTCGTTCTGTTGTCAGTCTTGGTGTCTGCTCTGATACGTAGCACGGGAGTCGGGGAACGATATATATATATATATATATATATATATATATATATATGTATGTATGTATACATTTGTTGAATGTATTTTGTGGTACTTTTGTGTATATAGTTGATGTTCTAAAAAGATTTATTTTGTAAAACAAGTCGGTCATATATGGAAAAAGTTTCCCCTTTGAGGGTATTCTATTTTATGCTATGTATCAAATTTATGAGCAGGGATGATGTTTTGTTTATTTAAATGTGACATCCTTGTTTCTGTCGGAAAAATAAATTTTTAGTTACTCTGATTTTATTTATGTATTATTTATTCGCGATGGGAATTGGGGTGTTACATAGGTCACTAGTTATTGTATAAAAATGTTCAAGTTAGAAGACTAGAGTTTAGTTGACTGAAATACGATTTTAAGATTATACTACTTGCAATGGCGGAGGCAAATTAAAAAAATGGGATGGCCCTAATGTGAAATAAAGATAATAAATAAAAATAAAAAATATTTTATATATAAGTTTAACATAAATATAAAGTTATTATTAAAAAATTAAATTATATAACCTTATAATAATATTTTACGCATTCCGAATGACTTGAAATCATCAATAATAGACTCAGAACTAATGTTTGCACTAATCTCCCTTTCCATATATTATGTCATGTTGTCTCCTAAAAAACCAACATCCATCTTGTTTCTCAACTTAACCTTGGTTCGTTCGATAAATCGTCTATGAATTGGGTTACTTGGAACAAAATTTGCAAATCCAAGGAATTGGGTGGTTTAGGGATCAAAGATATTGCTTTGTTTAATGGTGCTCTACTTTCTAAATGGATTTGGAGAATCATACACGAAGAAGAAGCAATTTGGAAACCGATTCTTATGCATAAGTATGGATGTTGCGATAAAACTTTTATGTTGTTGCAGGTGGATTCTAGAGTCAAATGGCAATTATTGTGGTGGAGAGATTTGGTGAAGATTGGACATTCAACCAAGGTTGATTCTTTCTTGAATCAAATCAATTGCAAATTGGGTGATGATACTCGTGTTTCCTTTTGGAATGCAAAGTGGATTGATTTCGTTTCACTTCGTAACAGGTTTTCAGAATTACTTGAGCTTTCAAATTTACAATTAAGTGCAATTGCAGAATTTAGTCATTGGAGATTGGCTGGCTGGGTTTGGGAACTCGGTTATCAAACTCAGAACTGGAGGAAGGAGCTGTTGCAGCAACTTTATGATTTGCAGTTGATTTTGTTAGAATTAAAACCTATGGTAGGAATGTTGGATTATTATTCTTGGCCAGGTTCTTGCAATAATTGTTTCTCTGTCAATTCTTGTTATGTGTATAGTCAACAGGTTAATGGATTAGAGGGGCTGGAAAATAATTCCAAGGCGTCTTTAGATATTTTGTGGCGTTCGTCGAATCCAATGAAGGTTAAGCTTTTCGCTTGACGATTAGTTTTGGATAGACTGCCAACTCGAAACAATCTTACAGCCAGGGAGGTAATTTCCAATTCCCATGACATGGTTTGTGTGTTATGTTTCAATGATGTGGAAATTTTAGATCATTTGTTTCTTAATTGCCCAAAGAGCGGTCTCGTGGAGTTGTATTTCAAATTGGGTAGGTGTGGAGCGGTTACAAAGTCTTAATTGTAAGGAGCATCTTTTGGAATGGTTTGTTCGGTTAATTGGAAGAACATCGAAAAATACAGAGAGTTTTATTTGGTTTTGTACGTGTTGGAACATTTGGTGGGTTAGAAACCAAATCATTTTTAATGATAGTATTTTCAATGTTGGTGATATAGTTCATAGAATTAGGCATATTTCTTGGTTGTGTTTATCTATTATCCCTTCTAAGTCTCTTTCTTACATTTTATGATTGGATGAAACATCCAACCAATTTTTTTGTAATGGATGTTTGTCATAGGTTGTACGGTGCCTTAATCGTTTGATTGATCCATTTTGGTGTATTGTCCGTGTTTGGATTGCATATTGCTTTCCCTCCATTTTTATTGGATTGATTTTGCTTATGAAAAAAAATTTCATTGCTGAAAAAAGCCTTTCAGTTGTGATCGTAAAAATTGGAAGAGTCATGATAAAACGGAGTAGTCTATCAATCAAAAAGTAAATTTCAGTCTATCCAGTTGCAACCAAACATGAACATAGTTCTTTCTTGTATAGTTGATAAATTATTCAAATTTGATTCTTTACGAGCAATAAATATAAAATGTTGGAGTTGAAATTGCAAATTATTCTTCTCTTGATCACTAAAATTCATAGGATAATATTTTTCAAATAGATAACAAATAGTATCAATGTTAAAATGTTTATATCCATCCTTATGAGATAAAGCACAAGAAAGGGTTAACAAATCCATTGTTTGCTTACTAAATCTGCTATTCAACTCTCGTAATTGTTTTTCAATGGTAGAGAAAAATATTTCAACTTTAAAGTAATGTTGAATTGTGATTTGATTCTCTTCAAGAAGGGATCGTCCAAATCTTGTTGTTGAATGAATATCATTAAGATTATGAGATACTGGATCGAACTCTAGTTTTAGCATGCCGTCGAAGTCCGCTCACATGCTGTTATCGAATTGGGCCTTGTGTTACGGATCCAATTGTTTAAGTTAGATTGTATCCTAAGTTAGCTTGTAATGGGTAATTGTTAAAAAACTCATTAGTTTAGTATGTTAGGTTTTATTATAAATAGCATATTAGTCTCTCATCTTAAGTGTGGTGTGGCAAATCCTTATTAGGTTGAGAGAGGTTAATTGTTGGTATACACTTGTAATCTTTGAACCCTATTGAGAAAGTGAATAGTAAAACAAATTTAACTAATTCTCTATTCTTTTTCCTCTTTTCTCTATCCTTTGTGAAACCTAATAGGGTTTCTTGTGTTTGTTCAAGTTTTTCCTTATTTTCTACCCTTGTGTGTTTCTTGATTATAAAGAAACAGTTTATACTTTGTTTCTAGGGCATTGTTTTTCACAACAAATTGGTGCGGTGAGCGTGGAGAAGATGTCGTAAACAAAGTATGAGATTGAAAAGTTCACCGGAGTGAACAATTTCGGTCTGTGGTGCTTGAAGATGAAAGCCCTACTGGTTCAGCAGGGTTGTTTGGAAGCGTTGAAGGGAGAGACAGCCATGAACGTTGCGTTAACGACAGCTGAAAAGACGGCCATGATAGAGAAAGCACACGACACAATATTGTTGAGCCTTGGTGATAAGGTTCTCCAACAGGTATTAAAGGAGACGACGGCGTCAGGGTTATGGGTAAAACTCGAAAGTTTGTACATGACCAAACCGCTGGTGAATCGACTCTACTTGAAGCAAGCACTGTATTCATTCAAGATGAGTGAAGACAAAGTATTGGCTGAGCAGTTGGATATGTTAAATAAGATCATTCTTGATCTTGAAAATATTGATGTGAAGATCGATGATGAAGATCAAGCACTATTGTTGTTGTGCGCTTTGCCCATAACACATACTCACTTCAAAGAAACTCTCTTGTATGGAAGAGAAACATTGACCTTTGAAGATGTTCAATCTTCCTTATACTATAAGGATTTGAACGAATGAAAAAAGCATAAACCTTCGACGGTTGGTGAAGGTTTGGTTGTTAAGGCGATATTCTTGCGAAAGGATGGTAAGTTTGACAAGAAGAAGGGTAAAAGTCAGCAGAAGTCTTATAGTAGTGAAGCATCTGGTATTCGATGATATCACTATAAGAAGGAGGGTCACACAAGAAAGGTATGCCCTGAACGCCTGAAAGATAATGGAGGAAAGGATAATGGCAATGCAACCATTGTTCAAGATGATTTCGATTCATCTGATGTTCTTGTTGTTTCAAACGACGACTCAAGAAAAGAGTGGATTATGGATTCAGGTTGCACTTGGCATATGACTCCAAACAAAGGTTTGTTCGAGGAATTGTGTGATCAAGATGGTGGATCAGTGTTGCTGGGAAATAATAAATCTTGCAAGATTTCAGGTATTAGATCTCTAAGATTCAAGCTCCATGATGAGTCAATAAGGTTATTGACTGAAGTCAGGTATGTACCTGATTTGAAGAGAAATCTGATTTCTCTTGGTGAATTCGACAAGAAGGGATATATTTTCAAAGAAGAGAAAAATATCCTAAGAGTCATAAAGGGGTTGAAGGAAGTCTTGAGAAGCGTGAGAAAACAAGGCTTGTATACCATTGAGGCTGAAGTTGTAAGTGGTTCGACAAATGTTGCATCCACGAAACCTTTGTCAAAGACAGTAATTTGGCACAAGAGATTGGGTCATGTCAGTGAAATGGGTCTGGTCGAATTGGGGGAACAAAACATGTTTGGTGGAGACAAAGTCGAAAAGCTGAAGTTTTGTGAACCCTCTATAATTGGAAAATCTTGCAGAGTGAAGTTCAACAAAGGCAAACAAAGAACATATGGATCCCTTGATTACATCCATGATGATCTTTGGGGGCCTGCAAAGTGTCCATCACATTCAGGAGCAAGGTATTTTCTATCCATATTTGATGATTATTCCAGAAAATTATGGGTATTCATTCAGAAGACTAAGGATGAAACTTTTGAGAATTTCAAAAGTTGGAAGACTCTCGTAGAAAATCAGACTCGCAGAAAGGTCAAGAGGTTGAGAACCGACAATGTCCTTAAATTTTGCAATGAGGCGTTCGACAGTTTTTGTACTGCCTCGGGTATTGCAAGGCATATAACTACTGCAGGTACTCCATAACAAAATGGTTTGGCGGAAAGGTTTAATCAAACTATTTTGGAAAAAGTTAGATGCTTGTTGACTAGTGCTGGATTAAAGAAGGTGTTTTGAGCTGAGGGTGTTTCGACAGCAACATATCTGATAAACAGATGTCCTTCGATTGTGTTAGATATGAAGATACCTGAAGAAGTTTGGTCGGGACATCCACCAGATCTCGACAAACTGAGAGTATTTGGCTGTGTGGCCTATGCTCACATTAGGCAAGACTAGGTCAAACCTAGAGCTCTAAAATGCATGTTCATGGGATACCCTGAAGGAGTCAAAGCTTATAGGCTATCGTGCCTAGAGCCAGGCACAAGAGGTGTATCACCATTCGAGATGTATTTTTCAATGAAGTTGAGATGGATTTCAAGAAAACTGATGACGAAGAGCTGAAACGAGGAGAGATTCCTGTTGAGGTGGAGCATAGTGATGCTGAATTGCATGACCCAGATGAAGTCGAAGACGAAGCAGAAGCTGCTATCAAAGATGAGGAGACTGATAATAACTACCTGCTTGCAAGAGACAGGTCGAGAAGAGTCATCAAGCCACCTCAGAGACTTGGTTATGCAGATCTTATAGCTTAATCTCTGCAAGTGAGGTTCTAGACGAAGAACCTAGAGACTATAAGGAAGTTATGAGGAGTCGAAATAAGACTGAATGGTTGAAGGCCATGGATGATGAGATGAAATCTCTTCATGATAACAATACTGGGAACTGATCAAGAAACCTGCGGAAGCCAAGTTAGTCAGTTGTAAATGGATTTTCAAAGTTAAGGAAGGAATCGAAGGAGTGGCGTCGAAGAGATACAAGGCAATATTGGTCGCTAGGGGTTTCACTCAGAAAGAAGGTGTCGAATTTAATGATGTGTTCTCCACTGTTGTGAAGCACAGGTCCATTCAAATGTTGCTTGCCACAGTGTCACAGTTCGACCTTGAAATGGAACAGATGGATGTGAAGACTGCGTTCTTGTATGGTGATCTAGATGAAACAATCCTGATGAGGCAACCTGAGGGGTATTGTCGAAAAGGGGAAGGAAGATTATGTGTGAAAGCTGAAGAGATCTTTATATGGGTTGAAAAAATCTCCTCGACAGTGGAATAGGAGATTCGACAAGTTCATGGCACGCATAAGTTTCATTAGAAGGCAGTTCAACCACTGTGTTTACTTAAGATTTCGACCTGGTTAATTCATTTGTTATTTTGTTGCTTTATGTGGATGATATTCTAATAGCAAGCAACAATGTCGAAGATGTAATGAGGGTGAAGGTTGAACTCAATAAGGAGTTCGATATGAAGGATCTGGGAGCTGCGTCAAAGACTCTTGGGATTGACATTCGAAGAGATAAACTGCATTCGAAATTATGCTTATCTCAAGAGGCATACCAACGGAAGATTCTCGAAAAATTTGGTATGTCGAATTCAAAGCCTTTTGTGACTCCAACAAACCCTCAATTCAAGTTGAGTATAGATCAGTGTTCCAATACTAATGTCGAAAGAGCTTATATGAATAGCATTCCATCTGATAATATAGTGGGCTCTTTGATGTATGCTATGCTCTGTACTAGACCCGACATAGCATATGCAGTAAGTCTTGTAAGCAAGTACATGTCGAATCCTGGAAAGGCTCACTGGCAAGCATTGAAGTGGATTGTAAGGTAGATAAATGGGTCTCTGAATAAAGTCCTAATTTATGGTGGATCCTTGGGTGAAGATGGTAAACCAGCAATCAAAGGATATGTCGACTCTGGTTATGCAGGATGTATGGATTCCAGAAAATCTATTTCTGGATATGTGTTCATTATGTTTGGCACAACAATCAGTTGGAAAGCAACACATCAGAAGGTTGTTGCCTTATCAACCACTGAAACGGAATACGTCGCCCTAACTAAAGCTATGAAGGATGCATTGTGGCTTGAAGGTTTTGCAAAGGAGATGAAACTTCAAGGCCGAGTTATCATTGTTAAATGTGATAGTCAAAGTGAAATACACCTGTCAAAGAATTCAGCCTACCATGAGCGAACCAAGCACATCGATGTGAGGCTGCATTTCGCCAGAAGAGTAATCGAGAGTGGAGAAGTCCAAATGTTGAAGGTTTCGACATATCATAATGCTGCTGATATGATCACCAAGACATTGCCCAGTTGCAAGTTTTTCCAATGTATGCAGTTGATAAAGCTGCATGAAGAAAGCTAGTTTGTTCCTTGATGTTATAGAGTTTGTTCCAAGATGGAGATTTGTGAGATATTGGATCGAACTCTAGTTTTAGCATGCCGTTAAAGTCCGTTCACATGTTGTTGTCAAATTGGGCCTTGTGTTATGGATCCAATTGTTTAAGTTAACTTGTACCCTAAGATAGTTTGTAATGGGTAATTATTAAAAAGCCCAATAGTTTAGTATGTTGGGTTTTATTATAAATAGTATACTAGTCTCTCATCTTAAGGGTGGTGTGGCAAATCCTTATTAGGTTGAGAGAGGTCAATTGTTGGTATTCACTTGTAATCTTTGAACCCTATTGAGAAAGTGAATAGTAAAATAAATTTAACCAATTCTCTATTCTTTTTCCTCTTTTCTCTATCCTTTATGAAACCTAATAGGGTTTCTTGTGTTTGTTCAAGTTTTTCCTTATTTTCTACCCTTGTGTGTTTCTTGATTATAAAGAAACAGTTTATACTTTGTTTCTAGGGCATCGTTTTTCACAAAAAGATCAAGAATCTCAATACCATGATTTTCACACAAAAAATCTCACTTTAGTAAATAATATATCCCAACCATTTTCTCTCAAGTCTTGAATAAAACTCTTTGTTGAACAATAAAGTGCATACCATTAATTACATCTTGAGACGTAGCTGGTTATTCATTTTTGACTCGAATTTTGCACTTGAATAACATTCTACTATGACCATCTAGAATTAACAAGTCTTGACAAGCTTGCATTACATTGTTATATGGTGAGCAAGGATCCTTCCATATGTGCTTAATAAAGGAACAATGCTTTCCATTCCTAACTTTCTTCCAATTTATAAAACCCTTAGAAATGAAGACAAGTGATTCGGGATGTCCACTTGGTTTTTTGCTAAAAAGGTAACATGGTAACCAATATATAGCATCTTCAAATGGTGAATATTCTAACAATGATGAAAATATGTTAAACTAAACATGTTGAAACCTTCTTGGATGATCCTCGTCACTGAACAAAAGGATAATTTTCTAAATGAATTTGAGATGGACCCCATTATAGATAAGCTCGTTGTATTGCATCAACTTGATTAGGTGGATATTGCTAAACCGGGGGGACACTTTTCGGGATCACGTTTCAAAGACTTTTCAAAGCCATGATGTTCTTCAATTATTGGATTCTCGAGAATTGTTTTAGATTCTGATATCGGGATTATGATTTCTTCATCTCTCTCTTCTCTTTCAATTTCACATGCTTTCCTCTTGAAAAAATAGTCAATTTTTCTATTATTCATCTTTACTTTCTAATGAAAAAAAATAAAACATAATATAATGTCAACAAAAATCCTTCCAACAAAAAATAAAACATAATATAATGTACATTCACTTAGTACAACATTAATGACTAAATTTGATTGCTCAGAATCGTCTCCCTAAAAACCACACCACAACTTGTGTGCTACTATCAAATTTCATTCCCTCAATAATGCTCTTCTTAGGTAAAAAAAACTTACTTGTGTAAAATTACACTGTATTATAATTAGCAAGAAATACTGTTTTTTCAAACACAAGTTTTCCATAATTGCACACTGTAAACTAAGGTCAGCCCAACAAAAAATTGCTTAAGGGTTTCACCTAGTTGAACAAACTTAGTGAGATCATGCCTTTACATTCTTCAATTATATTTACTGAGCAACCATATTTTAGTAAATTTGTAGAAAAATTGTGAAGCTACAATGCAGAAAAATTGGTACCTGTCTTTTTACAGAGTTTATGAAGTGATAGGGAATGGGTGGTAGTAATAGGTTGAGTGTTTGGTTATGGTGTTTCCATGATTAAGTAGTTTTCTCCCTTACTCAATGATCAGTACATATTAATTCACATTCTCTTATGTTTGTACTTAGTCATTTCCTTAGTTTGTTTCATTTATTTTAGTGTTTTATTATGTTTTTACAATTAAGTCTTTGTTTGCCGTTAATCTATTTTCGCAGCTCAATTTCAGCTTTAGCTGTTATTTGATACCTGTCCACTGTTCGGATCATAACTAGACATTCAAGAATCATATTGACGCATTCTACCAATCGTTGGAAAGCAGAGACAAAGAGCTACAACTTTCATGTTTTACGCAGAAGCTGATTCGTAGTGTAACAGGCTCGAATAACTCATTGAAGTCAGGACCCGAATTCTGCCTTTAGGAATATTTAGTTTTGGTCAGGGTTTTTTATGTTTTTCGACCCAGTTGGGTTAGAACCAGATTTTGTTATGCTTCCCTATACCTAGTAGCAGTCGTGCTACTGTACGTTACATTTTTTCACATGTTCTTTTCACTATTGAATTTTGGTCTTTGCTTTTGTACGATTGAATGGAGAACTTATCCAGAGGATTAATCTGCTGTAATCGGTTTCTGCCGACACTTTGAGGTTCTTTTAATTTCCCATAAAATATATTTCCTTTCAATTCTTCTCTGATATCTTGTTTGCTTAATTCGATTTATCTTAGGGTTGATTGATTTATTTCAATGATTGAAGGTTCTTATACTTTAACCGCGTTTGCTTAATCCGCGTATATTTCTCGTGTGTGCTTAATTCACTATTACTATATCTCATCCGTTTACTTAATTCGGAAATTAGGAATATGTATCGTATAATATCAATTGCGCTTGTTTGATTGTTATTATAATCGAAAAGGTGATAGAGTCCGCTTAGGAATTGGGAATTATTTGGATCGATGATAAGTTGGGAAACTAAAACAGCAGATTAACCGTTTCAGCTTATTTTGATAATCACTTTTTTTACAATCACTTATTTTTATTATTTTTTCTAAATCAAAACCAAAACGCCCCATAAACCGTTATTGTGTTGGTTAATCACAAAACAAGAATCCTTGTGAGAACGATACTCGAGTTGTCGTTATCGTTATTACTGTTTTAAAAAATACTCGTTTTTTATCTATGCGCGACAACAGATCAAATTGGTGCCGTTTGTAATACCCCAAAATTTGCTCTCCCCTTTTGTCATCATAGCATGGCATTATCATTTATCATATCATATCCACCTCATTAACATTACATTGCATTTAACATAGAAAAATGAAGCATGGCATCCTTCTTACCATCAGGGCATGTGATCAGGTGGAAGGTGGATAATCAAGGAATCATTCAAAGCACAAAAAGGTCAATCAAGTTGGCTCTAGGCAAGCCAAGAGGTCTCTCATGTCTCATACTATCTCAATTGATCTTCCAAAACCTCAAGGAAGTGAGATTCAATGGAAGATTGAAGCACTACATCTTTCACTATGCAAGAGATTCAAAAATTGAAGGAAAACCCTCAAAAGAGATAGCTCATTGATTCAAAATCATTCTCAAGTGG
The DNA here is from genome assembly GCA_022829125.1 of Lathyrus tuberosus. Taxonomy (NCBI): domain Eukaryota; kingdom Viridiplantae; phylum Streptophyta; class Magnoliopsida; order Fabales; family Fabaceae; genus Lathyrus; species Lathyrus tuberosus. Next base: position 775,326 of record JALAZF010000901.1, read on the forward strand.
CATTTCTCATCATCCTTTAAGAGGATACACAACATACTCTGAGGAATTTGGATTTGGAAGATGTGCAATTTCCTCCTAACCAGAGAGGGTCAAAATTAGGGTTTCTAATAAAATCAGGATATCTCTGATTTTTTGGACAAAACTTGATGTCATGGTATTCCACATGTTCTTAAGTGTATGTATGTGTAAAATTGCATCTCAATTGGTTTTAGAAGTGGTTCAATTGGAAGAAAGATCAAGAATCAGAGAAATTGGGGCAAAGTCAAATAATCAGAGGAAAAAGTCAACTCTTGACTTTTTGAGGCCAAATTCATGAAATTCATGTTATATGTGTCCAATGTGCAAAATTTGATCAAGAAACTCCAAAGGAATCATGAAAAAATCAAGATGTGGAAAGTTGCCATTTTTGGGTGAAGTAGGGTTACTAAAAATAGTAAGTTTTGGCCATTTTGCATCAGAATTGGAACCAAGGCCATTCAAAATTGAAGCACCAAATGAAAATTCCACTCTGCCTCAATGAAAGGCCTTGCTTTGAGCTTCAAATCCATGGGTAGAACATCTCCATTGGATAAAAATTGGGTGAGATATGATTGACCAAAGTTTGAGCAAAGTAGGTTCAAAACTAGGTCATGACCAAGATTTTCAGGGCACGCGCGCAGTCATTTTAACAAACATGTGGTGGGCCTAATGTCCACTCATTTTTCTCATGGTTAAAGGCCTCAAATGGAAAACTTTTCAACATGAAAGTTGTTCATTGCATTGTCATCTTCAATATTCATGTTGGACAATTTTTGGTTTGATCAAGTTATGAGATAGTTTTAAGGGTTCAAAGTCATGTTGGTTATGCTGAAAACCCAGGCGCCATGTCACCTTGCCAGCCAACCTCATTTCCTCGCCCATGACCAGTTTCCAAACCTTATTGTTCTAAGTCATTTTCAACCTCTCCCAAGCATCATTTCCATTCAATTTTCATACCAAAGTAGTTCTACTACAATCCCTCTTGCCAATGACTCCAAGAGCTCATCAAATCATTCACAAACTAGAGAGAAATTCTTGGTCAAACCATTAAACCTTGGGCTGCTAAAAATCAGAAAAAAGAATGTTGTTGTTATTGTCATGTTTTAATCCACACGCATACAGTCTGTATTCCTTTCCACTTTTAACCAAACACCTTCCTTACACTAGCCTCATCATGTTGCATCATACATGAGAAGGGAACGAATGAAACTTGCTGAACAAGTTTATACTACATAGCCGTGATATTGCAATGTTACTTTTATCACCACCATAGTTTGTCATGTGCTGCCACCACCATATCATTGCTCTCCCTAACTAACTTGACTCAGTTAGTTAGGGATGACTCACTCAAACCATTGTGACTCAGTTAACCTCACTCAGTTTAACCTTGGTTAACTCACACTATAAAACCAAATCTCACCTCACAACTTCATTTTCTACCACATTCTCTCAAAACACTTCAAACTCTCTCTCACATTCTCTCTACTTTCTCTCTGATTTCACACGATTTTCACCATCTTCCATTCACATTTCATCTTCATCCTCATCAAGGTTTCACTTCTGATCAAGAACAAGAGAGAAGAAGTTCAGTTCATCAATGGCAGCTTAGTTCAGTTGAGTTTTCTTTGTGGTTTTCTTCAAGATCTCAAGTTCAGTGGCATTTATTTTGCTCCACTCAAGCTCAAGAGCATAGGAGGATCATCTCTGGTCTTCTGTTACTTTGAAGAACTTCAAATTCAGGTTTCTTCTCCAACCTTCGTTTTCTGAAATTTCACTTGTTTTCTATTGGTTTGAGCTTCTTAGAAGCTATGTTGAATCCGGCTAGTTGATAGGCCTCTTAGAGGCATAGTTTCAAAGCCTAGGGCATGATTTGATCTCCTCTGTTCTTGCTATGTGTGTGTGTTTTGTGATTTTTATGAGCATATTCATGATGTGCATAAGCTTAGCTTTCGATTGGTACACATTTTGTGCATTTTGGTGACGTTTGAAGATTGCAGATGGTGGTGAGTGGCCGGAGAAGGTGACCGGAGGTCCCTCTCCGGCCGGTGGTCTTTATGTTAGGGTTTCTTGCAGTTTGAATGTCAGCCGTGCGATTTTGTTGATCCAAGGGTGGAAAGCTTGCCAGCACATTAAAACGCATGTGCATGTCATGTGCATCATTTCTGAATTCATTTAATCACTGTGTGGTGTAGTGTATGGTATGGAGTGTGCTCACTCAGGTGCGTGCGTTGATTTGGACTACTTTGACTTGCTTGTTGACTTGACCTGATCCAAGGGTGATAATTGCTTGACTTGTGTTTGACTGAGGGTGCATGATAATTGATATGGATTGCGCACAAATGGACCTAATCAGATTGCTATCCCCACCCTCTTGTTTAAGGCCCAATTTAATTTGAACTGCATGATTGCTATGTTCACACCTCCCCTTCCCTTTGCATTTCATTTTACTTTTTTTATTTTCCATACACGTTTGCTTTTCAATTTTTAGAAATATCAAATGACATTAGAAAATTCCACAAAAATTCGTGGACATCAATAAAACATTTAGAAAATTTTTGGTGATTTTATTTTCTGATTTTATGACCTTTTTGCCCCTGCTCTATAATTTTCTTTGAATTTCCATTTGTATGCATTCCAAATGTGGTACATGAACTTGTGGAATTTTGTTCTTGCTCATTACAAAGTCTATTGACTTGATTCTTTTTGCACTGATTCACTAATACATTGAACCATGTTAGTTGATTTTTTATTTATTTTTTAGAACACTTTATGACATGTTTTTATGCTTGTCTTTGCACCACTTTGTTTGATGTTTCAACTTGACCTAATTGCTTTGTTTGAAGTCATTTTTGATTTGAATTTTGACAGGCTATTTTGATATATGACTTGCATCTGACTTAGGCATTCCAATACCATGCTTGCATAATTTTCATAGGTCCATTTGATTTTTGTTTGATGCATTACATTTGAAGCATAATCCATGGCATGTCATTACAACTTTAGTGCATGTTTACATGAATTCTTTTGTGCATATTTGTATGAGCATTTGCATATGTTATGAGCCATTCATATGATATTATAGGTCTTTGATACACATTATAGGTCATCTTTACATGTTCATTTCAATTTGAACTTTGTGCATCATTAACATGTATTGTTTGCACCTTCTTTTTGAGTTTTCATCTCACTTCTTCTTCTATTACTTCTTGAATGTCTTGATGGTTGATTCATAAATACTTTTGAGATGTTTATAAACCATTTTCCATTTAGTTTCAATTCTGGTTGTTGATTTACATGTTCCATTTATGCATGTCCTCTTCATTTCTTTCCATCTTTCATCTATCTTTTCTTCTTGTAACATGTTTAAATGCTAATGGGTGATGATTGTTGCTTATTCACTTGCACTTGTATGATGATATTCACTTGTTGTCCATATGATGCCCATTCTGGTTGTGGTTCTAGGATTTGTTTTCTCATTTAATTCTTTTGAGTTTTATGATGCATTACATGTTCTTTTACTTCTTATACTTCTTGTACATGTTTACTAACCATGTAGGGGCTTTGGTAAGTTTCAATTGAGTGTGGATAAGGAATCCACATTCAACTTCTATCCTTTCTTTTTTTACAATTCCATGTTATGTTTTGTTAAGCATTTATGTGCTTTCTTTTAATAACTCATCACTTTCCCTTTTTGAATTACAATTCATCTTCTACTTTAGAAGTGAATTGTTTAATTCTTTCTTTCTTTAGACTTTAGGTTGAAACCTCACAAACCTTTAGGATCACTCCCTTTAATCTTCAATTAGGATTGAGTCTTAGTCCACATAGATTTTACCTTTTCTCCTCTCTTGAGTCTCTCTTCTCATCTCTTAAAGGAAACTCAAAACATCTAATAAAGGTAGGCATTTATTGCATTTAGGCCTTTCATATAAAGAAAAGGTTATAAGGGGTCTTCTCTTATAATCTTAGAATGTATAGCATATGGCCCATCTTAGGTCAATGTGTTACATATTTGATCTTGTATGAGGGACTTAAATGCAATACTTGTTGAAGGTACAAATAAAAAACACTTCTTCATTTCTTAATTAATAAAAACACTTAATCAACACAAGTATGCTAGTGTGTTTGAACCTTGACAATTGGAACTAAGTGTGAGGGTCTTCTTCACTCTTAGTGTGCATTCTTACCCATTCCATCTTGGAATGTGAGAATGTACACATTCCAATGGCTAAGATCCAGATACACTGTCATATGCAAACAAATGAAAAGACTCTTAAAAGACAAAAACAAACAATAACGTCTTTCCTTCGGGAATTCTTTTCTCACCTCATTCACTCTCAACGCACGAACGTGCTTCTACTCGTTCTCTTGCAAGATGGTAACGCACTCGGACCAGCGAGCCTGCAACACCTGAGCTAGAACGTTATCCGTTCCTTAAAAAACACAAACAATTCATCCCCAGTGAGGGGAACTACGTCGCTCTGATTCTCATGCTCCCGATGAGATACGTAGGCAGTGGGGTAGGGCCCATGCGAGCACTTCTTTTATTTTCCCTACATTTGTTTCTCTTTCTCCTTTCCTTTTTCAGTTCTTTCTCAGTTTTCCTTTCTTTACACCCTTTGATCGAGACAAGCAAGCGTGGATCCCATCGGGTACGATGGACGCGAGGGGGTGCTAATACCTTCCTCTCGCGTAACCGACTCCCGAACCCATTTCTTTTGGTCGTAAGACCATGCTCTTTCCTTCTCTTCAGGTTTACGCGGTGTTTCCTTTCCCTCTCTTGGGATAAATACACATTGCTGGCGACTCTGTTTCGGTGCCACTTTCGCGTTTGTACTTGGATGAAAATCCCGGGAGCGACACCGTTGCCGGGGATTCTTGTCATTTTTAACCATTAGTTGATTCATAGGTGTCGATTAGTGTGTTTTGAACTTTCCTTTTGCTGTTTTGTCGTTTACGCGTCCAGACGCCCCATCTCGCGTCTGATATAGTCAAAAAAATCGGTTTTAGGAAAATCGTCTCAGATTAGTCTGATTCTTTTTCAATTCATTAGAAAAAATCAGGGATCAAAAGCCTCTATTTAGAGACTAAATAATGGATGTCGCCCTAAAAATCTAAAATTCATCATTTTTCTATGTTTTTACTGTTTTCATAGTTTCAGAAAATTTTGAAAAAATTCCCAAAATTCTTATTTTACTTAATTAGATTAAATTTTGTGTTTTTGTATTTTTTTATTTTATTTTAATCGTTTTTTTCATCTATTTTGTTGTTTCTAGACATTGCTGATATTTTCCTATTTATTGTTGCATTGCTGATTCTTGTTCTCTCATAATTTGTTTGATTCTGATTTTAAGTTTCATTACCATAACATGAGTGAAAAAAAGAACTTTAAGAGAACTTGCTGCACCTAATTCTCTTTTTGGCGATTTCCATTCTTTGTCTGATTTTAATGACAATTATACTTGTGATGTTTGTACTGACACTCACTTATGTTCAGTTTGTGCTGAAATTGAAGCTGCCTTGCAGGTTGATATTTCTTATGAGATTTCTACTGACAAAGTTGATGTTGCAGATTTAAATGAAAAAAAATGTTGCAGGTATTAAAGAAACATAAGAAGGCAATTGGATGGACCTTGACTGACATTCCTAGTAATAGCCCATCCATGAGTATGCATAGGGTCTCACTTGAAGATGGAACAAAATTAGTGAGGCATCCCCTTAATCTTTTGATTCTTGACGTTGTGAAAAATGAGATCATGTTCACGTGCCCATTTGACACTTTTACTTATCGAAGGACCTTCTTTGATCCTGGAATAAAAGACGAAGGCATTGCTAAAAATTTCAAAAACAATGGTCACTGCCCAAAGCTACGCCATGAGAGCCCCACTTTGGAAGAAGAGACTGTAGAAGAGCTCTCTTTAGGAAAGGATGTTTATGCGATATTCTATCCACCTTGACTCCTTGGGTGTGTCATTTCCTATCTCACCTCACTCTTATTTTATATTTATGTTCTTTCATTGAGAACAGTGTATGTTTTAAGTGTGGGGGAGGGAACGATTTCTTTGTTTTGTTTTCTTTTAGTTTTCTTCGTTTTTGTATTTTTTTTAAGTGAAAGAAAAAAATTAGACTTAGAAACGCAATGCATCTTTTGAAATTTTTAGGCTATAGATTAATTTGGGGTTAGATTGTGGAGACTTGGGAAACATTCATAAGATCGGTATTGTTTTAACACCTTAAGTCTCCCGAATATGGAAACCGATTTAAATACTTGTTATGACATAACCTTGAGTTCTCATCCTTTAATAGCTCTTAAGTAGTTTAATAACTCTTAAGTAATTAAGGTGATGCAAATAAGTGAATGATCCCGTGCTTAATAAGAAATCTAAATAGGAATCCGCCTTTTAAGTTAAGTGACCGGGTGAGAGTCACTTAACTTAGGCTAATGGTTGTGAAACCATCAAAAAAGAAAAAAAAGTGGTTAATTTTGAAGTGTTGACAAGATATGGATCATAGTTACTAACAGACTTATTTACCATATGTGTGAATAGATAACAGACTTAATGTGATTGCATTAGAATGAAAGAGAACAAAAAGGAGGATGAGTAAGTTAGGCTTAAGCATAATAACATGATTCTGATTGGTTTGTATAGGATGGAGGTTTATGACCGTACAATTGCGGATTTGTGTTCTTACAATATCCTTAGTGTGCAAAATTAGTACATATCGATACAATCTTGATCGAAGAAGAGTTTGTGGCCTAGAATGAGTTTTCAGATGCTATTGTTTTTCATGAGTCTTGATTCTATTTTGCTTGGAGTGCAAAAGTTCAAGTGTGGGGGAATTTGATCAGTACATATTAATGCACATTCTCTTATGTTTGTACTTAGGCATTTCCTTAGTTTGTTTTGTTTATTTTAGTGTTTTATTATGTTTTTACAATTAAGTATTTGTTTGTTGTTAATCTATTTTCGCGGCTTAACTTCAGCTTTAGCGGTTATTTGATACCTGTCCACTGTTCGGATCATAACTGGAGCTTCGAGAATCGGATTGGCGCATTCTACCAATCGTTGGAAAGCAGAGACAGAGAGCTACAACTTTCATGCTTTACGCAGAAGCTGATTCATAGTGTAGCAGGCTCAAATAACTCGTTGTAGTCAGGACCCAAATTCTGCCTTTAGGAATATTTAGTTTTGGTCCGGGTTTTTTATGTTTTTCGACCCAGTTGGGTTAGAACCAGATTTTGTTATGCTTCACTATACCTAGTAGCAGCCGTGCTACAGTACACTACATTTTTTCACACGTTCTTTTCACTATTGAATTTTGGTTTTTGCTTTTGTACGATTGAATGGAGAGCTTATCCCGAGGATTAATCTGCTGTAATCGGTTTCTGCCGACACTTTGAGGTTCTTTTAATTTCCCATAAAATCTATTTCCTTTCAATTCTTCTCTCTGATATCTTGTTTGCTTAATTCGATTTATCTTATGGTTGATTGATTTATTTCAATGATTGAATGTTCTTATACTTTAATCGCATTTGCTTAATCCACGTATGTTTCTCGTGTGTGCTTAATTCACGATTACTATATCTCATCCGTTTGCTTAATTCTGAAATTAGGAATATGTATCGTATAATATCAATTGCGCTTGTTTGATTGTTATTATAATCGAAAAGGGGATAGAGTCCGATTAGGAATTGAGAATTATTTGGATCGATGATAAGTTGGGAAACTCAAACATCAGATTAACCGTTTCAGCTTATTTTGATAATCACTTTTTTTTACAATCACTTATTTTTATTATTTTTTCTAAATCAAAACCAAAACCCCCCATAAACCGTTATTGTGATGGTTAATCACAAAACAAGAATCCTTGTGAGAACGATACTCGAGTTGTCGTTACCGTTACTACTGTTTTAAAAAATACTCGCTTTTTGATCCGTGCGCGACAGCGGATCACTCACTCTTTTTATTATATTCATACCATACGCACCCCCTTATTTATGTCGAGGCTCTGATACCAGACTGTCTAGGAGCCTCACATATCATAAAACACACCTTAACTGTATCGTCATCAAATAGCTAACCATAGGCATAACATAGACTAACAATTAAAACTGAAACTTCATAATAGCGGGGATCATAGTATGGATCAATGGTCAGATGTTTTCTGATACACAAGATACTCATTTAGAAGTAGGTGTAGAGCATACTTGCATCTGATGGGGGAATTATGATATGAATATAATAATTAAAGCTTTTAGGGAGAAAGAAAATATTTTTAGAACATGTTTGTTCTTAAGCACGCAAGAAGTTTTATTTGTGATTGCTTCTGTAAAATATGTTACAAGAGCTCTCCTTTTATAGCCAAGGAGGTACATATAGGACAAAAGCAACACTATTTACAAGCATAACATTTTTAATACTATAGTAATGCCTTTTTCAAAAGTCTGACACACTTATCACTTATGGATACATGATTATAGTATTATTGCACAAAAAGACGAAAACCATTATTCATAAACATGCTTGTGACAGATAAGGGACACTTGTCCAATTAGTCTTTGAAGATGGATTCATGAGATAGGGACATATTCTGATCGGATAAGTTTCCATCAGAAAATAAATCTCTAAAATGAGATGACTTATGCTGCCAGATGTCATCCATCATGTAAGCGTGATCCATTAATTTTCTATTAGCTACTTTCATTTGCCTTTATGAGAATTCAGCTTCCATTGAAGAATATGGTTTATGTTGTATGGCTTGAGTTGAGCTTTCTCCAACTTCTGGTCTTTTAAATATTTCATGACTTATGGAAGTTCTACTATCATTGAGGTTCTTTAGCCATAGAGATTGATGCAGTTAACATAATCCATTAATTCCCTCATGATTTTTAGAGTGGGAGGATAATCATCAATGATTTCCCATAGGTGAACATTAATCTTAAAATCAAGTAGCTTAGTTGCAGGATCTGTGTGATAGTGCCGGTGTAGAAAGAAAATAGTCTTGAGTTTTAATTGATATCTCTACCATTGTAATGGAGAGTACCATTTAAGAGTAGTCCAAATCAAGGACTTGTGGTTTTCGGGATCCATTATGTGTTGATATATGCATTCAGTGGGAATAAGAACATGCATAAAATACAAACTGGTGGCACACCAGATATCTTACAAATGGTTTTTTTTTTGTGAATTTAACATTCGGGTTTATTAAAATTGGTAGGAGGAAAGGTGTGTCTGGGAAATAGGGAGTATGATCTGAGAGTTCATTCCTAATGATTTTTGTCATGTTATAAAAGAGATTGTTCATGACATATTGCTTGAGCTGGGAAGGTGAAGAGGATATCATTATTCATGGAGGAAGATTCTTGGTTGTGGATGCACAGGCTGGTAGTGGTTTGACCATAAGAATCAGAGGGAAATTGTGCTTGGTTGTGATGATCTGGATAGGTTTCATAGGTCAGGATAGTAGATCAGGGATCACATTTTGAGTTCCTTTGATATGTTTTACAGAGAAATCATATCTGGAAAACCAATCTTTGAGCCTATGAGTTTGAGGATTAATAGGCATCTTATTTTTGAATTCGAGGTTTAATTGATATAACTTGCGCCAAAACCATTTTCTTTCCTTCTTCATTTTCTACACGTTCAAAAACACTTCAACTTCAAAGCTCTTTAGTCAGAATCAAAAGGTCATTTTCAAGCTTCAACACTACTTCAAGTGCATTAATCTCAGGAGATTCTATTCACTCTATTCAAGCTTTCACACAACAAATCTATGAATCGGTAAGTTTCTTTTTTTCTTTCTATTTTTGAGTTGTGATGCACGTATTAGGGAAAATAGGTTGTTTAAAATGCATTAGTTAATATTTACATTCAAAATACGTACTTTGTTTATACATGCATACGAATTTGTTAGTGTTTAGGGTATTGTCTGCATTTTATGGAAGTTATGCATTGTCGCACATTTTTACGTAGATACATCTCCAAAATTTTAAGGATTTTTTTCCTTTCGAGTTTTATGGAAATGCATCTCTGATTTTCATAGGTTTTGTTTTTCTATTTTACGGAGATGCATCTTAGAATTTTACTTCATTTTGATATTTTTTTTTGTATTATAGGAACATAGGAACAATGGTTGAAGAAAACCAGGACAGATTAAGGCACGATCGTGTATCCCAACATGAGTCCGTTTGTAGAGAGAAGGCAGTGTGCACGAGGCCACGAGTTAGTGCTAGTTAGTTTGCCGTGGAGGCATCAACTTCACATGGCCGAGTGTATTAGACTTCACAAGGTCGCATGTATCAGACTTCGACCTCCCGAGGGCACGTGTCTCCTGCTGACCCTCCAGCTTATGAAGCCCCTGAAGCCCAACAAGAGGAACCTGTTGTTGCTGCTGATTTTGTTCCTGATAGTTTTCTAGGAGGCCCTTATGACACCTTCTTACTTCCTCTCTATGCATAACATGTTGTTAGGCATGTGTGGGTAGGAGAGGTATATTTATTTATTTTTACGTTATATCTATTTCATACTAATTGAGTGGAGAGTGATGTTGATATATTTAATTTTACAAGAGCGTGAAGCTGTAAAATTTGTAAACCATGAAAAAAGGATTTTGAAGATAGAATACAATGAAGACACATGGTTTAAACATTGTGTTCATTATTCTAGGTTTGTAGGTTTATGCACCACTAGATACAAGAGCATTGACCATGACATGTTGGCGACTTTTGTGGAGAGATGACACAAAAAAATGTCATCTTTCCATATCCCTCATGGTGAGATGTCCATCACCCATGATGATGTCTTACGCCTTCTACATCTTCCGGTTAGAGGGAGATTACTAAACCATTCATGGATCAACAAATCCAATGCACTTGATTTGATGGTAAACTATTTAAGACCTGACCCAGGTGAGACCCAAGAGGAGCTTGACGCCACGAGAGGCACTCAAGCCCAATTTTCATACCCGATTAGCTTGTACCAATACCACCTAGATGCGGCAGTGGCGGCCGAAGGTGATGATGAGCAAATTTTGTTCCACAAACAATGTGCATTGAGGTCATACTTCCAAAACTGGGCTGACACGACAATTTTTTTGGATAAAAGTGTAACCCACGTCAATGTAGTACATGTGACATACTTCACCAATTTAGAGCAGATCTCCAATTACAACTGGGGAACCGCATGTTAGGTTTATCTGTACTGCAACCTAGGCAAAGCTTGTCTCTAAAAGACAAGATAAATGACTGGAAACTGCACATTATTTACAGTAATTTATTTGCAACCTTTCTTGTTACTAATATTTTCACAATACTTGTGTTACATTTGTTACTAATATTTTAACTAAATCATATTTCAGACGTGGATCATCTCTCATTTTCCTCACATATCAGGGTGGAAACCTGAGACGGGCTACACTCAGGATTGGCCATGTGCTTGTGGCTTTGCCTCGTACAGAGGGAAATTGGCGATAGAGTTGTACAAAGTATTTATTGACAGCACTGTAGCAGATGACATATGTTTCTGCCCATACGAAAGCCACTGTTAGACTTGTCCTTGAGACGACATAGCCTTATACTCTGGATGATTGACTTGTGGGTGACGCATGATGTATCCATATCTACCTGAAAAGATCATGCGCCAGTTCGGATGTCTCTAGAGACTTGCTCATGGATCTGTTGTCGGTCTATCATCGTATTGCGTCGATTGCGAGAGATTTCATAAAGAGAAGAGACATTAGAGAATGCAGTCCTAGTATTGCTGCCTTGTAGACCATCTTACTCGAGGCACAAAATGCCTTAAGGTACAACCAGCGACAACCGAGCAGCAATGAGAGTTAGAAATACACAATAGTTTATTTTTATTTGTATTTTGGTAACAATTGTATTTTCTAAACAAATAATGTATCATAGTAATATTTTTCTAAAAAAATAATGGATGCCTATGAAGAAGATACTATTATTGATCATCGGAGTTTGCAAGTTTCACTGGGTTAGCGCATTGAGATTGGATTGATATCATTTTGTTTCTTTAAATGATACTCTAGTTGTGTAATAATGGGTTCAGTCTAGTTTCTGTTTTGTCATAGATGGTGTAACATTTATAAATGTTTTGAACAAAATCCTATTTGGCTGATTTTCTTATGTGTCTAAGATGATTTAATTTAAACTGAGATTATAGAAATCAAAACTATATCCCTCCCTCAACAAAAAAAGAGTTTGGTGGATAATAAAACTATGTTAATACTGTATCTTAGACTTGTATCAATCATGTATGATTCTAATAATTCTAGATTTCAATGCACTGCATTTTGTTCCTCCCATTTAAGCTATCCATCTCTTTGCAAACAACCTTCGTCGTAATATTTCAAATTTATTAGAAATTCGAGTATTTTAATGTTCGTAAATAATAGTGATGTAAGATATATAATCTATTTGAGTACGATTTTAAAAGTAAAATAAATTTTAAACTGGTTTGAGTCAGTGTTCTCTAAATATTTACTCTAAATATTTACTCGCCCAACTTGTTCGATTTTTATGTTTAAAAAAATTAAATTATTTTTCTCTCACTCTATTTTTCTTATTTACTGTTATAGCTATATCTAAATTTGAAAAATCTCTTTTAAGTAATTTAACCATGCTACTGAATTTGAATTTATAATCTTTATTAAATTAAAATAAATCCTTGATATCGCCAAGTGTTTTTTTTATTATTAATGTCGGCATCTTGAAAACAATCACAATTTTTTCTTATATTTTATAATATTAATTATAAATAGTTCCATGAGAAAATAGTAGTTTATCAAAGTTTATGATCAAGATTTTTATTTTATTATCTTATTTTTTAAATTATATAATAGTTTTCTCGAAATGAAATTAAAGAAAAAGGTTAAATAGATGCGTTAAATATCAATTTTAAATTAAAATTTTCTGGAATGATTTATTGATGTTGAAGATACAGACATGCATTTTTTTTTTTTGAATTAGAGGCTTTGTAAGGAGAAATGATATGGGTGTTTGTTTTACTGTATACAAAATTATTCTAAAAATAACTTTTTCACGCACAATATTTTACCGAATAAGATTTTATAAAATGTGTTTGGAAAATACCTTAAATTTCTATAAATCTCTTTTATTTTAAAATTCTTTTCAATTAGTTATATATAATAGTCATAGATAAGAAATAATTTTGACAATGTGACACTAGAATTGCAAGTATTCCATATTTATTTCAAGTTTTTAAAAAATTTTACATGTATTTTTTATTCACAAATATTGTTACACATGATTTTTCTTACATTTAGTCTCATGTTTAAAGGGTGAGAATTTAACATTTTCACGAGAATAACATTCAACTAACTATTAATTTCCACTTGTTCTCACAATTTTTTTTTTTTAATTTTTAAACTCCTTTAAGGAATAATATTTTTTAAAATGTATTTGGGAAATATCTTAAATTCTTAAAAATTTCTGTTAGTTTTAAATTTTTTTATTTGATAATATATAATAGTCAATAGATAAGAAACAATTTTAATTCAAGGATTGGAAATATATTTATGAGAATGTGACATTAGAATTGCAAGTATTTCATGTTTGTTTTAAGTTTTTAAAAATTGTTCCCATGCATTTTTTATTTAGAAATATTGTTACACATTATTTTTCTCATATTTAGTCTCATGCTTAGAGCGTGAGAATCCAACAATCTCATAGGAATAACGTTCAACTAAGTGTATATGAGAATAAAGTTCAACTAACTACAACTCCCCATTAAGAATGTGTGTCACTATCTTCCAAGAAGTTTCCAAGATTGTTGCTCACAATCTCCTTCTTGCAGGCCTTAACATCTTTCTTGCTACCTCTCTTTCCATTCCTCTCCGATCCCAGTAGTGCATGTTTTCCCCCTCTGCTTCATCTTCCCCATGGGCAATTTCTAAGCACTTATGATCCACGTTGTTGTGTGATTTCCCTCTGGTAGGAGTTCTGAGTCTTTCTCGCTTTTTGGCTTATTCTTTCCTCTGCTCCGCGTGATTCTCCATTTGATATCCCATCATTGCCTCTTTTGATCGCGGTTTTGTATTCCTTTATTGTTGCTTGGCCACCTTTCTTTTTCTTTTGATTACTCTTCTGCATGAATCTTTATTTCCATCTTGCTTCCACTCCCTTGCTCCTCCTTCAGTTTTTCCAGGTCTGTTAGACAATTTTTCCTTGGTTTTGGTTGCTTTTTATGTCTTCTTGGTGAATCTTGACTACTACCTCTTTGTTCCATTTTTCTGGTTAACAATGGAGCACATTGGCACCAGCAACGACTCGGCCAGGGTCATGGTTGTAGCGAGTAAACCAGCGTTGGGAAATGATCATGAACCCAAAAACACAAGTTATCAGACACTAGCATATCATCAAATACCTACTAGTCATCTCAGTCAGAACATCAATATACAAAAAACGATCAATCCAAACAGTTTGCCAAACCTTCAAATCTCTACAGCATACCAAAATCCTGACTTTAATCCCGACCCTAATTTTTTTCTTTATGAAGAAGAGGGAATTCATGACAATCTAAATCGAATCCTTGTATGTGAAGGGAAATCATGATCCAAAACACAACAGAAATTAAAAATTTTCCCTTTAGGGATCCTTACGAATGGGCATGATAAATGATAGAAATAGTTACCTCTTGTGGCGATAAAACCGTTGATGCTAAATCAAAGGAGTGATCACGAGCGTTGAATGATGAACAACGCCTTTACTCTGTCCATACGAACAGATTTCTTGAGTCTCAGTGCTAGCTGCTATGATTGAAGGCTTTGAGTGAGAGTGTGTGTGTGTGTGAGAGAGAGAAGGAGAGAGAGAGAGAGAGAGAGAGAGAGAGAGAGAGAGAGAGAGAAGGAAAATACAGTTAGGGTATCATAGACCTAATTCTCATCAATTGTCAATGCTTCTGCTCAAGGGTTCTATTTATAGAACCACTTATGTGAGCTACAAGCTAAAAATCCAACTTAAGTGCATGCACACCATATCTTATGGTGTACCGTATATCACTTAAGCGCGTGGTACCTTACCATATTTTGTATTCTACTTAAGTGCATCGTACCTTACGATGTTCTACATTTACTTAAGTTCATCGTACCTTAAGGTGTTCCTTATTTATTCTACCTCTTATCTATATGTCCTTATGTGTGTGATCCTGTAGGTTTTCACGATGTAGGCAATTATATTAAATCACACATTTAACATAATAAACGCTGAGTGGTATCTAGAAACACATCACTGCTACCCAAGTGACAAAAATTTCATGTGATTTGACAAAAACTTTTGTGATAATACTTGTGTGTACAATTACTCTTTTTCCCTTATGTCTATATTGAACACAAGGCATATACCGTGTCTTCGTCGTCCAATTCAGTATTGGGCCCTTAGACATTTATCCTGTTACGCAGGATAGGAAAATTCCATCTAGGTCACTCATGTCCCTCAACATGCTTTGTGGAGTACCCATCAACTGTCTTTATGGTCATCCAGTTACGGACAATGTATGATCAACAATAAAGTACTTCACTCTACATCTAGGGTCCATAGTTGTTTCAGGTCGGAGGGTAGTATACATCACTATCACCATGAGAGTAACTTATGACACTTTGCATAACATTCTATGTAGTACTCTCATAGCGAGTTAATCCAGTATATATATTACTCATAATATTCATACCTATGTTAAGACTTGATAAGTCCTTATACATGATCCATGAGATGTGATCATCAGTCTATCTACATAATAGTCTTAATGCTTTAAGGTTACCCCACTTCACAGTAAAGCTCGACTACTGATACTTTAAGAATAATGTCCTTATGTTTAATGGGATCTCATGATTAAGTCTTGTAAAAAAAAAATCAGAAATAAACTGATTTGGAGCAAACCCTAATTTTGGCACTGGATGATAGGATATATTAACTGTTCTTCAAAACCTAATTCTTCTAATCATGATGTAGAATCCCTTAAGCCAATATGATTCATGTGATAAGATGATGTTAAAGCTTCAAGATTCTTGCTCCATGGTTTTGTTATATGCTCAGCTGACCAAACCCTAATTTGAGGATCAGGAGATAGGAGAGGTACTTCTCTTCAAATTATTTGCCAATCTCAATCTCTTGATGACATGGTGTACCAAATGAGATGTCTTGAGGCTTGAGGAACCTTTGTATTTTGAATGCTTAAGGGTACCTCATACTCTTATTTAGCATAACCAATGATAGATTCCTCTGATCCCATGCCTTAGGAAAACCAATGATGTATGTGTAATGCTTATGACCTAAATGCATATGAAATGTGAAACATAAGCCATTTATTGAGTATAAATAAGAGGGCAAATTTTGAGGTGTTACATATGAAAGTGCAATTGAGCAATATTAGAGCTTCATCTCAGAAGAGTTTTTATGAAGTTGATCATGCACACACTAGTCCATTTTATGTGAATTTGCGTGGATCAGTATCTAGAGCATCTTTGAGACACATTGCTGAAGAGTGGCACATGGTTGACATGGTTGGTACAAACACCCAAATGTATGGGTATATTCATAGAAAAGCATACGGGTTACCTTGTGCTTGTGAGTTAGGGAGATACACATTGAGTGGTGAATCAATACCAATTGATGTTATTCAAATACATTAGAGGAATCTCGGCTTGGAAGGTGAACAAGAGGTAGATACAGAGGATGGAGCAGAGGTGGACAAGACCAATGCAATTGATGCACTGTGGAAACGGTTCAAGTCATTAGATGTGGTAGGAAAAAGAGCACTAAAAAGTAGGGTGTGTGAAGTTGCTTACCCCACTACAACAAAGATGGTACCGCCGCCTGAAAAAATAAAGACCAAAGTATGAGTGAAGAGAAAAGGGAAGAAACCTATGGGATATGATGTTTATCGTGATCCTTCATATCACGAGTATGTTGATCAAGCACACAGTAGTTCTCAAAACTCTTCAAAGAGTCCATGTTCACAGTTATCCCATACGTCAAATAAGAAACCATCTAATAGGTACATTGTACAATTTCAGAACATATCAAACCATTTATTGATGACATTGTTGATGTTAAGGATGATGGAAATTGTGGGTTTAGAGCCATTGAATCATTGCATGGATATAGTGAGGATGATTGGTCAATGGTTTGTCGTGATTTGGATAATGAAATCAGAGGTTCCAAGAATAGTCTCTATGAGAAGTTATATGGAAATCGGTATATGTGATAGAAAATCGGGATAAATGGATGACACTACCAAAAAGGGGTTATGTGATAACAAATCGGTATAACATCGTTCTTATCTCATTAAGTTCTCTTAGTTTGAGTTACTTCCCTTTGACGAATTCGTATAATCCTAATGTGTACATTGGTTTTGTAAACTCAAATCATTTGGTTCAGGTAAATATTCTAGTTTTTAATGTTAAATACTTATCTATGATTTACGTATTATTTATTAATTTTCTTAACAGGTAAACATGAATAGAGGATTTCCCTTGCCACCGGTCACAGTACTGCTAGCTCTTAATTTCGATGCCTGATGTTGGATTAATAGTTTTTTTGAGGGATAAGATTTCTGAAGTTTTGTAAGCTTTCGACAGAAATATTGTTATCAGAAAATGTAATCGAAAGGTATCTTTCTGCAGAGAAGAGAAGGTTTAAAAGACTTAGAAATATTTCTGGTTCCAATTGAAATTCAGAATTTCAATTGGAACCATCAATTGAAAATTTGAAATTCCTTGATGGTTCCAATTCTGAATTTCAATTGGATTAATAGAATTCTGAATAGACCACCAATACTTGATGGTTCCAATTGAAATTCTGGTATCAGACGTGTGTTGTTAAGGTGCGATGTCACAACAACACACTCTGCACAATGGACAGCAATAACAGTAACAAAGCAACACAAATAATTGTTTACCCAGTTCGGTCTAACTACCTACGTCTGGGGGCTACCAAGCCAGGGATGAAATTCACTACGTGTAGAATTAATTTACAGACTCAACAACCCAGTTGACAATCTCCTAAACTTACTTCCTACTAGTGACTTTCTACCTAAGAACCCACTTAGATATGAGAACACTACTCAATCCCTAAAACACTTCAAAGATCACACACTTTGAATACCACTACTTGATTCTGCTTCACAGCTTTGATCAAGAACAACTCAAAATCACAATGCCAATTCACTCTCGAATGGCTTACAAAACATGCACGAAGACACAAAACGACTCTCAGTCTTTGGCTCACTTTCTTCGTCACTTTTCTCTAGTACTGGTGCGCTTTATATAGCCCCTTGAATTGGTCTTGGACCTGCTACAATATCTGGCCTGATTTGTTATTTAAAACTGAATATTTAAAAACAGATTTTCTCCTAAAATCTTTTTAAATCTTCAACCTTTTAAATCTCCTACAAATCTGCACCAGATCTCCTATGCAGCAGAAAATATCTATCCCAAGATATTCGTATCCAATGAGACAGCTTGCTCTCCACAATTCCAGCTAACACGCAAACCCTAACAACATCACAGCCTGCTGTTGTTAATTATGCAGATCTGATGTTACAACATCGCCATGTGACATCAGACATCCAACTTCAGCAAATTAATTACTTTACACAGCCCAGTGTTAAACCTCAATGTTGCAACATCAGTACCTTGACATCAACATTGAATATACTTTGTTTTACCAAAATTCCAGCCAATCCAAGAGCTAACAATCTCCCCTTTTGGCTAATTTTGGCTAAAACAATCTCTGCACTCTGCACCTTCAGAGACTTTAGCAGTGGAAAAACTTCAATCAATAATCTTAAAACCTCCAATCAGCAGCATCAAACCTCCAATCAGTAGCATCAGCAGTAACATCTTTTCTTCACATAAAAACTTCAAGCATATATCATTATGCTTCAAAACAGCTGCACATATTACATTATTAGCAGCAATGAGCACTCCCCCTTAATGCAACAACCAGCATAGCAGCTGTCACTTACTCCCCCTTAATATCTGCATCACATTAGCAGCATTTGGCATTCTTTGATACTCTTGACTCTCTTGGCTATTTCTCCCCCTTTTTAGCCACAGTTTGACAACCTTCACCTGACAGTTGACTAAACATTTTCAAAAATAACTCCAACTGCCCACAACCCCTTTCTAGCACATTTAGTCTTCTTAAATGCAGATTCCCAATTTGCTTCTTAACCTTTCAAATTGGTTTGCATCTAAGGCTTTAGTGAATATGTCAGCCAGCTGGTTATCTGTGGCTACATGCTCCAAGGTAACAATTTTGTCTTCAACCAGATCCCTTATGAAGTGATGCCTTATGTCTATGTGCTTTGCCCTACTATGTTGTATAGGATTTTTAGATATATTAATGGCACTCAAATTATCACAGTATAGTGTCATAACATCTTGTTTGACATTGTATTCACTCAACATCTGCTTCATCCAGACTAGTTGAGAACAACTACTTCCTGCTGCTATATACTCAGCTTCAGCAGTTGAGAGAGATACACAATTCTGCTTCTTACTGAACCAGGAAATGAGATTATTCCCTAGAAAGAAACAACCTCCTGAAGTGCTTTTCCTATCATCTGCACTTCCAACCCAATCAGCATCACAGTATCCTCTTAAATCGTCCCAGAATCATGACTATATAGCATCCCGTAGTCACTTGTGCCATTCACATATTTCATAATCCTCTTTACTTGATTCAAGTGACTCACCTTAGGATCAGATTGATATCTGGCACACACTCCCACAGTAAAGGAAATGTCAGGTTTGCTTGCTGTGAGATACAGTAGACTACCAATCATACTTATGTACAAGCTTGGGTCCACACTCACTCCATTTTCATCCTTGGATAGCTTCAAATGAGTAGGAGCATGTGTCCTTTTGTGATTGACATTATCCAGGCCAAATTTCTTTACTATGCTCTTAGCATATTTGCTTTGAGAAATAAATATGGAGTCCTCCATTTGTCTGACTTGTAGTCCAAGAAAGTAGCTAAGTTCTCCAACCAAACTCATTTCAAATTCAGATTGCATTTGTTGAACAAACTGTTTCACCATAGCATCTGACATTCCCCCAAATACTATGTCATCCACATAGATTTGGGCTACCATTAATTTTCTGCCTTCTTCTTTGACAAACAAAGTTTTGTCAATCCCTCCTTTTCTGTATCCATTTGCTGCTAAGAATTTTGTCAGCCTCTCATACCAGGCCCTTGGAGCTTGTTTCAAGCCATACAACGCTTTCCTCAGTTTGAACACATGATTGGGGAAGTTTGGATTAGTGAATCCTTTAGGTTGATCTACATAGACTTCTTCATTCAGATAGCCATTCAGAAAAGCACTATTCATGTCCATTTGGAATAGCTTGAATCTTAGGTTACAAGCCACACCCAAGAGTAGTCTGATGGATTCTAATCTAGCCACTGGAGCAAACGTCTCATCAAAGTCAACTCCCTCAACTTGAGTATAACCTTGTGCAACAAGTCTCGCTTTGTTTCTTGTAACCACTCCAAGCTCGTCAGACTTGTTTTTGTAGATCCACTTTGTTCCAATAACATTCACGCCTTCTGGTCTTGGCACAAGATCCCAGACATCATTTCTTCTGAACTGCTCCAGTTCTTCTTGCATAGCATTTATCCAAAACTCATCTGTCAGAGCTTCCTTGACATTCTTTGGCTCAATTTTGGATACAAAGCATGAGCTAGCTATGATTTCTCTCGACCTAGTCCTTACTCCAGAATTTGGATCACCTATAATTAGCTCCTTTGGATGATCCTTCTGAATTCTGATAGAAGGATCTTTCTGAGGTTGCTCAGGCTCAGTATCAGCAGCACCAGGAGATGGATTTCTCTCTTCAACTTCTACAGAAACTTCATCAGCCGATGTTCCAACATCTTCTATGACATCCTCAACTTCCTGCTTATCTTCATCATCAATCACAACATTGATTGACTCCATCATTACTTTGGTTCTGGAGTTGAAGACTCTATATGCTCTGCTATTGATGGAGTATCCCAAAAATATTCCTTCATCACTTTTGGAATCCAATTTCCTTCTCTGCTCTCTATCTTCCAGAATGTAACATCTACTACCAAAAACATGGAAGTACTTAACATTAGGTTTTCTTCCCTTCCATAGTTCATATAGAGTGGATGAAATGCCTCTTCTTAGGGTAACCCTGTTGTGAATGTAGCAGGCAGTGTTCATGGCTTCAGCCCAGAAGTGATAAGGAAGTTTCTTGGCATGAATCATTGCTCTAGCCGACTCTTGTATAGTTCTGTTCTTCCTCTCAACAACTCCATTTTGCTGAGGGGTGATAGGCGATGAAAACTCATGACTTATACCTTCAGCCGAGCAAAATTATTCAAACTTGCTATTCTCAAACTCTCTTCCTTGATCACTTCTTATTCTGATGACCTTACTCTCCTTTTCTCTTTGGAGTCTTTGACAGAGCTCTTTAAAGACATCAAACACCTCAGATTTGCCTTTGATGAAATTCACCCAGGTGTATCTTGAATAGTCATCCACAACTACATAAGCATATTTCTTTCCACCCAGACTTTCAACCTGCATAGGTCCCATCAAATCCATATGAAGGAGTTCCAATACCTTGGAGGTGGTGTCATGTTGAAGCTTCAGATGCGACATCTTTGTCTGTTTTCCTTTTTGACAGTCTCCACACACTTTTCCTTCCTCAATACTAAGTTTGGGTATCCCTCTGACTGCTTCTGAGGAGATAATTCTCTTCATTCCCTTTAGGTGAAGATGTCCCAACTTCTGATGCCAGATTTTGACATCATCTTCTTTAGCAAGCACACACGTTGAGGAATTTGAGTTTTGCGGAACCCAAAGATAGCAATTGTCCTTAGACCTGGCTCCCTTCATAATGACTTCTCCTTTGTCATCTTTGACCATACATTCGGACTTTGTGAAGTCTACTTTGAATCCTTGATCACAAAGTTGACTAATACTAATCAAATTTGCTGTTAGTCCTTTAACAAGAAGCACATTCTCCAGTCTGGGAGCACTAGCACAGTTTAGTTTACCAATCCCTTTTATCTCTCCTTTGATCCCATCACCAAATGTAACATAGCCAGAAGACTGAGGTTTCACATCAACAAGCAGATTCTTTACTCCAGTCATGTGTCTTGAACACCCATTGTCAAAATACCAGTCATATTTGGTAGAAACCCTTAAGGAAGTGTGAGCTATCAAGCTGGTAACTTTAGGGATCCATTGCTTCATCACCTTAGGTCTTACCACTTTCTGTTTGGGTTGAGGAGCAGAATTAGGATAACCGTGAAGCTTGAAGCACGAGGACTGCATATGTCCAATCCTGCCACAATAGTAGCACCTGACTCTGTCGTTTCTAAAGTGGTTAAATCTTCTTCCACTTTGATAATGCTGTGGCTGTCATCCATAATGTTGTCTCCTTATTCCATAGTTGAATTGTCTTCTCCTGTACTGATGATTCTGTCTCTTAGGCTGTCTTCTATGGTGATGAGGCTTCCTTCTTCCATAGTAATAAGGAACAGCATTGTTGAATTCATTTCCATCCCAGTTACCCTGATGATGAAACCTGTTCTGGTTGGACCCAACCGGCTCCAAGCTCTTATGATATTGGGAAGGCATATGCTGACTGACTCCTTGGGGCTGCATCTTCCTCTGATAAGGACCATTCTTCTTCTCAACATTCTGGGTCTGAACAAGCTTCTTTGGGGTAGGACCCTGCCTCTTAGGTTGATGTTGAGATAAAGGTTGAGACATCTCCCTTTTTGTTCCTGAAGTGCTGGCCACATATCCTATACCTGATTTATCTCCAGCAGCTTTCTCTGACTGAAGAATCTTATCAAGATTAGCAGTACCACTATTCATCATCCTAACAAATTTTGTCATCTGATCCAGTTGAGACTTAACTAGTACAACTTCGTTTTCCCGATCAGCTTTTTCATTTTCAAGCTGAGCAATCTATTGCTTGTGACACTTGTTTTCTTGACAAATCTCAGCACTTTTTAAACATAGCTCTCGATAAGTAGAAGCTAACTCCTCATAAGTTATTTCTCCATCACTATCATCATCAGACACAATAGTTCCTGTTAAGGCTCTAACATGCCTTGCTGACTCATCTTCCCTTTCACTATCAGATTCAGACCAAGAAACTGACATGCCCTTCTTCTGCTTCTTCAAGAATGTGGGACATTCTTTCTTGACATGTCCATACCCTTCACATTTAAAGCACTGAACACCTATATCCTGGGCAGCCTTCTCTTCATCTTTCTCTTTTGGCTTGCTGATGTCAGAAGAGCTGTTCTTGACACTAGGCTTGTAGTTATTGTTCCATCTTTTTAACACTTTGTTGAACTGCCTTCCCAACATTGCAATGGCTTGAGACAAATCTTCCTGAGAATCTTTGACTTCCTTAGCTTCTGTAGGAGTGGAGACCAAAGCAATACCCTTGGGCTTCTTTTCTGGTTCTTCTTCATTCAACCCAAGCTCAAATGTTTGAAGAGATCCATTGAGCTCATCTACTCTCATCTTGCTGATGTCTTGAGCTTCTTCAATAGCAGTGACCTTCATCTTGTACCTCTTAGGAAGGGACCTAAGAATCTTCCTTACAAGCTTTTCTTCAGACATTTTCTCTCCAAGAGCACTAGATGCATTGGCCAGCTCAAGAACACTCATGTGGAAGTCATGAATAGTCTCATCTTCCTTCATCTTCAGGCCTTCAAATTTAGATGTTAAAAGCTGAAGTCTTGACATCTTCACTCTAGATGTTCCTTCATGTGTAGCCTGCAAAATATCCCGCGCTTCCTTAGCAACTTCACAGGTATTAATTAACCTAAAGATATTCTTATCCACTCTATTGAAGATTTCATTTAGAGCTTTGGAATTTCCAAGGGCAAGCTCATCTTCTTCCTTGGTCCACTCTTCTTCAGGTTTTGGCTTTGAGGTGCCTTCTTTGTCTTTGCCAGCATCATCCTTCTCACACATGACAGGTGCTTTCCATTCTTTAATAACAGTCTTCCAAGCCCTGCTGTCCAAGGATTTTAAGAAAGTGGTCATCCTTGGCTTCCAATAGTCATAATTGGATCCATCCAAAATAGGGGGTCTGTTGACAAATCCTCCAACTTCTTTGTCCATCTTTACACCAGAAAGTAACTTCCCTAGATCTCACCCAGAGACAGACAGGATGCCTGCTCTGATACCAATTGAAATTCTGGTATCAGACGTGTGATGTTAAGGTACGATGTCACAACAACACACTCTGCACAATGGACATCAATAACAGTAACAAAGCAACACAAAGAATTGTTCACCCAGTTCGGTCTAACTACCTACGTCTGGGGGCTACCAAGCCAGGGATGAAATTCACTACTTGTAGAATTAATTTACAGACTCAACAACCCAGTTGACAATCTCCTAAACTTAATTCCTACTAGTTACTTTCAACCTAAGAACCCACTTAGATATGAGAACACTACTCAATCCCTAAAACACTTCAAAGATCACACACTTTGAATACCACTACTTGATTCTGCTTCACAGCTTTGATCAAGAACAACTCAAAATCACAATGCCAATTCACTCTCGAATGGCTTACAAAACATGCACGAAGACACAAAACAACTCTCAGTCTTTGGCTCACTTTCTTCGTCACTTTTCTCTAGTACTGGTGCGCTTTATATAGCCCCTTGAATTGGTCTTGGACCTACTACAATATCTGACCTGATTTGTTATTTAAAACTGAATATTTAAAACAGATTTTCTCCTAAAATCTTTTTAAATCTTCAACCTTTTAAATCTCCTACAAATCTGCACCAGATCTCCTATGCAGCAGAAAATATCTATCCCAAGATATTCGCATCCAATGAGACAACTTGCTCTCCACAATTCCAGCTAACACGCAAATCTTAACAACGTCACAGCCTGCTGTTGTTAATTCTGCAGATCTGATGTTACAACGTCGCTATGATTATTGGAAAGTTCGCATGGTGGCATTTATCAAGTCTATGGATGGAAAGGCTTGGAAGTCTGTGGTCAAGGGGTGGCATCCACCAAAGATCAAAGACAAAGATGGGAAGCTCACTGAGGAGCTGAAACCTGAAGAAGATTAGGACGATGAAGATGATAAGTTAGCTCAAGGAAACTCCAAAGCCTTGAATGCTCTGTTCAATGGGGTGGACAAGAACATCTCCAGACACATTAAGAATTATACTATTGCAAAGGATACTTGGGAAATCATAAAGACTGCTCATGAAGGAACATCTCGTGTCAAATCATCAAGACTTCAGTTGCTTACCACTAAGTTTGAAAACCTGAGAATGAAAGAGGACGAAAGTATACATGACTTTCACATGAATATTGTTGATATTGCCAACACGTGTAGTGATCTTGGAGAGAAAATTCATGAAGCCAAGTTGGTAAGGAAAATTCTAAGGTCTCTTCCTAAGAGGTTTGACATGAAAGTGATAGCTATTGAAGAAGCTCAGGACATAAATACCATGAAGGTAGATGAGCTTATGGGATCACTCCAAACCTTTGAGATGGCTATCAACGAAAACGATGAAAAGAAGAAAAATCTTGCCCTGGTGACCAACCAAGAAGAAGGTGACACCAAGGAGGGCCTGTCCAAGACTGTAGGGTTCCTTGAAAAATAGTTTCATCAACTAGCAAAACAATTGGATGAGAGGTCTAAGACAAATGTCAAGGCTCAAACTCCCAACATCTATAGACCAAGAAAATTTGAAAGAAGACCTAGCTATGATAAGAAACCCAACCAAGGGAAAGGGACAAAGTGTCTTGAGTGTGAAGGATTTGGACACACCAAATGGGAGCGCCCTACTTTTCACAAGAAAGAAAAGGAAGGCCTCCATACATCATGGTCAGAAGATGATTCTACTAGTGATGAGGAAGCTCCAAAGCAAGTTTCTGCTCTCACAGGAGTGTTTGACACTGGAGATTTATCCCATGATGCCTTGGTCAATTATTACAGGGAGTTATATACAA
Source organism: Lathyrus tuberosus (assembly GCA_022829125.1). Lineage (NCBI taxonomy): Eukaryota > Viridiplantae > Streptophyta > Magnoliopsida > Fabales > Fabaceae > Lathyrus > Lathyrus tuberosus. Next base: position 801,371 of record JALAZF010000901.1, read on the forward strand.
GAAATGCAGAAGTCTACCAATTTGGAGAAGATCAACATAAGATTATCATGCTTCTTGAGATTGAAAGACTAGATCATCTTGGCATCATATATGATCTTCAAGAAGAAATTGCTTTACTAGAGTCTAAACTGGTCAATGATGGAATGATCAACAACAGACCTGATAAAGAACTGTCAAGCAAGAAAAGAGATTCTGAAAGAAGACAGAAGATATCGAACAGAGTGTCTCAACATCATCATAGACATCAGAGGAGACAGGACTGGAAATGTCACTATTGTGGCAAATATGGCCACATCAAACGTTACTGCTATAAGTTACATGGATATCCCAAGGGTAGGTCTACTGAAAAGAAAAGGAGATATGTGAATGAATCTGTGGCTCTAATAGCTCATTCCTCACAAAAGGAGTACACTGGAGAAAAGTGGTACTTCGATAGTGGATGCTCTAGACATATGACTGGTAACAAGAACTATCTGGTGGATACAAAGGCTCATTCTTCCATCTATGTCACTTTTGGAGATGGATCCAAAGGAAAGATTAAATGGATTGGTAGAATGGTTCAAGCCGGAAATACTAGACTTAATAATGTGTTGTATGTAAAAGGACTAACTGCGAATATTATTAGTATCAGACAACTCAGTGATCAAGGCCTGAAGGTTAAATTTACAAAATCAGAATGTTTGGTTGTAAATGCTAAAAATAAAGTTCTTATGAAGGGTGTCAGATCAACAGACAACTGTTATGTTTGGACTCCCGATCTGATTGAACTCTCCCAAATGGCAATTAGGAAGCATCAGCAAGGGATCTCAGAACTAAACCTTGATAAATGGGAAATTGGAAGGTTAACCAACGCAACACACCAAAAGACTATCTCAAGGTTACAGGACCTTCTTCTCAAGGGCTCTATAAAAAATAATCTAGAGGAAAGAAGATGTGCGTTTATGGCCACCATTGACTCAGCAACAAAGGAAAATGTCACACAGGATGTTGTGACATTTTCTTACGATAACCTGAGTACTCTTGATATCCTTAAAAATAAGGTTAGAATACTAAAAGGAAAATTAGGGCTTTATCTTACGCGGGGCCTAAACAGACTAACCTGTAAGGACTCAAGTCAGGAATGTGCAAGTTCTCAACAAATTAAAGGAGGGTTTCAAAAGAGATCAATTCAAATCAACACAAACCGTGCGAGACCTACTCCAATTCCCTCAGTGATCACGATTCCCCAGTATGAAGAAAAACTTAATCTTCTCTCTTCTATGATGTTGCACTAACAAAGAGGAATTAAAGAAATTTCTACATCTCCTGCTGCTATGGCAAAAACTGGACATATGTCAACTGAAGATGCAATTAATGTTGTTCCCCTGTCTATTGTTCCATGCAAACCTGAGAAATTCCCTGCACGAAACGCTAAAACCTTCCTTGCAAGTAATACGTCTGAATCTGTTAAACCTCATTTTGATCCTATGAGTGAGAACGAAATTGTTGAAACCGATAAAAGATTAAGAAAACTAGTTGCTGAGGAATTAAATATTAGATGCACAGTGAACACTGATAGGAATGTGCCAGCCACATTGACTCCTGGAAAGGAACCAGAGGTTGAGATAAATACTAATGAAGGAGAAAAACTGGTTGAGTCTAGTAAGAAAAATGGTGGACTTGAAAATGAAACACCTTTATATCTAGCAACACCTTTAAAACGGACATTGGAGAATGCACTGTAGGGAGAACCAATGAAATTAACCTGGATAATATTCCATCTGATGATGAAGTCATTGCTAGGGTTGTCAAGAAGCTGACAACAAGAAAAAGGAAAAAGCGGGATTCTGAAAACAAGGTTGACAAGAGAAGCACTAAAATAGCTGTTGGACCACAAAAATCTTGGAGCAAGGTTGTTGTTGTGTCTGAGAAAAGAAGGGCAAAATATGACACTGAGTCAGACTATGCTGTCACAAATGATAGCCAGGACATGACACCCACAAAAGTTCCAGTAGTAAAGACACAAACTGTCAGTGTTACTAAGGTCCCACTAGACAATATCTCCTTTCACGCTCCTGAATATGTTCACAGATGGCCAGATGTGTACCAAAGAAGAGTGGCACTAGAAAGGGAACTTGGAAAAATGCTTTAGAGTGTCATGAGGTTATGAAACTGATCAATGATGCAGGGCTGAAAAGGACAGTCACTAAGCATGGAAACTATTATGAAAAGCTTGTGAAAGAATTCATTGTGAACATTCCTGATAATGATGCAATCAATAGGATAGTATATGTCAGAGAAAATGCTATGATATGTTCTCCCACAATGATAAAAACTTTTCTAGAAAGACCTAAAGATTCTGAACCTGAATGTGAAGACACTAATGACCATGTCTGCAAAGAGCTTACTTGCAACACTGTTAAGCAGTGGCCTAGAAATAGGAACCTTCCAGCTAGGAAATTGAGTGCGAAGTATGCAATTCTGCATAGAATTGGCACAATCAACTGGATACCTACTAATCATACTTCAACAATTTCTGCTAGTCTAGGAAGATTTATCTATATGATTGGCAAAGGAAGACAGTTCGACTTTGGAACACACATCTTCAATCAAATTGTCACACAATCTACATCAACTGCTATCAAACTTCCTGTATGCTATCCTTCACTCATTTGTGGGATAATTATGAATCAATACCCAAAAATCCTAGACTCTGCAGACCGGGTAATGAAACGAGCATCCCCTTTAACTCTGCACCAAAAACTGTTCACTGGAGAACATGTAGCAGATATTGCTCTAACATGTGCTCCAACATCTGCTGTTCAACCATCAGAGGAGGACATCATTAATCGGTTAAAAGGAGCTTGCAAAGAACTTGATGCTATTATCAAAACAAGCACTTCCAGAAAAGAGAAGCTTGAAAGATTAATTCAAGACCTGTCAGAAAAGCAGACCAAGGACACTGGAGGCAATGGTGAGGAAGCTGAGAAGGGTGTTGAGAAAAACTGTGATGCAGAGGTGGAAGATGTTGAAAATGGTTCTGGTGATAGTGCAGGAGGAGAAGAAGATGATGAGGAGAGTGAAGATGACCTTTGAATGTTGTCTTCTCTTTAATCTTTATTTACTTTATTGTTTTGTTTTTGTTTTGGTTGTGTAAGGGCTAAATGCCCAGGATATTTTTTTTGTTTCTGTTGGGTGTGTAACTTTATTTACTCTGAACTATTCTATTGGTTTTTGAGTTAGTCTTTCTACCTTTGTCATATTGTGGCTAAAAAGGGGCAGAATTACTAACATCACTAACCACTGCTGACTGTTGATTGTCTAATAACCACTGAGGGGGAGTAAATCTGGACTGATTGAGGGGGAGACTTATGTGATTCCGCTCCGCTGCTGCTCTGATGGTGGTCGCCTTAATTTGTGTCTGCAGGTAAATGAAAGTTAGTTTTAGCCAAAATCTGCTAAAAGGGGAGATTGTTGAGTCCCTGGTTTTGAGGTTGGAATTAATTTTGGTAAAACTAACTTAGCAGAAAGATGTTGGACAATATGTCCTAACATGTTGAACTAACTGCAGGTTAAGATGTCAGACAAGATGTCATATCAGGAGGATTCGACATCTTTGTCTGTTACTATTTTGGAAAACTGTTTGTTTAACTAGTGTGCCAGGTGTGTTTAGAATATGACTAAATTCCAGGTGGAATCTGAGATTGTGGAATCAGTGATTCTGATTCTAAATGGATTATACGGTTTCCTTGTTAGGAGACATTTTTGGAAACTTAGGATGGAAGAAAGAATTAGGTCGCAAATTCTGAGGAGGATAATTGTTGCGCTTTTGAAGCCCAAGTCCAGCTGTGGTTTGCAATATAAATAGGTTGGAGTTAACCTAGTTTAGTGATTGAATATTGGAGCAGTTTTTAGAAGTACTAGGGTTTGTACTTGTGAGCCTCTCGTGTATTGTGTGAATACTTGAGAAGGATTGTTTATCGAGTTGTAATATTTTCAGTCAATGCTGTGATTGGAAGGGAATTGAGAAGGCTCTCATACCTAGGAAGTGTCTTAGGTAGAAATCTAGGAAGGGTAGTTTCTTATTGCTAATTTATAAACGTTGGAGTTTAGCTTAGAACCAATTCTACTTAGTGATTTCATTTTTGGATTGGTATCCCCAAGACGTAGGTGTTGTTGATCACCGAACTGGGTTAACAATTTCTGTGTGTTCTTTACTTTCTGCAGTTAATCTTTGTTCTTCCTTAGATCCTGTGTGAGAAGCAGAGATCAAGTGTCACGACATCCTGTTTGACATCTTCGTGATCTGCTTAACTAGAATTACACTCCTTGACACCCTCAGAGAGATTATATCGCAGGAAACCAAGGGGTGGTACTCGAAGAAGACCCCAGTATTAACCCAAACCAGCAAAATCCAGGAAACATACCTCAGGCGAATGTAGTGAACCAGGGAGTAGTCGAACCCCCTAGGATTCAACCACAAATTCCTGTAGGAGATCAACCAAGGGTGGTTTTGGTGAATAGAAACCAGGACGCTGACGACGTCATACAACAAGTTCTACGTCACGATATAGCAGCAGATAATAATCTGGAAGCCATGGTCGAAAGGATTATGGTCCAAAACAACGTAAACTTTGGCCTTCAAAGGCTAAATTATACATCTCCATTGTCAGAATATATTCTCTAGTCAGAGTTACCCCCTAGAACGAAAGTTCCTAAGTTCACTAAGTTTTCTGGGGATACTACTAAATCCACTGTCGATCACGTGGCCAGATATGTGATAGAGGCTAGGGAAATTGCGAATAATGAGAATCTTAGGATAAAATATTTCCCAAGTTCCCTAACGAAAAATGCCTTCACGTGGTTTACAACTTTGCCACCCAATTCAATTCACAATTGGGCCCAGTTGGAACAGCTGTTTCATGAGCAGTTCTATATGGGACAAACGAAGATTAGTCTGAAAGAATTGGCTAGTATAAAATGAAAATTCATTGAGCCAATAGATGATTATCTGAACCGATTCCGACTGCTTAAGGCTAGATGCTTTACACAAGTGCCAGAGCATAAGTTAGTCGAAATGGCCGCTGGAGGCCCTGATTATTCTATTAGAAAGAAGTTAGATACTCAATATCTAAGAGATATGGCTCAATTGGCTTATAGAGTTCGACAACTAGAAGGCCTAAAAGAAGAAAATACTAGGGCAAATAAGAACAAAAGGGTGGCCTACGTTGAAGTTAATGACGAAGATGAAAAATATTATAATGGCCTACGTTGAAACAAGGCCCACCTTATTCTTGTAAGTTGTTGGCCCCTTCGAACGGGAAAAATCCTGTCGAACCAGAGAAAAATGAAAAATTCCCCAAGAAAACCTATACTTTCGACGTTACTAAATGTGACGAAATTTTTGATTTGTTAGTTAAGGACGGTTAGATGATAGTGCCCCCTGGTGCTAAAATTCGTCTAGAACAAAGAAAAAAGAGAGGATTTTGTAAACATCATAGTTTCTTGGGCCATAAGACTTCTCAATGTTTTCTTTTCAGGGATCTTGTTCAGAACGCAATCCGAGAAGGAAGGCTAAAGTTCGGGGAGAAGTCCAAAAGCCAGATGAAGATCGATTTAGATCCCCTGCCAGTGGTTGATGCTCACTATGTAGATCCAACAGAGGTTAATATGGTTGAGGTTGCTGAAGGCCTCAACAATGATGTTCATATGGTTGAAATTGCTGATGATTTCAACAATGAGGCAATCATGGTCAGGATTACTGAAAATCTCGGCCAAGAATTCATAAGGAATTCATAAGGAGTTTTATTATCAGGGCTGTCGAAAGATGTACCAACAACACTACTGATGGTGTTGGGGTCACTGAAGGTGTTGACAAAGGAGTTACTGAGGATTCCTAGTGGATGTTGGTAACAAAAGAAACCGCTGACGGTTTCGTGAAGATGGATAAGGCTGCTGAGGGCCTACATATGGAATTATACAAGCTTGACATCACTGAGGATGTCAAAATGGAAGTCAATATGGTGGAGATTTCTTAGGAGTCACCCATGGAAGTCGGTGATGAACGCCATCAGGAAGAACACAACAAGTTGGCCTTTCCAAAAGAGGAGGAGAATTTGATTGACTTTATACACAGATGTCAAAGGAAGGGGTCGGAAGTCATGTTGTGCCCCAGGAGTAGCGCTGTATTCGACAAGAAGGCAGTGCAGAATCTCAAAGGAGTTAGAAAGCCCAAGCAAAGGCGTGAGGAGAAAGCCCGTCATGGCCCGCGGAGTTTCGACCCTAGGAGGTCTGCCTCGAACCAGGAACAACCAAAGGCTAGAGTGCCAGGAGCAAGGCCCGCTAAATTTAAACCATTTGCCGAACTTTCTAACGGCAAGTGGGTAAAACCAAATGAGAATAGGCAGAATGACCAGCAAAAATGGAAAGATTTCGATGTAAACAGGGGCTCTTCAATTACCTATCGCAAGGAATTTCAATCCTCCAACAAATTGGCCCACATTTTTTAGAATTACACAGGTAAAAATCCTATGTCTAGGTCGCAGTCGAGGAGGGAACAGCAAAGGAGGAAAGTCCAAAGGGAAGCTGGATCGAAAGATAAGGCTGAATCAAGCACAAACATACCTGCCGAAAGTAACGGAAAGGAAAAGACAAAAGTTGTCAAAAAATTGCCCATAGGGCAAAAATTGTTCAAAACCCTAGACGAAGAGGCTAGGGAGAAACATGATCGAGCCATAGCAGAGGACGAGATGATGACGGATAACTTCGATTCTGATTCAGAGGCCTTATTAGACATTATTGTGAATGTGGTATCAGTATTGCGTAGAGAGTTTGATCAAATTATGGAGGTCAAAGAGGCCGATGCTTATACAGAAGCTGAAATGGCGGCAGACAAACCAATGTGTTACTATATAATGAATAATGGTTGTGTTGAAGAGCAAAATGCGTTCTTTGAACGGTCAGATGAGGAAATGAAGAGCCATTTGAAGCCTCTATTTATTACTGGAAAGGTTGAAAATGTTCCGGTGAATAAAATTTTGGTTGACTGTGGCGCTACAGTGAATTTGATACCGAATTTTATGCTGAGAAAGATTGGAAAATTCGATACAGCCACTAAACCACACAACATGGTTCTGTCGAATTACGAAGGAAAAGTTGGCACCACTCTTGGTGTTATACAAGTTGATCTGACGGTTGGGAAGGTCACAAGGCCTACAGTTTTTATGGTGGTCAAAACAAAGGCTAACTATAATTTACTGTTGGGAAGAGAGTGGATTCATGGAGTTGGGGCTGTACCATCTTCTATGCACAAGAGGATTATAATATGGAGGCCAGACGACATCGTTGAAAATATTGAGGCCGATCAAGGATATTTTAAGGCTCCAATTAATCACCTCGACCGACGCTTGTTCGATAAGCATTTAGCCAATATTGCTCCATGCAATCCGACTGATTTTCCTTTTACTCCAGACGATAACGCTTACTGCTCATTGCATCTGCATCTCGTCAATGGTTTTATATGGGATAGAGAGGTGGTGGGTGAGGATGATTTTGCATACCCTGCTCATGTACCTAGAATAACCCCGACAGGTTAGGGAAGCTTATTCAGTGATGATGTCTGAATTCGAAGTACTAAAAAAGATTTTGGCTTATATAGCCAAAAATAAATTTCAAGCGGCCTTAGAGGCTGAAGTTAAAAACATGCCTGACAAGGCCAACAATGAAGATTCACATAAAGGAGGTCCTGGTAAGGACTTCGATCCAGAACCACCTGATCAGGTTCCAGATGAAGAACAAAGGCTCGACGCCATCTATGATGATGAGCCTTTAGGTTGGAAGAAGGGACAGTTAAAAGGCCAACTTACATCAGTGCCAACATTAGTCCACAACTCAGAGTCGAAGTAATCCAATTGCTGAGGGAGTTCAAAGACTATTTCGCGTGGGATTACGACGAGATGCCTGGTTTGAGCAGAGAGCTGGTCGAACTAAAATTGCCAATCAAGCCTGGAAAGAGGTCGATCAAGCAAAATCCCAGGCGGTTTGCACCAAAGATCCTCTCGAAGATCAAAGAGGAAGTCAAAAGGCTTCTTCGTTGCAGATTTATTCGAACGGCTAGGTATGTCAAATGGCTTGCAAATATTGTGACTGTTATAAAAAAGAATGGGACTTTGAGGGTTTGCATAGACTTCAGAGATCTGAATGCTGCGACCCCAAAGGACGAATACTCAATGCCTGTGGCGGAAATGTTAGTTGAATCTACCGCTGGTCATGAATACCTTAGCATGCTCGACAGGTATTCTGGGTATAACCAAATATTTATTGCTGAAGATGATGTCCCTAAGACGGCGTTTCGATGCCCTGGGGCCTTTGGCACTTACGAATGGATAGTTATGCCTTTTGGCCTAAAAAATGTTGGGGCAACATATCAAAGCGCAATGAATACAATCTTCTATGATTTCATAGGAACTTTTATGCAGATTTACATTGATGATATTGTTGTAAAGTCTATTTCAGGGAAGAATCATATTAACCATCTTCGACAGTCATTTTAAAGGATGCGAAGGCATGGTCTCAAAATGAATCCTCTCAAATGCGCTTTTTGTGTGTAGGCGGGAGATTTCTTAGGATTTGTGGTCCACAAAAAGGGGATCGAAATAAACCAGAATAAGACCAAAGCCATCATGGAAGCGAAAACGTCATCGACAAAGAAGGAACTGCAGTCACTGTTGGGAAAGATCAATTTCTTGAGAAGATTTATCTCAAATCTCCGCGGGAAGACTTAAGCCTTTTCACCACTGCTCCGACTAAACAAGGAGGGATTCGAATGGGGGCAAGCTCAACAGGAAGCTTTCGACAAAGTCAAAGAGTATTTGAGTCATCCTCTAATCCTAGCACTACCTTGTAGAAGTAGAAGTATGAGATTGTACATATATGCGTCGGACAAAACCTTAGGGAGCATGTTAGCTCAAGAGGATGAAAATGGCGTCGAAAGAGCCATTTATTACTATAGTAAGGTTTTGAACGATGCAGAAACTAGGTATAACATGGTTGAAAAATTATGTTTATGCTTGTATTTCTCTTGTACAAAATTGAAGCACTATATAAAGCCAGTTGATGTTTATGTTTCGTCTCATTTTGATATCATTAAGCATATGTTATCTAAACTTATTTTGCATAGTCGAATTGGTAAATGGGCATTAGCATTGACTGAATATTCCTTAACGTATAGACCTTTAAAGGCCGTTAAGGGACAAGTGGTAGCAGACTTTATTGTCGACCACTCTATAAGCAAGAACGTGTCGAATTATCTTGAGCTTGAGCCATGGAAATTATATTTCGACGGTTCTAGTCATAAAGATGGCACATGTATATGAGTCTTGATTATTTCTCCTAATAAAATCCCAACAAAATTTAAATACAAAGTTGAAGGTCTTTGTTCGAACAACGAGGGTGAATATGAATTCTTAATAGTCGGACTTGAAATTTTGTTGGAATTGGGGGCAACTCGAGTCGAAATAATGGGAAACTCAGAGTTAGTCATCAAACAGATTACAAGGGAGTACAAATGTGTGAAAGAAAATCTCATCATGTACTTTGTAATAGTCAATAGATTACTGAAAAAGTTCGAATTAGTGAGAGTTTGACACATACCTCGACTAGAGAATCATGTGGCCAATGACTTGGCTCAAATTTCTTATGGGTATAAAATTTTGAAAGAAAAGTTGCAAGATGCAATCGAAGTCAGAGGTAGAGTCGTGTCAACCAGGTTAGCCCCATCAGTTTGGAAGCTACAAAGCTAGGGTACGTTGATAAGGAGAATTTTGAAGTCTTAGTCGTAGATAGTTTGACGAACGAAGATTGGAGGAAGCCACTAGTAGAATATTTGCAAAATCCAACAGCATCCACAGAACGAAAAAATCAGGTATCGAGCTTTGAGTTATGTTTTTTTGGGTAATGAGTTATTTAAAAAGACTCCTGAAGGAGTTTTGCTCAAATGCCTTGGTGAATCAGAGGCATACCTAGCATTTTCAACTGTCCATAGTGGGGCATGTAGGGCACATCAGGTAGGCCACAAAATGAAATGGCTTTTATTTCAACAAGGCATGTACTTGCCTACTATGTTGAAAGAATGCATCGAATTCGCCAAAGGATGTCAAGAGTGCCAAGTGCATGCAGGTATACATCACGTTCCTGCGAGCGAACTACACTCCATAGTCAAACCATGGCCCTTTAGGGGTTGGGCTTTGGATTTTATTCTGGACTGGGCAAGTGCCTGCCCTACCGTCGGGCAGGCCCAAACTCAATGACCAACGAAGGCCCAACGAGGCCCTACATCACCTCTGTGTCGGGCACGTACCAATTCCCGTTGACGTCGGGCACGCGAGGCAGAGACCGTCGAGCAGAGGTACATAGCCCGTGTAACGCCCCGATTTGTTTAATTGTATTTATTTATTTCATTTATGTGAATTTTGTGAAATGTGTGAATTTATTATATTTTACTTGCTAATTGAGTTAATTGGTTAGTTTCTCTGATAGATAAAATATATGCATTAAATTATAATTTCTTTTCAATTTTTATTTCCTGAAATATATTTCATCGGTATGTTTATGTTTTATCGCGTTTTGAGAGCGTTTGCGAGATATTTGAGTTTAGGGGTATTTTGGTCTTTTGCTTAGTTATGTTTTTCATAAAAATAGAAAGAGAGAAAAATAGAGAGAAAAGAGAAAGGAAAGAAGGAAAAGGAGAGGAAGAGAAGGGAAAAAGGGGAGAAAAGAGGAAATAGCGGGAACTTCGTTTCAAGCGCGAATAATCGGGTAAGGGTGAGAAGTTTTGATTATATCTTGCTTGTGTATGTATATGTGTTGTTTATGTATGTGTTTTGGTTGTTTTTACAATGTTTTCCTTATTGATAAATTGATGAACCATTGTCAGAAATCGATATAAATCGCGTTGTATGATTACCCTGTGTTTAGGAACAATTGCTGGTACTTGTTTTGCTGTTGAAAATTGATTTGGGGATGAAAAATGAGATTTTGGGGGGAAAATTCGTAGAAAAATTATGCAGGAAAAATTCTGGGTTTTCGCTGCCCAAACGCGTATCAGGCAAGACAATACGCGTATTGGGTTAGGCAATACGCGTATGGCAATGAAGGAATTTAGTCATTACGCGTATGGGAGAGGGAAATACGCATATGGAGTGAGGCAATACGGGTGTTGGATTTTTAGTGAAATTTGTGGGGAAATCAGTCTCTGCCCATACGCGTATCACTTTGGGCAATACGCGTATAGAAGGGCGAGTGATTAAGGCAATACGCGTATGGCTCAGGGCAATACGCGTATGGCCAATGAGGGTGCAAATGTTGTCTTTTCGCGATTCCTTTTCTTTGTACTTCCGTAACTTATGTTCCGATTATCCGTTTTGGACACTCTTGGTATCGGTGGAAAGCTATTGAGCTTTACTTTCTTATTAAATTGGTTTTGACATTGTTGGCCGATTAAATTATGTCGGGAATTTGGAATAGTGTCGTTTTGTCGTCTTTTGTCATTGTAATTGTGTGTATTTGATGTGTATCATGCAATGTGCTTTTGATATGGATATCGTATGACTTGTGTGATGTTATATGATGTGAATGCATGTGATGACATATTGTGATGATGGTTTGTGGCCTAAGGGCAAGTAAATGCAATATGTTGTGTTTGGTTGTATATGCATGATTATGGTTGCATATATGTGAAGATGCATTTGATTGTCATGAGTCCTTGTATGCCAAGCATCATGATATGCATCTTGTGATGTCGTGTGCCCTAGTGGGTGTGAGCGATGAATCGGTTCCAGAGGGAAACCGCTATAACATCGTGTGCCTTAAAAAAATAAGAGGACCTAAAGCGATGATTATAGACGATCGTGTGCCTTATACAAAGAGGACCTAAAGCGATCGGATCGTGTGCCTTATACAAAGAGGACCTAAAGCGATCCATAAACACCGTGTGCCTTAAAAAAATAAGAGGACCTTAAGCGACGGGGAACATCGTTTGCCCGACGGGGTGTTACATGAGTAATGCTAAGTAAGAAGCGATGATTCCAATAGTTCCTGAGTGAACTAGTGTTGAGATTGACGGATGGATGGTACCGCATTTGCATAGAGTCATTGTGTCGGTCTCTTTGCATTTGCATAAATCATTAATGGATTGATTATGTGTGGAAAATCATGAATGGATTGATTATGTGTGGAAAATCATGAATGAATTGATTATGTGTGGAAAATCATGAATTGATTGAGTCTGTATTAAGATTTATGTTTGAATTGGTAAATGGATGTGCATATGTGATAAATGCATTGGTTGTTGATGATATGTTTTATGTATAGCTATGTGCTAGGTTTTGTGGAGACGTGGTGAGTTACACCGATGGTATTAATTCTCTATGGTATGTTATATGTGAATATCTGTGGTGTGGTGGTGTGCTTCCATAGGTGATGACTTTGGGATGTATTATGTGGGAATATGTGATTATGTTAGTATAATCGATATATTTTATGTATTTGTGGCATGTTATATGTATTAGCGTGTGATGCTTGTGCTGAGAATAACTATGCATGTGAATTTTTATGTGTTGGCATATTATTATGCAACCTTGATTTAGTTGTTATTTCTCACCCTTCTGCTGTGGTTTGTTGCTCTATGAGGCAATTGCAGATTAGTAGTCTTGGAGGCTTTTGTGAAGATTAGTTCTCCATCAGTTTGTCGGTCTGTCTGCTCTGATACGTAACACGGGAGTCGGGAAACGCTTTTATTACTTATGTATAAAATTGTGGAATATATTTTGTAGTACTTTCGTATGTATATTTTGATGTTATAAAATGATTTATTTTGTAAAACAAGTCAGTTATGGATCTTTCTGCTTTATTCCATAATTGAGCTTTCCTTTTATATGGAAAAGTTTCCCTCTGAGGTTATTCCAGTTGTGTTATGTATCAAAATGTATGAGCAGGGATTGTGTTTTCTTTTTTTAAATTGTGGCATCCTGGTTTCTGTCGAAAAAATAAATTTTTACTTACTCTGATCTAATTATGTATTATTTATTCGCGATGGGAATTGGGGTGTTACAAAGTGGTATCAGAGCAGGTCGGTCCGTCCGGCCAAGTTGTTGAGTCAGTTGGTGTGACAGTCGAATACTGTCGATGTTGTTTGTTTCTTAGTACGTGATATGTGTGTGAAACACTGTCAGTACTTTCTGGTTTCTCTAATCCTTTGTCTGCAGGATTTAGATTGAGATAAGTGGGGGAGAAGCTGGTACTTCTCCAAGTTGCTTCAGGTGTGGAGCGTTGGCTCAGTGTGTTGTGAATTGCAAGATTGTAAGTGCTCTTTGGACAATGTGGTTCCCGGTTCTAGAGGGAATGCGGAGGTAAGGTTTATGTCGACTAAGGATTGGTGCCTTAGGTAGTTTTGTTCATGAGATGTAAGGAATGCTATTATAGTTTGGTAAAGATGGTTTATGCCCCATCATGATTGTCGGCTGTCTATTGACAAATTGAGGAACTGATCACCCTTAATCTCTTGTTGATAGTAGACAGAATTATGTTGGATGGAATAGATGTATCTTTCTGGCTTTGATAGTGTGTGAACTGAATTGTTTGGAATTAAGAAATTGGTTACGGATTGTTTTGTTAAGTCTATGAAGATTCTAATATCGGAAGATGAGGCAGATTAGAGGTTTTGATATGTTGGTCCAGTTGGGAAGTCATTGAGAGAGAATGATTGGGTATCGTTATTGGTTGTTCTCGGAGAGTTGAGTGTGAACTCAAATTTGGTAAATGTGAAGATTGGAGGCTTGGATCTGCTAAGTACATAGAAGAAATTTTAGGAAGTGAAACTCAGATTGAAAGAGCGGTTGGAAGATTTGCTGGAAAAGGGATTTGCGAGACCAAGTGTGTCGTCTTAGAGAGCTCCAGTTGTGTTAGTAACAAAAAGGAAGGATGATTGAACGGAATAACAAGCATGATGTGTATGATGGTATTGAGACAATGGAAAGGAAACTTAGAGTTCTGGTGAGGTTTGGAGTCTTTGGAGTTTTAGAAAATTAATGGAAATCTTGAGGAAACCCTTAGGTGTGGGTGTAATATTTGAGAGTTCTTTTTAGGTTGGTTGTTGCGATATGTTGGGATTTATGGAATTTGGACTGTCAAGAGAAGAAATCGTGTATGGATTACTGATAGTCGAATAAGGTAACGATTGAGAACAAGTGTCCACTTTCATGAACAGATGACTGGATTGGTTTGGTTGAGTTTGAGTGAAACTGCAATTGTTTGGAATGTTTGATAAGAGTGGTGAATTTTGTGAGTTGAGGCTGTGATCGATTCAATGCGACTGGTTATGTTGGTTATCATCGGATGAGGATGTTATTTACTCGGTTAAGCTTGTATGTGTGTAGCCAGTTACCCAGTGAAAAGTTTTGCAAAAGCTTTAAGAATTTATATCTTTTGGAATTTGGTTGGGCATTACAATGCACAGTGATGTTGTTCGGTGTTAGTAAGGTGTCTGGAATGTCTATGGAGTGGGTGAATTGTATCTTCCATATTTAATTGGATAAGGTCGTAGTGGTTTTGATTGAGGATATTCGGATCTGTTATAAACTCAGAGGAAGAACAGGTAGAGTGTTTGAGAATTAAATTACAAGTGTTGAAAAGAGACGAAGTTTGATGCTAAGTTATTCAAGTGAGAATTGGGTTGAAAAAGGTTAGTTTTCTTGGATATGTTATTTCAGATGAAAGTATTGTTATGGATCCATCGGAAGTAGATGTAGTTCTACAATGAGAGGCTCCGAAGTTGGTTAAGGAGATTAGAAACTTTTGGGCTCAGTTGGTTGTTATTGCAGGTTATGGAAGACTTTGTTGAGTTCGTACTTCTGGTATCTCAGTTGACTTGCAAAGGGTGAGTCGTTTGTTTTGGATGTTCGTTGGAAGCAAGTTTTGGTGAGCTGAAGTAGAAGTTGTCTATGGCTCCAGTTTTGATACTGCGTGATCCAGATAAACCGGTTGTGAGGTATTGTGATGTTTCTTTGATGAGTTTAGTCAGTGTGTTAATGCAAGAGGGTAAAGTCGTGGCTTATGCTTTATGACAATTGAGGATTCATAAAAGGATCTATACTATTCAAGAATTGGAATTAGTTGCGGTTGTATTATGTTGGAATATTTGGAGGTATTATCTTTATGGTTCTAGGTTCGAAGTGTTTAGTAATCACAAGAGTTTTGAGTACTCGTTTGGTCTGAAGGGATAGAGTATGAGACAATGAGGATGGTTAGAATTCGTGATGAGTTATGAATTTGGCTTGGATTATCCTTCGGGAAAAGCTAAGGTTGTGCCTGAACAGTTAAGTCGAAAGTTGTTATACATGTCTGTTTTGATGGTCAGAGAATTAAAATTATTTGAGCAGTTCAGAGACTTGTGTCTTGTGTGTGAGACAACACAGTAGAGTGTGAGGTTGGGTATATAAAAGTGAACAGTGATTTTGGCGAATATGAGAAAGAGTTAGACCTTGGACATGAGATTGGTAGGCTTGATGGCTATGAGTAATCAGAGTGCGCAGCGGAAGCGGGATGTGGTACATTTTGTATTTGAGTGTGTGACGTATAAGAGTTCATAGGTTGAACATTGGAAACAGGTTGGAATAATGAGACCATTGGACGTTTCAGAATGGAAGTGTTAGGCAAAAGGTTTAAATATTATTCTTGGGCTACTATGTAGAAGGATGTTTTGGTTATATGTTCGATTGATGAATCGTAGCATTGTGGTAGTATTGTTGTGTGACAATGATATTGGTGTTGTGGTTATGTAGAGGTTGTTGATCGTTGTTGTGTCGTGGAATTTATGTTCTTGTTTGTGTTGCGGTCTCGTTTCCATGGTGATGGTTCGAGTGCGAGTGGCTAATTCCTTGTGGGGAATTAGGGGAGTGTTACCTTTGGTGAGGGTAACGATCTTGTTGTGTTTCGGTTCAAGAGTGAACCTGTGTGTGGTCGTAACTTGTGTATTCTTTGAGTCGTGAGTTGGTCGTCAAGTGCATTGTATGGGCTTTGCATCTTATCGTTGTAGTTGTCATCGTTGTCGTGTCGTTGTTGTTGTCGCTGTTAGCAAGGTGGTTTTGTCAGTTGTGTTATTCGTGGTGTGCCTTTGGTAGGCCTGATAGTTAGTTAGTCAGATGCGAGAGTCGTATCCCGAGTTGTTCGTATCAGTATATTTTCGAGGACGAAAATGTCTAAGTGGGGGAGAGTTGTAGTGCCCCGATTTGTTTAATTGTATTTATTTATTTCATTTATGTGAATTTTGTGAAATGTGTGAATTTATTATATTTTACCTGCTAATTGAGTTAATTGGTTAGTTTCTCTGATAGATAAAATATTTGCATTAAATTATAATTTCTTTTCAACTTTTATTTCCTGAAATATATTTCATCGGTATGTTTATGTTTTATCGCGTTTTGAGAGCGTTTGCGAGATATTTGAGCTGGGGGGTATTTTGGTCTTTTGCTTAGTTATGTTTTTCATAAAAATAGAAAGAGAGAAAAATAGAGAGAAAAGAGAAAGGAAAGAAGGAAAAGGAGAGGAAGAGAAGGGAAAAAGGGGAGAAAAGAGGAAAATCGCGGGGAACTCCGTTTCAAGCGCGAATAATCGGGTAAGGGTGAGAAGTTTAAATTATATCTTGCTTGTGTATGTATATGTGTTGTTTATGTATGTGTTTTGGTTGTTTTTACAATGTTTTCCTTATTGATAAATTGATGAACAGTTGTCAGAAATCGATATAAATCGCGTTGTATGATTACCCTATGTTTAGGAACAATTGCTGGTACTTGTTTTGCTGTTGAAAATGGATTTGGGGATGAAAAATGGGATTTTGGGGGGGAAAATTCGTAGAAAAATTATGCAGGAAAAATTCTGGGTTTTCGCTGCCCATACGCGTATCAGACAAGGTGTAACACCCCTTCTATACCCCGTACAAAAATCGGAGTAAACTATTCTTATAAATAAAACATCAGAGCAAAGAATAATTTATCATGATATAGCCAGAGATGCCACACCAACGTGAACTAAAACCACCTGCTCATATAGATATATAACAACCTGATAGCCACATAAACATAGGAACTCAGTTCCAAAATACCATCATTCAGTTACAGAATTAAAGCGGAACATCCATAACTGATGTCATCACAAAAGATAAGTATGTCATATACATGTTCATACAAAGCCACTAGATACAGGCCAAAAGAAACATCTACACTCGAACCCCGACTACCCGTGTTACATATCAGAGCCGACGGAACGACAAAAAGACGAAGACACTAATCTTCGCAAAAGACTCCAGCATCTAATCTGCAATGCCTCATAGAGCATTATAAAAACAGCAGAAGGGTGAGAAACAGGATTATAATATACTTGCATATCATTATATAACACTTAGCAAAATATGCACAATTATTCTCACCATACAAATATGATACTTGTAAACAATACAAGACATATTAACCCCATTTCACACATCAATCACACAAGCCTATACATTAACACAATGCATAACAATTCCTTCTCAAAATTCAACACATAAACATTCATGTAATGAATTATGCAAATGCACAGAGACCGACACAACGACTCTATGCATGCGGTACCATTAGTCCCCCAGGAACTCTTGGAATCATCGCTCGTTACTTAGGGTAACTCCCCGTCGGGCATACGATGTTCCCCGTCGCTACCACTTATCACCAAGCATACGACGTTATGGATCGTTTTTAGTCCTTTATAATAGGCACACGATCAATACAACAATTGCTTACACCCATAAGGGATCTACAATTCAACATGCATTGTTTACACCCACAAAGGGTATCTACAATGTCTTCATGCATTGTTTACACCCACAAAGGGATCTACAATGTCTAACTGCATTGTTTACACCCACAAAGGGATCTACAATGTCTACCACATGATGCATGTCATATAATGACCCATGGCAATCAAAGCTCATACATTAAATCATGCATTTCAAGTACATATAAAGTAATGCACACAATTGCCCAAAATGGCCACAAACACCAATATACCATTAAAGAATCATCACACAAACCATCTCATAACATATCACATTCTATCGCACAATATAGAAAATAACTCAAAAATTCCATTTTACGATTTCTCGGAAAAGTCGGCTAAAAGTCGGCCAAAAATAATATTTTCTACCGTCATCAACAAGTACTCATCGATAGCTTCGATTCGGTATAAAGAACTCTTAAATACGATAAACGGTTAACAAGATATGAATATTTCAAAATAACGCGAAACATAAACCGGACGCTCGACACAACGAAACGGTTCGTAAAAACTGTACCAATTGGACCAAGTTCAGACCCCAAAACTATTTTTCCTAGAAAGAGCATCTCGTTAGCTTTCTAACGCTTCAAACGAGGGTTAAAACCGCCTTACGGTTCAAGAGATATGAATTTCCGAAGTTTCCCCGAAAAACCAGATTTTCATGGTTCAGCACAGTATGTATCGATACATAGGCTTATGTATCGATACAAAAAGCCACATGTATCGATACATAGCACGCATGTGTCGACACATGCTGTAGTGAAAATGCTATTTTTCCCAATTTTTCACAGTATGTATCGATGCATAAGGGTTATGTATCGATACATAATCCATTTCGTATCGATATATAGCTTATGTATCGATGCATAGCCCTGTTTTTCTCAAAAATCAGAATTTCTCAAAATACACCTTTGCTGCCATTTTTCCTTTTGCCCGAAAACTCGACTAAATCGAACATTTTCACCGAAACAAACATATACGCGCAACCACCAAATACATAAGAACATTTTAGAACACATAAACGAAATTTCTACGACGTTCGATTTTTCGATTAAATTTCAACCTTCCAAAAACCAGAATTTTCAAACATCATCAAATCGAATAAAAATCACGACATACGACGACCTAACCTTACTCGATACAACTACGTAATTTATTTCAAATTCTAACCGTGAAAACATCGGTTCCTATCGACTTCCTACAATTCGACCTAAACGGACAAAATAACGGAAACATAGCGAAAACTAACCGAAACATATCCAAACTTCATGAGACTTTAAAACAGAAACTCACATACATATAACCAACCAACACATGTATTTATACAACTTTTCGACCGTAAAAACATCGGTTTCTAACGATTTCGTCCAATACGGCGGTAAACGGAAACATATGGAAAACCAATCCAAAACATCCACACAAAACATATATAATCATACACAATGATATAATAACCGAGTTTCGCACCCTTACCCGATTTAATCGTGTTCTAGAAAGTCGGGAGATTGGTTTCTTCCTTCACAAGTTTTCCTCTCTTTTCTTCTTTCTTTTCTCTTTTCTTCTTCTCTCTTTTTCTTCTCTTTTGGAAATTCTTACTAACTTTTCTAAACTTATACTAACTATTTTCTTTTATATTTTCTTAACTTAAAAATTCTAAACATTTCTAATAAATATCTAAACTAACTATTATTAACTAATACTATTTATTATGAAATATGTAAAATACCCCCTATTCCAATTTTCCCCGCAACTCTCAAAAACGGTAAAAATACACAATGTGCAAAAATAACATATAATCACACCAATTAGCAATTAACATAAATATTGCTCAATTAAAAATAAAGACTCGACCAATTAACACCAAAAAGCACGGAAAAAGGAAATATTAAAAAACGGACCGTTACAACTCTCCCCCACTTGAGAAATTTTCGTCCTCGAAAATATTACCTGATCCAAACAACTCCGGATACGATTCCCGCATCCGACTTTCCAATTCCCAAGTCAAATTGCCCTCAGCAGCGCCTCCCCACGCCACTTTCACAAGTGCAATCTCCTTGCCTCTTAACCTTTTCAACTCGCGATCTAAAATCCTCACCGGTAAAACCTCAACCGTAAGATTATCTCTTACCTCAACCTCATCCATCGGAATCACATGAGACGGATCTGGAACATACTTTCGTAGCTGTGAAACATGGAAAACATCATGTAGATTCGAAAGATTCGGTGGCAATGCTATCCTGTAAGCCACTGCACCAACTCTTTCGGATATCTGATATGGACCAATAAAACGAGAAGTCAACTTCTTCGACTTCAGAGCACGACCCACACCCGTAACCGGTGTAACTCTCAAAAACACATGGTCGCCTTCTTGAAATTCAAGATCTTTCCTTCTCTTGTCATGATAGCTCTTTTGTCTACTTTGAGAAGCTTTCATCTTCTCCCGAATAAACTTCACTTTCTCCGTTGTTTGTTGTACCATTTCCGGTCCAACTATCGTCCTCTCGCCGGTTTCATGCCAACACAAAGGTGTTCGACATCTCCGACCATACAAAGCCTCAAATGGTGCCATACTTATACTTGAATGAAAATTGTTATTGTAAGTGAATTCAATTAACGCCAAATAACCATCCCAAGCACCACCTTGCTCGAGTACACAAGCACGCAATAAATCCTCCAACGATTGAATCGTCCTCTCGGTTTGACCGTCCGTTTGCGGATGGTAAGCCGAACTCAATCTTAGCTTAGAACCCAAAGCCTTTTGTAAACTCTCCCAAAACCTCGATGTAAACCTAGGATCTCTATCCGATACAATACTCTTAGGAACTCCATGTAACTTCACCACCACAAGAATATAAATCTCGGCTAACTTCTCCAAAGGATAACTAATATCAATTGGAATAAAGTGAGCAGATTTAGTAAGCCTATCAACAATTACCCAAATAGCATTATGACCTATTTGCGTATTCGGCAATCCCGTAACAAAATCCATCGATATACTATCCCATTTCCATTCCGGAATATCCAACGGTTGCATAAATCCACTCGGTTTTTGATGTTCCACCTTAGACTTTTGACAAGTTAAGCATGCATACACAAATTGAGCAACGTCCCTCTTTAATCCGGACCACCAAAAGATTTTTCTCAAATCTTGATACATTTTGTTCGCTCCCGGATGAATACTTAAGTTACTTCGGTGCCCTTCTTCCAATATCATCTTTTTTAACTCCACATCATCGGGAATACAAATACGACCACGGAATCTCAAAACTCCAAAATTATCAACTTTGAAATCTTCATTCTCATTCAACATCAAATCAACGAATTTCAAGTCCAACTTTTGCTTTTCACCTACCGTTGCAAGAAAATCATTTGTAACATGTAGCATACCAAGTCTCACACTTCTCGGCGTCATTTCACAAACTAAACTCAAGTCTCTAAAATCCTCCAAAAGTTCCCATTCTTTCATCATCAATGCGGACATATGTAACAACCTCCGACTTAAAGCATCGGCCACCACGTTTGCCTTACCCGGATGGTAATTCAAACCAAAATCATAATCCTTTAAAAGTTCTAGCCACCTCCTTTGTCTCATGTTCAACTCTTTTTGATCAAATAAATATTTCAAGCTCTTGTGATCACTAAAAACTTCAAATCTCGCACCATAAAGATAATGCCTCCATATTTTCAAAACAAACACCACGGCCGCTAACTCCAAGTCATGCGTAGGATAATTCTTTTCATGCACTCTCAATTGTCTAGAAGCATATGCCAAAACTTTTCCATCTTGCATCAAAACACCACCTAAACCCGTCAATGAAGCATCACAATACACAACAAATGGTTCATTAGGATTAGGCAAAATCAAGATCGGAGTCGTTGTCAACCTTCTCTTTAGCTCATTGAAACTCTCTTCACAATGAATATCCCAAATGAAAGCCTTTCCTTTACAAGTCAATTGCGTCAAAGGAAGTGCCAATTTCGAAAATCCCTCAATAAACCTCCGATAATAACCTGCCAAGCCTAAAAAGCTTCGAATCTCCGTAACCGACCTAGGAGCCTCCCATTGCATCACCGCATCTATCTTGGATGGATCAACACTAATACCACTACCGGAAATAACATGTCCAAGGAAACTTACTTCCGACAGCCAAAATTCACATTTTGACAACTTAGCATACAATTGTTTCTCTTTCAAAATTTGCAACACAATTCTCAAATGCTCTTCATGCTCCTCTTGAGACTTAGAGTAAATCAAAATATCATCGATGAACACAACCACAAAACGATCCAACTGTTCATGAAAAATACGATTCATGTATTCCATAAACACACCCGGCGCGTTAGAAACCCCGAATGGCATCACGGAGTATTCGTAATGACCATACCGTGTCCTAAAGGCCGTCTTTTGAATATCCTCTCCTTTCACACGAATCTGGTGGTATCCTGATCTCAAATCAATCTTGCTAAAAACATTCGCACCAACCAATTGGTCCATCAAATCATCGATCCTTGGAAGCGGATATTTGTTCTTAATTGTCACTTTGTTCAACTGTCGATAATCAATGCATAACCGCATACTCCCGTCCTTCTTCTTTACCAACAATACCGGAGCACCCCAAGGAGAAACACTTGGCCTTACAAATTTCTTGTCCAACAAGTCATTCAATTGCTTTTTCAATTCTACCAATTCCGATGCCGACATACGATACGGTGCCATCGAAATCGGTCTAGTACCCGGAACTAGATCAATAGAAAATTCAACTTCTCTTTTCGGCGGTACATCCGTAATATCTTCCAGAAATACTTCTGGAAATTCACACACCACTGGAAACACATCAAGCTCAACTTTACTCTCCACCGACAATGATGCAAACAAACCAAACAATTGAGCTTCGTCCGCTAAAAGTTTCTTCAACTCTTTAGTGGATTGGAAACTCTCAAATTCATCATCTTCCATAGAAGGAAACCTTACTAATTTGTGATAGCAATCTATATGAACTCGATTAAATTGCAACCAGTTCATACCCAAGATCACGTCTAATCCCACCAACGGCAAACATACTAAATCCATAACAAAGTCTTTACCATACATGGTTAAAGGACAACTCATACACACCAAAGATGTATTTACCGACCCTGAAGCAGGAGTCTCAATAACCATTTCAGCACCCATCAAAGTTAACGCAAGATTCAAACGCTTCGCGCACTCAGACGAAATAAACGAATGAGTCGCTCCCGTATCGATAACAGCAACTAAAGGTGTACTATTAATAAAGCATGTACCTTTAATCAAACGGTCTGCATTCGTAGTTTGAGTCCCAGCCAATGCAAACACCTTTCCGCCCGCTTGAGCTTGTCTTGGTTTCGTGCACTTTGTACTATAGTGACCATTCTCCCCACAATTATAACACTTGATTGCATTCCTCCTACAATCAGCAGCCACATGACCCTTCAACCCACAATTAGCACACCTATTCATATTATTCATATTCCTCTTACATTCCGATATACGATGACCTAAACCACCACAATTGTAACATTTCACAGAAGAATTCATTCCTCCACCACTCGGCTTCCTATCAAAAGTAGCCTTCTGTTTCCCCCTATCAACAGAAGTCACATAAGGCCTACCTCTAAACTGCCCCTTTCCTTTCTTATCATTCAGATTCTTGTAATGAGTAGCACGTGCTTTGCTATCCTCATCAAAAATCCGACTCTTGTTCACCAACACTGAAAACTGTCTTATCTCCTGATAACCGATACCTTGCTTGATTTCTGGCCTCAAGCCATTCACAAATTTCAGACACTTAGACCTCTCCGAACCAGCCGTATTATAATTGGGACAAAACTTCACCAGTTCTTCAAACTTAGCAGCATAATCCGCAACAGAGGAATTATCCTGCTTCAGTTCAAGAAATTCAATTTCCTTTTTACCTCTCTCATCTTCCGAAAAATACTTTTCAAGAAAAGCATCTTTGAACACAGCCCATGTAACCACTATCTCATCCTCCTCAAACCTCTGAGAAACATTCACCCACCAGTCTTCAGCTTCCTTTTCCAACATATGAGTACCAAACTGCACCTTCTGATCCTCGGAACACCTAATGAAACGGAAGATCTTCTCAATCTTCTTCAGCCAAATCTGTGCTCCATCAGGATCATGAGTACCCTTGAAGCTCGGTGGGTTATTCTTCTGAAACTTATCCATACTACGCGACTCCTCGTCCGCCGCAGCATTGGGTAAATTTTGCATCGCTTGCGCCATAGCTTGCATGGCCGCAGTCATAGCAGCAGCACCTCTTCCAGCCATAATCTGAACGTTCCCAACGATAGGAAATTATGGTTAAACAACCACTCAACAGAGTGCAACAGACCAACAAGACACAACAGACACGACAACATGGTCGGACAAACCAAACATTGGCTCTGATACCACTTAATGTAACACCCCTTCTATACCCCGTACAAAAATCGGAGTAAACTATTCTTATAAATAAAACATCAGAGCAAAGAATAATTTATCATGATATAGCCAGAGATGCCACACCAACGTGAACTAAAACCACCTGCTCATATAGATATATAACAACCTGATAGCCATATAAACATAGGAACTCAGTTCCAAAATACCATCATTCAGTTACAGAATTAAAGCGGAACATCCATAACTGATGTCATCACAAAAGATAAGTATGTCATATACATGTTCATACAAAGCCACTAGATACAGGCCAAAAGAAACATCTACACTCGAACCCCGACTACCCGTGTTACATATCAGAGCCGACGGAACGACAAAAAGACGAAGACACTAATCTTCGCAAAAGACTCCAGTATCTAATCTGCAATGCCTCATAGAGCATTATAAAACAGCAGAAGGGTGAGAAACAGGATTATAATATACTTGCATATCATTATATAACACTTAGCAAAATATGCACAATTATTCTCACCATACAAATATGATACTTGTAAACAATACAAGACATATTAACCCCATTTCACACATCAATCACACTAGCCTATACATTAACACAATGCATAACAATTCCTTCTCAAAATTCAACACATAAACATTCATGTAATGAATTATGCAAATGCACAGAGACCGACACAACGACTCTATGCATGCGGTACCATTAGTCCCCCAGGAACTCTTGGAATCATCGCTCGTTACTTAGGGTAACTCCCCGTCGGGCATACGATGTTCCCCGTCGCTACCACTTATCACCAAGCATACGACGTTATGGATCGTTTTTAGTCCTTTATAATAGGCACACGATCAATACAACAATTGCTTACACCCATAAGGGATCTACAATTCAACATGCATTGTTTACACCCACAAAGGGATCTACAATGTCTTCATGCATTGTTTACACCCACAAAGGGATCTACAATGTCTAACTGCATTGTTTACACCCACAAAGGGATCTACAATGTCTACCACATGATGCATGTCATATAATGACCCATGGCAATCAAAGCTCATACATTAAATCATGCATTTCAAGTACATATAAAGTAATGCACACAATTGCCCAAAATGGCCACAAACACCAATATACCATTAAAGAATCATCACACAAACCATCTCATAACATATCACATTCTATCGCACAATATAGAAAATAACTCAAAAATTCCATTTTACGGTTTCTCGGAAAAGTCGGCTAAAAGTCGGCCAAAAATAATATTTTCTACCATCATCAACAAGTACTCATCGATAGCTTCGATTCGGTATAAAGAACTCTTAAATACGATAAACGGTTAACAAGATATGAATATTTCAAAATAACGCGAAACATAAACCGGACGCTCGACACAACGAAACGGTTCGTAAAAACTATACCAATTGGACCAAGTTCAGACCCCAAAACTATTTTTCCTAGAAAGAGCATCTCGTTAGCTTTCTAACGCTTCGAACGAGGGTTAAAACCGCCTTACGGTTCAAGAGATATGAATTTCCGAAGTTTCCCCGAAAAACCAGATTTTCAGGGTTCAGCACAGTATGTATCGATACATAGGCTTATGTATCGATACAAAAAGCCACATGTATCGATACATAGCACGCATGTGTCGACACATGCTGTAGTGAAAATGCTGTTTTTCCCAATTTTCACAGTATGTATCGATGCATAAGGGTTATGTATCGATACATAATCCATTTCGTATCGATACATAGCTTATGTATCGATGCATAGCCCTGTTTTTCTCAAAAATCAGAATTTCTCAAAATACACCTTTGCTGCCATTTTTCCTTTTGCCCGAAAACTCGACTAAATCGAACATTTTCACCGAAACAAACATATACGCGCAACCACCAAATACATAAGAACATTTTAGAACACATAAACGAAATTTCTACGACGTTCGATTTTTCGATTAAATTTCAACCTTCCAAAAACCAGAATTTTCAAACATCATCAAATCGAATAAAAATCACGACATACGACGACCTAACCTTACTCGATACAACTACGTAATTTATTTCAAATTCTAACTGTGAAAACATCGGTTCCTATCGACTTCCTACAATTCGACCTAAACGGACAAAATAACGGAAACATAGCGAAAACTAACCGAAACATATCCAAACTTCATGAGACTTTAAAACAGAAACTCACATACATATAACCAACCAACACATGTATTTATACGACTTTTCGACCGTAAAAACATCGGTTTCTAACGATTTCGTCCAATACGGCGTAAACGGAAACATATGGAAAACCAATCCAAAACATCCACACAAAACATATATAATCATACACAATGATATAATAACCGAGTTTCGCACCCTTACCCGATTTAATCGTGTTCTAGAAAGTCGGGAGATTGGTTTCTTCCTTCACAAGTTTTCCTCTCTTTTCTTCTTTCTTTTCTCTTTTCTTCTTCTCTCTTTTTCTTCTCTTTTGGAAATTCTTACTAACTTTTCTAAACTTATACTAACTATTTTCTTTTATATTTTCTTAACTTAAAAATTCTAAACATTTCTAATAAATATCTAAACTAACTATTATTAACTAATACTATTTATTATGAAATATGTCAAATACCCCCTATTCCAATTTTCCCCGCAACTCTCAAAAACGGTAAAAATACACAATGTGCAAAAATAACATATAATCACACCAATTGGCAATTAACATAAATATTGCTCAATTAAAAATAAAGACTCGACCAATTAACACCAAAAAGCACGGAAAAAGGAAATATTAAAAAACGGACCGTTACACAAGGCAATACGCGTATTGGGTTGGGCAATACGCGTATGGCTATGAAGGAATTTAGTCATTACGCGTATGGGAGAGGGTAATACGCGTATGGAGTGAGGCAATACGCGTATTGGATTTTTAGTGGAATTTGTGGGGAAATTAGTCTCTGCCCATACGCGTATCACTTTGGGCAATACGCGTATGGATGGGCGAGTGACTAAGGCAATACGCGTATGGCTCAGGGAATTTGGAATAGTGTCGTTTTGAACACTCTTGGTAACGTTGGAAAGCTATTGAGCTGTACTTTCTTATTAAATTGGTTTTGAGATTCTTAGCCGATAAAATTATGTCGGGAATTTGGAATAGTGTCGTTTTGTCGACTTTTATCGTTGTAATTGTGTGTATTTGATGTGTATCATGCAATGTGCTTTTGATATGGATATCATATGACTTGTGTGATGTTATATGATGTGAATGCATGTGATGACATGTTGTGATGATGGTTTGTGGCCTAAGGGCAAGTAAATGCAATGTGTTGTGTTTGGTTGTATATGCATGATTATGGTTGCATATATATGAAGATGCATTTGATTGTCATGAGTCCTTGTATGCCAAGCATCATGATATGCATCTTGTGATGTCGTGTGCCCTAGTGGGTGTGAGCGACGAATCTGTTCCAGAGGGAATCCGCTATAACATCGTGTGCCTTAAAAAAATAAGAGGACCTAAAGCGATGATTATAGATGATCGTGTGCCTTATACAAAGAGGACCTAAAGCGATCCATAAACGTCGTGTGCCTTAAAAAAATAAGAGGACCTAAAGCGACGGGGAACATCGTTTGCCCGACGGGGTGTTACATGAGTAATCCTAAGTAACAAGCGATGATTCCAATAGTTCCTGAGTGAACTAGTGTTGAGATTGACGGATGGATGGTACCGCATTTGCATAGAGTCGTTGTGCTGGTCTCTTTGCATTTGCATAATCATGAATGGATTGATTATGTGTGGAAAATCATGAATGGATTGATTATGTGTGGAAAATCATGAATTGAATGAGTGTGTATTGAGATTTATGTTTGAATAGGTAAATGGATGTGCATATGTGATAAATGCATTGGTTATTGATGATATGTTTTATGTATAGCTATGTGCTGGGTTTTGTGGAGATGTGGTGAGTTACACTGATGGTATTAATTCTCTATGGTATGTTATATGTGAATATCTGTGGTGTGGTGGTGTGTTTCCATAGGTGATGACTTTGGGATGCATTATGTGATAATATGTGATTATGTTAGTATAATCGATATATGTTATGTATTTGTGGCATGTTATATGTATTAGCGTGTGACGCTTGTGGTGAGAATAACTATGCATGTGAATTTTTATGTGTTGGCATATTATCATGCAACCTTGATTTAGTTGTTATTTCTCACCCTTCTGTTGTGGTTTGTTGCTCTATGAGGCAATTGCAGATTAGTAGTCTTGGAGGCTTTTGTGAAGATTAGTTCGCCATCAGTTTGCCGGTCTGTCTGCTCTGATACGTAACACGGGAGTCGGGAAACACTTTTATTACTTATGTATAAAATTGTGGAATATATTTTGAAGTACTTTCGTATGTATATTTTGATGTTATAAAATGATTTATTTTGTAAAACAAGTCAGTTATGGATCTTTCCGCTTTATTCCATAATTGAGCTTTCCTTTTATATGGAAAAGTTTCCCTTTGAGGTTATTCCAGTTGTGTTATGTATCAAAATTTATGAGCAGGGATTGTGTTTTCTTTTGTTAAATTGTGGCATCCTGGTTTCTGTCGGAAAAATAATTTTTTACTTACTCTGATCTAATTATGTATTATTTATTCGCGATGGGAATTTGGGTGTTACAGCCCGCAAGGAACACCTCTCCCCGACACCCACGTGCACTTTCCCACGAGGACACGTTCTCTTGTAACTTCCCACTCCCGAAGGAATCAGTCTGCCCTACTTTCGGAGATTTAGGGACCGTTACACCAGGACGAAGACCACGTGCTGGTCTTCACTACACCACGTAAGCCCTGGCAGTTACTTGGATTGGGCCTTACAATCCAGCCCACTGCAAGTAATCGTTGGCCCCCGCGCTGGGGTCTCTCTATAAATACCCTCTCACTCGAGAGGGTCAGGACACACAATCTCATACACCCTAACCTTTTTCTGTACTTGCTTTTACTTCTGACATGCACCTTACTTAAGCGTCGGAGTACCTTGCAGGTACAACCCCCCCCCCCCCCCCCCCCCCCCCCCCCGCCGTCTCACCATCACTGGAGCTGAGGATTCACGACATTGCTGGCCAGCGTTCTCCTGTCTGATCTAGGTACGATCAGTGGCGCCGTCTGTGGGAGCTCTTTGCTTCCCCGTTTTTCTCCTTCGATAAACCAAAGCATTCCTTCTCAACAACCATGTCCAGTATATCTGGAACCAAAGCACTGGACGTCGTCGCTGCACCCTCCGAAAACGGCGACCATCGTGAAGATAACGTTGCCGTCCAAGTCGAGGACGTCGACATCAGAGATGGGCAGATCAGCTCCCCATTCTCCGAGGACATAGCTGATGATGTCGCCGAATAGGTGATTCCGCAGGCCGTGTACCAGCCTATTCCGCCATCGCCCGATGCAGATCCCAGTACGGTGGCCCTGTTCGCCCTGGTCAACCAGACCAACCAAACGACCGCACAGCAGAACATCCGGATCGAAGCTCTGGAGAGAGGTCGACCCCGACGTTCTTCCCCGCTGTTGCGGTGAGAATTGGATACCATAGTTATTAATGAACTAGGATCACATTTCTTTAAATGTTCACCACCGTCTTTGATTTATCCAAAGGAAAGGTTCAAAAGCGAAAAAAAACCTAAAGATCTAAGGTTCGGGGGTTGGTTACGCCTAGGGAAGGTATTAGCATCCTAAACGTCCGTAGTACTCTACGGGAACCTCTCGTTAGTATTTATGTTATCTCTCATTCGCTTGCTAAGGGTGCTATGCTAAAGGTTGAACCCTAGGGGTTAGTATCTAAGTATACTCGATAAGGTATCGCACCTTACGCCTACGTATCCTCGGGAGTAGAATCAGAGTATGCGTAGTTCTGAAAGAGGAACTTCTTGACGGGGTCAAGGTTCCAAGGGGAAGCAAAGTCTTGGGCAAGACCTTACATAGAGTGCGGCGACTCTAAAGTTGTAGGTTGGTATAAGAGGGGTAGGATTGTAAATGTTCGCGGCGGAGCGTTTACTTGGAGTTCGGCGACTCCAATCCTAAGGCTAAGATTCTAAGTGTCTACGGCGAGACATGGAGTACGGCGACTCCGAATCCTATGGCCAAGGGTTCTAAGGTATTAGTCCTATGACGGTTTAGTCAATTAAGGGAACCTTCCTTTGGAATGTCGAGGGAGCAATTAACTAATGATTATTTGTGCGCACTAGCAAAGTGGGCTAGCTTAAGTGTATTGTGACCGATAAGGTTGAATGCGAGGCCCGAAGGCACTCGACTTACATGGGTATAAAAGGGGCTCGACGTTGGATCGAGAGTTTTTAGTATATTTTGAAAAGGGTTTTTGACAAAGTAAACATATATCAATATAAACATATGGCACAAGTATAGCATCAATCATGAACAACATCCTAAATGAACATGCAAGCGTACACTCAAGCGCGAGGGGGGATCTAACAAGTTGACTTTAAGGTTTATTATAAAAGTTTACTTAGAATTATACTTAGAATTATGCTTAAAGATAATTATTAAAAAAAAACTAAAGGAGTTTTAATTATAAAAGGTTTTAGCAAGGTTTATGATTAATTCTTTTTTGTTATATTTAAAAAAGAGAAGTGATGTCTTAGTTATATTTCAAAAGAAAACTTCTACACATTTATTTGGATTAATTATGTTCAAATATTTGAGAAAAGAGTAAATTTATCTTGCTATAGAATATATTATCCTAAACTTATTATAAAAAAGTTCATTATTCATTAAAAAAGGTTTATTCTTAATTACAAAAGACTTTTTTTTTTACTTTAATTATAAAAGGTTTTTTGTTTGATTAAAAAACAAAAACAAGAAAAACCAACGAAAGAAGAAAAACCGAGGGGTGCCCTCTCTCTTTCAGTCGTTTCTCTCGTAAAGAGGGTGAAAACCCTAAATTGGAAAAAGCTCGCCGCCGCTTTCTCGTCGTCCTCTTCTCTCGTCTCCGATTGCCACTCACACTTTCGATCTCTCTCACCTCTCTCGATTTCCTATTCATCTCTCTTGCTCTCTCTAAACAACCACAAACACAAATCCTAAATCTACCCTAATCCCCAATCGACCCGATACCCCTTTTTCACTATGATCTGAGAGTATTACATGTTACAATACAAATTGCAAAGATAAAAAAAAGAAAAGAGACAGCGGCGGAAAAATGGAGGGATGCGAGCGACTTCGTCAATGGTAGCGGCGAGAGGATTGCTCTGTGGCGGCTTTGGCGACGCAGCAGGACCTTCTTTGACACGCACCAGCTGCTTCAGATGAGTTTTTCTTTCTTTGGTTGTTGTCTATTCAGCTTTTTTTTGAAATTGGTAGCCTTTGTAGCATGAAAGTGTTCTGCAAGTTTGTGCTGCTGTGTGTGTGGTGGGGTTGATCGGTTTGATGCTAGTTTGTATGTTGATTGAGTAGTTAGGATTGTGTATGAATTTGTGGGTGATTTCATTTACAGATGCGTGTGTGATCCCCCTCTAAAATGTGTTATAGATTCTCTTATATAGGCCAATACGAGAAAGGAAAAAAGGTGTGAGATACTGTATTGAACGTGTAATTTGCTGCTGAGATACTCTTGACAAAATTTCCTTTCTCGTTTCAACATGATTAGACAAGTTTAGCAATGATTTTTGGAAATGAAATTAAACTTATGTTTTTATGCCTTGGACTTGTTTTGGAAAATTTTCGAATTTTGTATTAGTTGTGTTTGGAAATTTGATGATGCTGATTGGTTTTGGATTTTTCCTTTTCTGATACGTACATGTCTAGGCATATCTACATATTCAATCCAATTTCCTTAAATGCTCTGCTAACGATAGAATATGCTGGTGAGATTTCCTCTTTAGTTTTGCCCACATTGATGGTGATTTGTTCTTTTCAAATTCAAACATGATCTGGCAGCGGTGTAATTGGAAAGCAATCAAAATGTTTGAAATCTATTTTGGGAACAAAATATGCTGTTGGGGATATGTCCTTAACTTGCTTTTGGAAAGAAAATAACATACTTCAACATCTGATTTAATGTTGTTAACTGTTTGTTTTCAGGAGCTTTGATCATCTGTGTTGCGCTTTCTGAACAAATACTAAAGTTTCTTCAAAACCTGGTTGCTGCTTCGGATCTATCAATGATCTTGGAGGCGGAGTCGATTTCCAAGGCCTGGTTTGCTGATGTTGTAACATTAGGTGGTGAGAACCGGGGTACAACAACATCATCATGGACCTCGCGTGAAGTTAACGCTGGGTGAGCTAACAACCATCATCTTAGGTTCTAAGTGTTTGTATGTTGAAAATCTTTTTTATGCTGTCGTCACATTTCGAACGGTGTTGCAGTTGTTTATTTGAAGCGTTGTTTCATTGTAAGAACAGGACATTATTGATAATCCGATATTGATTTCTTTTGTGTAAGGTCTGGTACTATACAAAGGAGAGGCCTACCTATGGAGTATTCCTCTTGATATCAGCTCAGTATAAGCGAGGTAAACCAAAGGATGGATTAAAATGGCATCAAATACGGCCTGAGTTGTTGGGTTCTCCCAACTGTGATATCAGATAATGTCTAACGTGCTTCTTTCCGCTTTTGCTAACAGTAATAAATTTGAAACTAACAAAATGCAGTTTACTTGCTTCATGTTCAGGTGCCATATTGAGTTAATTGCTAAATGGTTTCTAAACATGATCCTACTTTAAAAGTTCGAATGTGGCAGCCACTATGTAGAATCAGCGGGAACGTTTTCCTTTAAACTACACTTGTTGTGCTACTGCTTTCATCGGTAAGCTCCTCAGAATATGTACTACACATTTGCAATCTATCCCCGGCAATTGTGAGTAACATGATTTTCCTTTTTCGAAGAAGTATAGAGAAATCGAAAATAGTTTGTGTAAGGTGTTGTTTGAACCCTTGGTTCGTCCAACGAAGTCATTTTCGTATCTCGTAATTTTAACCGGCAAAGCATCTTCAAGACATGAATGTTTACTAGTTGTTGATATTTCTTTTTTCTTGTAGCAGTTGAAGTAATTATAACCGTGAAACATTTTGTTCAAATAGACTTACAGCCACGCCGATCCGCCTTGAAGTCACAACAGCGAAAAAGAGGCTTGCCTGGCAACTACAAAGCTCACACAATGTAGAATAGCAAACCGTTAATGAATCTTATAAAGACTTGTTCTTGATTTGTTTTGTGAGTCATGATGTACTTAGTGTGTCTGATATTCTTTTGCAGCACGGTTATACCAATCATAGAGCTCATAATGACATGAGGAGAAAGTCATCTGACTTTGAAACTTGAAACTTCCCTTATTTTGTTCAGACATGTTGTTGTATTCTGGGCAGGCTCTTGACAAGAATCAAAAGGATTTGCTTAGAATGGACTTGTTATAGAAAACGTGATAATGTCTTGAAATGTTC
The DNA here is from genome assembly GCA_022829125.1 of Lathyrus tuberosus. Taxonomy (NCBI): domain Eukaryota; kingdom Viridiplantae; phylum Streptophyta; class Magnoliopsida; order Fabales; family Fabaceae; genus Lathyrus; species Lathyrus tuberosus. The sequence goes on from JALAZF010000901.1 coordinate 835,086, forward strand.
TGATCTTTTCGATTTCTTTTAACAGGTTGGTTTTCTCGTTCTAGACACTTCTTCAATCAAGGAGGCTAGCCGTGTTGCCAAATGGACTGCAGGAATTCCCGTTGGGATGTTGATTTGGACTTATATCCACATTGGGACATGCTTCTCGGTGACACATTCCACGGTACCGCCGAATGGATTGGTAGATAAGGTTCTGTTAGAGTTGAAGCTATGCGGATTATAGGGCATCCAGTTTGGTCCTGATTGAAGTTCTGGCGCATCACTTTAACACATCACCTTGAAGTTTAAATTAAACTGCACTGCCGTATCACGTAACTACAACCGTAGAGAAGCTTTCATAGATAATATTATAACAAACGTCTTCCTTAATGTTTTGATAACAAGTGTCCGGGGCCACAAGTTCTTTATTTACACTATATTATATACATGGCAGATAGTGTGGTTGTGTTCCAATGCTTTATCATGCATTAGTAGCCTTCAAGATTTGAACTTGTAATGCTCTTTATGCTTTGATCCTGTGATCTTTAAACTTTAAATTGTATTGTAATGCACTTGGTTATTTGGCATTTTACTAAATGGATATTTTGCAAAGCTGCGAAAATTATTATAAGACATGCAAAAAAAAAAAAAAAAAAAAAAAAAAAAAAAAAAAAAAAAAAAGATCATGGCCAGCCTTACGGGTGCATTCAAGATCCCAACTCCTAGTATCAAAATTTCTAATACAAGCACATGCGTTCAAAACAAACATTAGCCTTGTTAGATTCCGCACCCCAATCGCTCATATCTTGAAACAACTCCAAAGCCTCACAAGGCTAAATACCATTAACCCAAGACAAACATGTGAAATAAAATCAATAGTAACGCAAACCCTTATTCCTAGCCCAGATTTTGTGATGCAAACAGGAATACCGTTCTCCAAGAAGAAACTGTGAGTACAAATGGGAAGGTTCGAATAACAGTGATGACATATCTGCGTGTTTAATTTATGTATTTCTAAGAGTTTTAGAAAGTACAAAACTTTGATACAATCTCGATGCAATGGTATGGGCCGAAAATTTCTCAACTAAACGGTCATGGCATTCTTCCTTCAGAACCAATGATAACACGTAGTCCTAAAGCCTTGTACGGATTTCAAATCTCTATCAACGGTCAACGTATCTTGAACATTATAATTCCAATGATATTCAAACTTGCTTGAAGAACTCGACAGAATCAAGAATATAAATATTCTTCTTGAAACAAAATACATGCGCTTCGTACTTGAAATTCAACTTCCAATTATTCCCAATTAAGGACATAGCATCATGAGCAAACACATCTTGAATTTGAAGAGTCTACAGACAGTGGGAAGATGACATCTTGTAGCATAACTGCCATCCAACCAGAGACCAGTCTTTAAGGGTCATTTCCAAAATCAGTGGGTATAAAGGCCAAGGTTTGTTTGTGAGGAAAATTCTGAGGAAATCTGTGGGCAGGGAGGCTTGGTAGTGGCTTAGAGACCAGAGGATAGAGGCATATAAACTCAAGGAATCCATACACACTTGTCAAGACCAGAGAACCTCCACAACACACACACACACAGCACAACCTTCAAGATCTGGAATCTTCTACAGCAGTACCTGTATTCACAAATGAAACAAACAAACAACCAAACTAGATAAAGCGGTTAGTTATGCACGGATGATTGACCTAATATGTTATGCAGACGAATCAATGAATCTAAGGGAAAATTTTGGGGTACAACAGTTGCCCCTATTTAAATATCGTCACCGGATGACAGGGCGACGAAGATCGTCATTAGGTCATGGTGAAAGATATTTAAATACAGATATCCGAAAATTTTGCCCTTAGATGTAATGAACATGCAATGCTATGGACAAAACTAGACCTAATGCTGACATGCCATGAACTCTAGCATGAGGAAAATGATGGAATGATAAGATGCAGGAGATGCAGACAAAAACAAAACAAACACAGAGCGGAAGGCGAACACCAAGAGTAACGAACTCACGGGGGACGACCAGACGCACTGGGGGAAAAGAAGACAACACCGGGGGCTCCGAAGGCGATGACCCAGCAGGTTCAAGCGTGACCGGTTGATATCTAAGATATAAAAAGATAAGATAGGATCCACACAGTGGTAGGATCATGCAAACAAAAAACAAATAAAACCTGGAAATTCCTTCAAATGAAGAGATCAAACGGATCTTCAGGAACCACCAAGGAAAAGAATAGGGTTATTAAAACTCTCTTGTATGCCAAGTAAATGGACTTCGTAGGGAAAATGCCCTGTGACTTATCGTTGCACGGGACTTACACACCATTAAGAAAAACAACATGGGGCTCGGCGGCTCGAAACAAAAATAACAAGGAGCTCGGTGGCTCGAAACCAAAACAGAAAAACAAAGGGGCGCGGCGGCTCGAAACCAAAACAGAAAAACAAGGAGCGCGGCGGCTCGAAACCAAAAAAGAAAAACAAGGAGCGCGGCGGCTCGACGCCAAAAGGAAAACAAGGAGCACGGCGGCTCGACGCAAAAAAGAAAAACAAGGAGCACGGCGGCTCGACGCCAAAAAGAAAACAAGGAGCACAGCGGCTCGGCACCAAAAAAGAAAAACAAGGAGCACGGCGGCTCGACACCAGAAAAGAAAACAAGGAGCACGGCGGCTCGACACCAAAAGGAAAACAAGGAGCACGGCGGCTCGACGCCAAAAAGAAAAACAAGGAGCACGGCGGCTCGACGCCAAAAAGAAAACAAGGAGCACGGCGGCTCGGCACCAAAAAAGAAAAACAAGGAGCACGGCGGCTCGACACCAGAAAAGAAAACAAGGAGCACGACGGCTCGACACCAAAAGGAAAACAAGGAGCACGGCGGCTCGACGCCAAAAAGAAAAACAAGGAGCGCGGCGGCTCGACACCAAAAAGAAAACAAGGAGCACAGCGGCTCGAAACAGAAAGCAAGGTGAGGCAAAATAAAGTATAGAGCGCAGCGACTCAAAATGTACAAAGCAAAGGTGCACGCTTAAACTTGCTAGGCGCCTGGAAGGCAAGTTGTCAAAGACCAAAGTTCAATCTAGGATTAAACTAGAATGAAACGGTCAAACAAGACCTGTCATTGAGAAATGAACTCAAACGACGATTTTATCTTATCCAAGCAAGGAAAAAGATAACTGAAATAACCATCATCCACGAGGGTTGAACTCTGTGGGGAAACTTGGAAATGATTAGCATTCTCTGCCTAAGGTTGACGACCTACTTGGAGAGATCGGACTAACCCAAAAACATGGCATAAACACGAACAAAGATCAAGATGAAACGACAAGAAACAAACAGAAAGCGGACACGCACAGAGGCGAATGCAAACGATGTCATGCGATGCTTATGCTCATGCTGACAAAACAGAAAAAGAAACAGGAGAAAAAGAAAACAAAGAGGAAGCCCGTCCATCCTCTGCACGAGAGACACATCTGTCAAGCTTTGTAGAAATCCAAAGATGGAACTCAACAGTTGAACTTCGACGTCCAAACTTCTCTGGGGAAATAGCAATCCACTTGGGGATACGACCTCATGACTTCACTTAGAGGACCGTCAAGATGAATCCGATTATTAGTATGAGAAAGATCCACTGGGCACGGATCAAACTTGTATTCATAGAGACTTTGATGGGGATAAATATCCACTGTAACTGAAGCAAGCCGAAGTGATGGTAGATGCCATAGATGAGGCGTCACGGGGATAAAATATATATCCACCGCTTCGTTGGAGAAGCTTGATACTAATATTGTAGTCGTAGATGCCAGGGTCTAATCTTCAGTGGGGATGAAATAAGCATCCACTGCCGAGGAAAATTGAAATCCAAGAAAAACACTACGGAGTGAAATAACACTCGCTTCAACAGGGGAAATTGAGATCGAGGAGACTCACTGGGGATCCTTAGGTCAACCAGATGCTGAAATTTTGCACTGATCCTATCATAATTGCTTGAAATAATGATTCACTGGGGAATCGTCATGACTTCCTAGAGTCGGTCCTTGCTGGGGAATAATCATACCATTGAAATTCTTCGGGAATTTTAAGTGAAGAGATGCTATGAAGTCAGTGAAGTTCTAACTTGCATGGTAGTCGCCATTTTCAAGTAACAATTATTGCAAAAGTCTTCAATTCTCAACTGTCCTGGATTACAGGATTCTGAAAAGGAGTCATCTCAAAAGGATTTTACAGAAGATCCGGCGTTCAAAAAATAATCCAGCGTCTTCCAACTCTTGAGAGATTTGTAGAATCTCGACGTAACTGGCTTAGATTGACGGTGTTCTGTGTACTGAGTCTTCAAATTTGCCCCTTTGGTAAGCTAGTTTGTGGAGGTTACAAACTGAAGAAAACATCTTGCCCCTGCTTAACTGGGTCTTCAAGTAACATGCCCAGACAATGAAGTAACCATCTTCAACAAAGCTCCAATCAGGAATTGAATTCTCTTATAGCTGTTCGCATACGGGTTTCTATGACATCAAGCAATATTTGCATGCAGAAAGTGTAGATTCTGAGACTAGTACAACATCACGTTTGTTTTGAAGTTTATTGAAAAAAACATATCGCGCACTTGTGATCGAATCACTAGTTAGGACATGATATTAGTTTTCCTTTTTATAAAGCCAATGTGAACTTTGAGCGTGGCTCATAGGAGTCAGGAAACAATATCTCATCGAGTACGTTTTTGAAATGAACTCTGCTTCAATAAGGTCTTTTGTAAGTAGTGATTTGATTTAAGAAGCAAAAAGGCATAAAGGTCAAAGTTTGGTTGTACCCACCCTTTTTTGTGAGGTTATTTTGAAAGTTTGAGGGTCAAGATGTACTTGTACCAACTTATATTTTGATAGTTTTGGAAGCTCGGTCGCTTAGATTGGAAGTTATCCTGCCCCAGGTTAAAGATGAGGTTTTGATTTCGAAGCTCAAGAGAGTTAACAAGAGGTTATCTCCGGTGTTGAAACAATGCCTTATATCCTTAGCAGGGTTTTCGTTCAAAAGCATACAACAGAAGGGATTGCATTTTAGTTCATCATCCTCCATTCAGTAGTATTGGCATTATGAAATGGTAAACAGTTTTGAAAATGAGCGAAGCGAATGGATTTCTTCAAAACAAACATTAAATTGCATTAACATTCGAAATGACAAGTCCTTACATGTAAACATGCTTTAATAATCAAAGAAAGCGATAAATGCAAACAAACAAAAAAAACCACCGATGCTCCTGGGAATGATTTCCTCTTTATTTGCTATTCGAGCTAACCATCTTCAAAATCGGCTCTCGAGATCGGTCTGGGGATCATTTTCATACCCACTCTCGGTAAATTCTTCCATAATCGGGACTGATGAACCCGCTTGGTTCAGTGAAGGGATATTGATTTGAATTCCATGAGGCGTGAATGAGATCATTTTGGAGTCGAGCAGATTCTGAACTTTACTCGGAAGTACCTGACAGTCATCAGTTGAATGCCCCGGTGCCCCAGCATGGTAATCACATCGGGCGTTAGCGTCAAAACCTGGTGGATAGGGAAAAGGTACTGGCTTCAATTCCTTCGGCACTATAAGTCCCCTTTTGATCAAATCTGGTAAGAACTGACTGTATGGCATTGGGAGCGGAGTGTGATGCTTCTTCTTCTTCGGTCTTGGTCTATCATGTTGACGCGGCTGATGGCGATATGACTGTCGATACCGAGGAGGTATTCGATTTGGAGAAGAATACTGCCCCTGAAGAGATAATAGTGTCTGGCGCAGAGACCCAAAAGACTGCTCACTCTGAATACTTGAGTTGCGTGAGTGCCGAGACTGATATATTGGATACTCCTCAATGGAATTATTTTCTTCTTCTTGTTCTTCTTGGGAACTAACAGTTGGTTTACTCACAATGGCTCGGATGTTTGAGGTACCTCGGATTTTTCCTTTCTTAAGACCAATCTCGATGCGCTCTCCGGCTATTACTACATCAGAGAAATTTCTTGTCACAATGCTAAACAACTTTTCTCGGTATGGGCCTTGCAAAGTATCCAAGAAAAAGTCAACCAATTCTTTATCTAAGAGCGGCGGCTAGACGCGAGAAGCTACTTCTCTCCATCTCTGAGCATACTTTCTGAAGGATTCATTGTCTTTTTGAGATAGGTCTAGCAAATGCAGGCGACTAGGAGCCAAGTCAAGATTGTAGTCATATTGCTTCACAAAAGCACTGGAAAGGTCTAACCATGATCGGATGTCACTACTCTTCAGCTGCATGTACCAATTTAGTGATGCCCTACTTAAATTGTCTTGGAAACAGTGGATCATAAGCGGTTCATTACGGACATGCGGAGTCATTTTCCTACAAAACATCACCAAGTGCTGCTTTGGACAACTGTCCCCTTTGTATTTCTCAAACTTTGGTGTCTTGAATTCTGGAGGCATTACGAGGTCGGGTACCAAACACATATTCCAGGCATCCTGATCACCAGCGTCACGACCCTTAATGGCGTCAAGTATTCGTTCCAAAGCACGAAATCTTTCCAAAAGCTCAACATCTCGTGGATTTCTAGTTTTCACCTTAGGAATCACCTCTTGGGAATCCGGCTCTGAGAATGCGAAACTACGATATTCCATAGCATCAACAGAAGATGGATGTCTATCCTGGATGGTAGTACGCTCTGGTATAACCTGGTTCTCAGCAGGAATCTGCACAGATTGAGCTTGGGTGACATTGTTCACAACAGTCCTCTAAGTACTAACGCCCCTTCTTGCCAAGGCTGTCATAGCTTCCACAAGTTGACTGAACTCCAGATCTGCTACGGTCGCAAACTGGCTCTGCTCTTCTGAATTCGTGATCTTTCAAAATTTTCCCCAGGTCCAGAGATTACTGTCGAGAAATCCACAGACGGGTCATGAACAGAGGATGGACGGGAACACAGGAACAAACAGAAGAAAAGGAGACAAAGCAAAGAAAGCAAAATGATATGAGATGCAAATGCAAGAACGAAGCAACTATCAAGGAACTCAAAGTCGTATTTGCAGTCATCGCAGATATTAAAACATTTTATTAAAAATTTTCAACAGCCAGTACACCTCCAAAGTTTTATTACATAAGCAACATAACACAAAAGGAACTAGGAGTCTAATCTACTGGATGATGCCCCTTGTCTTCCATGGAGTTCTTCCATTAGCTTGTCGATTTGGTCTTGCATTTTTGCTTTATCCAGAGTAAGCTTCTCTATTTCCGCCTTCAGTTTCGAAACTTCATCTGATTGGACCACGGGAGGCTTGGGATGAGGATAAGGCATCCTCAAGGTCAGAGCCCTTTCACGCGCCCATGCTAGACATTCTTCAGTAACTGAGCAATCAGGATTTGTTGTCGTCGTCATTCCTTGTCGATTGATGCGACGCCAAGCAAACACAATTCCGGTTTTCAAATTCAGGTTCTCTCCTTGATAAAGGAAAAGTCTTCTCAGATTCTCCAGATCAGGTATTTCTTCCATTGGGTGCCCCAGTTGACGACGGGCGAGCACAAGATTATAGCTGATACATCCCTTTGTACCAAGAAGAGGTACATTGGGAAAATCTCCACAGCTATGAATCATGGGGATTCCTCCATACATCGGGTCATGCCAGACAATATCTGAGTGAGTAAGAGCCATGAGTTTCACAGGCCATTCTGAATCATCTTTCACGTCCCAAAAATCAGTAGACCTCGGTAGGTGCGAAATAAACCACCTATAGAGGATAGCGGTGCAACAAGTAATCCGACCTTCTCCCTTCAGAGCCTTTGAATGGATAGCGTGGTAAACATCGGCTAACAACGTCGGCACTGGATTTTTGAGCATAAAAATCCTTATGGCATGGACGTCGACAAAATCTTCAACATTCGGAAACAAGAACAAACCGTAGGCCAGCAGTGCAAAGATGTGCTCGAACGCTCCAGTGTTCCCTACTCTAGCAAAATGGCGAGCTTTCTCGAACAAGAATTGGGCCGGTAAACCGTCGATTCCTCCTCTGACCGTCATATGAGTTTGGATCTCCAACAGCTTTATGTGGGTCGCTCTTGCGATGTCTTCCTGGCTGGGCCTTCCTTCTCCACCGGAGAATGGAGGTGAGTCTTTGACAGGAATACCCATAAGGGCGGAGTATTCCTCCAATGTAGGCATCAACTGGAAATCTTGGAAGATGAAGCAATGGTAGATCAAGCTGTAAAGTTGAACCAACGTTTCCAATAAACCAGCGGCTACTCGAGTCTGCAACAACGGGAGGATATTTCCATACTTCTCAGCGAACGCCGCAGGATCCTTGATCTGATCTCCTAGTTCCCTTAGTTGTTCAACATCCGAAACTTCAAAGGTGTACGACACAACTCCCTTCTTTCCGTAATCCATCGTACAATGCCTGCAATACAAGATTTAAAGTTCCTTGATAGAGAGAGAAATGCAAGATGCAAATGCTATGCAACAAGATTCATGGAAACTCAGCTATTTATAATCATCATGGAATATTAAAAGGCTCGTTTTAAGAATCATAAAAAAGGTCGGTTACAATTATTAGTACCGGAATACTAAAGATTGGTTTATTACAAAATTAATTATATAACGCGTCTGTACGCTTTACAACAGTCATAACGTAATAGCTAAATAAAAGCTAATAATGATGGACCTAAGGAGACTCTTCCAACGGTCTTCTTGAACTCCTTGACTTCTTTCTTCCATCTGAGCTTCTTCTAGACTAAGCTTGTCGACGAAATGTTGACTGATGACTTAGAATTAGATAAGACGTCTTCTTGAGCTTTCCATTTCTTGCAATAAGTAATTTTTTTCAATAACCTCCTTTTAGCTAGCTTGAATACTAACCGAAGTTGAGAAATGGATATTTGTCTTGAGCTACTAACTCCATCAGTTAAGAACAGTCTTCAAGTTTAGGTACTAATTGATAATCAGGAATAATGATAGGCCATGATAGCTTCCCATATCTTGATTTGAACCTTTCTTTATTTGTCAGCAAAATCTCTAGTCTCCTTAGATCGTCCAGGTTATGACTTTTGTAAAGGTACTTCAACGTTTTTTTCTCTTAAAAAATTTTAGAGTCCATGATATCCTTATGATGTTTATAAACAAGACTAAGTTCCATGAATCTTTATGATATGATGCTTATGAATGCAGGGATGCAAACACACAAAGCACAAAGCACAGATAAGCAGACAAGATCAAACAGACAAGCAAAAGTCCTAGGTTTGAGAGGTCACAGCGTGGAGCCAAGGGTCTACCCTCCCATAAGGTATGTACTATAGTTTCAAATGTACCTGCCGAACGGGTTCTAAGAGTTCCCAGAGTCTACAATCCATCTTTCGGATATTATCGATTTTCCAGATCACTTGGTAGTCAATAATATTCTCAAGAGAATCTCGTCCGAGTGTAGTATCGCGTAGCGACTATTGCAGAAATAGACTCCCGCATAGTCCCCGCACTACATCCTAATAGGCCAAGTTGGGTTAAAGGTAACTACGGTCCCCAGTCTCGATGGCCTTTAGTTCGAAATAATAGCGTCTTCACGAATAGACTCGTTGGACAAAATTGAATTCGAGAGGGCCTAGACTGAGTGGTGAAGTCTCAATTCAACTTTTTCAGGAATCGACTCCCTCAAAGTATCCTTGAATTCTCACCGTTCCTATCATAATTTCACTCTAGTCCGGGTGTAGGACTTTGTCTCACAATTGATAACCCAGAAAACCAGCATAACAGATAATAAGCAAATATAATAAAGAAAGATAACATAGAAAAAAAACAAGATAGGGGAAACCCTCGACATTTCCCCAGTGAAGTCGCCATTTCTGTTGCGGTGAGAATTGGATACCATAGTTATTAATGAACTAGGATCACATTTCTTTAAATGTTCACCACCGTCTTTGATTTATCCAAAGGAAAGGTTCAAAAGCGAAAAAAAACCTAAAGATCTAAGGTTCGGGGGTTGGTTACGCCTAGGGAAGGTATTAGCATCCTAAACGTCCGTAGTACTCTACGGGAACCTCTCGTTAGTATTTATGTTATCTCTCATTCGCTTGCTAAGGGTGCTATGCTAAAGGTTGAACCCTAGGGGTTAGTATCTAAGTATACTCGATAAGGTATCGCACCTTACGCCTACGTATCCTCGGGAGTAGAATCAGAGTATGCGTAGTTCTGAAAGAGGAACTTCTTGACGGGGTCAAGGTTCCAAGGGGAAGCAAAGTCTTGGGCAAGACCTTACATAGAGTGCGGCGACTCTAAAGTTGTAGGTTGGTATAAGAGGGGTAGGATTGTAAATGTTCGCGGCGGAGCGTTTACTTGGAGTTCGGCGACTCCAATCCTAAGGCTAAGATTCTAAGTGTCTACGGCGAGACATGGAGTACGGCGACTCCGAATCCTATGGCCAAGGGTTCTAAGGTATTAGTCCTATGACGGTTTAGTCAATTAAGGGAACCTTCCTTTGGAATGTCGAGGGAGCAATTAACTAATGATTATTTGTGCGCACTAGCAAAGTGGGCTAGCTTAAGTGTATTGTGACCGATAAGGTTGAATGCGAGGCCCGAAGGCACTCGACTTACATGGGTATAAAAGGGGCTCGACGTTGGATCGAGAGTTTTTAGTATATTTTGAAAAGGGTTTTTGACAAAGTAAACATATATCAATATAAACATATGGCACAAGTATAGCATCAATCATGAACAACATCCTAAATGAACATGCAAGCGTACACTCAAGCGCGAGGGGGGATCTAACAAGTTGACTTTAAGGTTTATTATAAAAGTTTACTTAGAATTATACTTAGAATTATGCTTAAAGATAATTATTAAAAAAAAACTAAAGGAGTTTTAATTATAAAAGGTTTTAGCAAGGTTTATGATTAATTCTTTTTTGTTATATTTAAAAAAGAGAAGTGATGTCTTAGTTATATTTCAAAAGAAAACTTCTACACATTTATTTGGATTAATTATGTTCAAATATTTGAGAAAAGAGTAAATTTATCTTGCTATAGAATATATTATCCTAAACTTATTATAAAAAAGTTCATTATTCATTAAAAAAGGTTTATTCTTAATTACAAAAGACTTTTTTTTTTACTTTAATTATAAAAGGTTTTTTGTTTGATTAAAAAACAAAAACAAGAAAAACCAACGAAAGAAGAAAAACCGAGGGGTGCCCTCTCTCTTTCAGTCGTTTCTCTCGTAAAGAGGGTGAAAACCCTAAATTGGAAAAAGCTCGCCGCCGCTTTCTCGTCGTCCTCTTCTCTCGTCTCCGATTGCCACTCACACTTTCGATCTCTCTCACCTCTCTCGATTTCCTATTCATCTCTCTTGCTCTCTCTAAACAACCACAAACACAAATCCTAAATCTACCCTAATCCCCAATCGACCCGATACCCCTTTTTCACTATGATCTGAGAGTATTACATGTTACAATACAAATTGCAAAGATAAAAAAAAGAAAAGAGACAGCGGCGGAAAAATGGAGGGATGCGAGCGACTTCGTCAATGGTAGCGGCGAGAGGATTGCTCTGTGGCGGCTTTGGCGACGCAGCAGGACCTTCTTTGACACGCACCAGCTGCTTCAGATGAGTTTTTCTTTCTTTGGTTGTTGTCTATTCAGCTTTTTTTTGAAATTGGTAGCCTTTGTAGCATGAAAGTGTTCTGCAAGTTTGTGCTGCTGTGTGTGTGGTGGGGTTGATCGGTTTGATGCTAGTTTGTATGTTGATTGAGTAGTTAGGATTGTGTATGAATTTGTGGGTGATTTCATTTACAGATGCGTGTGTGATCCCCCTCTAAAATGTGTTATAGATTCTCTTATATAGGCCAATACGAGAAAGGAAAAAAGGTGTGAGATACTGTATTGAACGTGTAATTTGCTGCTGAGATACTCTTGACAAAATTTCCTTTCTCGTTTCAACATGATTAGACAAGTTTAGCAATGATTTTTGGAAATGAAATTAAACTTATGTTTTTATGCCTTGGACTTGTTTTGGAAAATTTTCGAATTTTGTATTAGTTGTGTTTGGAAATTTGATGATGCTGATTGGTTTTGGATTTTTCCTTTTCTGATACGTACATGTCTAGGCATATCTACATATTCAATCCAATTTCCTTAAATGCTCTGCTAACGATAGAATATGCTGGTGAGATTTCCTCTTTAGTTTTGCCCACATTGATGGTGATTTGTTCTTTTCAAATTCAAACATGATCTGGCAGCGGTGTAATTGGAAAGCAATCAAAATGTTTGAAATCTATTTTGGGAACAAAATATGCTGTTGGGGATATGTCCTTAACTTGCTTTTGGAAAGAAAATAACATACTTCAACATCTGATTTAATGTTGTTAACTGTTTGTTTTCAGGAGCTTTGATCATCTGTGTTGCGCTTTCTGAACAAATACTAAAGTTTCTTCAAAACCTGGTTGCTGCTTCGGATCTATCAATGATCTTGGAGGCGGAGTCGATTTCCAAGGCCTGGTTTGCTGATGTTGTAACATTAGGTGGTGAGAACCGGGGTACAACAACATCATCATGGACCTCGCGTGAAGTTAACGCTGGGTGAGCTAACAACCATCATCTTAGGTTCTAAGTGTTTGTATGTTGAAAATCTTTTTTATGCTGTCGTCACATTTCGAACGGTGTTGCAGTTGTTTATTTGAAGCGTTGTTTCATTGTAAGAACAGGACATTATTGATAATCCGATATTGATTTCTTTTGTGTAAGGTCTGGTACTATACAAAGGAGAGGCCTACCTATGGAGTATTCCTCTTGATATCAGCTCAGTATAAGCGAGGTAAACCAAAGGATGGATTAAAATGGCATCAAATACGGCCTGAGTTGTTGGGTTCTCCCAACTGTGATATCAGATAATGTCTAACGTGCTTCTTTCCGCTTTTGCTAACAGTAATAAATTTGAAACTAACAAAATGCAGTTTACTTGCTTCATGTTCAGGTGCCATATTGAGTTAATTGCTAAATGGTTTCTAAACATGATCCTACTTTAAAAGTTCGAATGTGGCAGCCACTATGTAGAATCAGCGGGAACGTTTTCCTTTAAACTACACTTGTTGTGCTACTGCTTTCATCGGTAAGCTCCTCAGAATATGTACTACACATTTGCAATCTATCCCCGGCAATTGTGAGTAACATGATTTTCCTTTTTCGAAGAAGTATAGAGAAATCGAAAATAGTTTGTGTAAGGTGTTGTTTGAACCCTTGGTTCGTCCAACGAAGTCATTTTCGTATCTCGTAATTTTAACCGGCAAAGCATCTTCAAGACATGAATGTTTACTAGTTGTTGATATTTCTTTTTTCTTGTAGCAGTTGAAGTAATTATAACCGTGAAACATTTTGTTCAAATAGACTTACAGCCACGCCGATCCGCCTTGAAGTCACAACAGCGAAAAAGAGGCTTGCCTGGCAACTACAAAGCTCACACAATGTAGAATAGCAAACCGTTAATGAATCTTATAAAGACTTGTTCTTGATTTGTTTTGTGAGTCATGATGTACTTAGTGTGTCTGATATTCTTTTGCAGCACGGTTATACCAATCATAGAGCTCATAATGACATGAGGAGAAAGTCATCTGACTTTGAAACTTGAAACTTCCCTTATTTTGTTCAGACATGTTGTTGTATTCTGGGCAGGCTCTTGACAAGAATCAAAAGGATTTGCTTAGAATGGACTTGTTATAGAAAACGTGATAATGTCTTGAAATGTTCTGATCTTTTCGATTTCTTTTAACAGGTTGGTTTTCTCGTTCTAGACACTTCTTCAATCAAGGAGGCTAGCCGTGTTGCCAAATGGACTGCAGGAATTCCCGTTGGGATGTTGATTTGGACTTATATCCACATTGGGACATGCTTCTCGGTGACACATTCCACGGTACCGCCGAATGGATTGGTAGATAAGGTTCTGTTAGAGTTGAAGCTATGCGGATTATAGGGCATCCAGTTTGGTCCTGATTGAAGTTCTGGCGCATCACTTTAACACATCACCTTGAAGTTTAAATTAAACTGCACTGCCGTATCACGTAACTACAACCGTAGAGAAGCTTTCATAGATAATATTATAACAAACGTCTTCCTTAATGTTTTGATAACAAGTGTCCGGGGCCACAAGTTCTTTATTTACACTATATTATATACATGGCAGATAGTGTGGTTGTGTTCCAATGCTTTATCATGCATTAGTAGCCTTCAAGATTTGAACTTGTAATGCTCTTTATGCTTTGATCCTGTGATCTTTAAACTTTAAATTGTATTGTAATGCACTTGGTTATTTGGCATTTTACTAAATGGATATTTTGCAAAGCTGCGAAAATTATTATAAGACATGCAAAAAAAAAAAAAAAAAAAAAAAAAAAAAAAAAAAAAAAAAAAAAAAAGATCATGGCCAGCCTTACGGGTGCATTCAAGATCCCAACTCCTAGTATCAAAATTTCTAATACAAGCACATGCGTTCAAAACAAACATTAGCCTTGTTAGATTCCGCACCCCAATCGCTCATATCTTGAAACAACTCCAAAGCCTCACAAGGCTAAATACCATTAACCCAAGACAAACATGTGAAATAAAATCAATAGTAACGCAAACCCTTATTCCTAGCCCAGATTTTGTGATGCAAACAGGAATACCGTTCTCCAAGAAGAAACTGTGAGTACAAATGGGAAGGTTCGAATAACAGTGATGACATATCTGCGTGTTTAATTTATGTATTTCTAAGAGTTTTAGAAAGTACAAAACTTTGATACAATCTCGATGCAATGGTATGGGCCGAAAATTTCTCAACTAAACGGTCATGGCATTCTTCCTTCAGAACCAATGATAACACGTAGTCCTAAAGCCTTGTACGGATTTCAAATCTCTATCAACGGTCAACGTATCTTGAACATTATAATTCCAATGATATTCAAACTTGCTTGAAGAACTCGACAGAATCAAGAATATAAATATTCTTCTTGAAACAAAATACATGCGCTTCGTACTTGAAATTCAACTTCCAATTATTCCCAATTAAGGACATAGCATCATGAGCAAACACATCTTGAATTTGAAGAGTCTACAGACAGTGGGAAGATGACATCTTGTAGCATAACTGCCATCCAACCAGAGACCAGTCTTTAAGGGTCATTTCCAAAATCAGTGGGTATAAAGGCCAAGGTTTGTTTGTGAGGAAAATTCTGAGGAAATCTGTGGGCAGGGAGGCTTGGTAGTGGCTTAGAGACCAGAGGATAGAGGCATATAAACTCAAGGAATCCATACACACTTGTCAAGACCAGAGAACCTCCACAACACACACACACACAGCACAACCTTCAAGATCTGGAATCTTCTACAGCAGTACCTGTATTCACAAATGAAACAAACAAACAACCAAACTAGATAAAGCGGTTAGTTATGCACGGATGATTGACCTAATATGTTATGCAGACGAATCAATGAATCTAAGGGAAAATTTTGGGGTACAACACCCGCGAAGACACGGTCATCCTCCCTCTCCCCATCAATCTCCCCAGAAGACTCCCCAGGCGGACTCCCGCAGTCCCTCCCTGCGACGCGAGGGTCGCGGGCCACGTTTGGAATGCCCTCAACCAGCAGTTGCCTAGAAACGCCACCGCTCACCTCCCCCAAAAGAGACGACCAAGAAAAGGAGCAAAGACGCTGGCGAGAGACCCAGGGGCCAGCCCAAGAATCCTCCTCGGGGACTAGGATCTGGGCAAGACCGTCACTCCCCGTCCAGGTCCCCGGTCCGAAGCGACAAAGACAATCCAAGAACTCCCCTGTCCAAGGAAATTATGGATACCCCGATACCTCCGGGCATGGAGAAGCCCCCACAATTAGGGACCTATGACGGCACGGCTGATCCTGACGACCATATTGAGAGCTTCGAAGCGATGCTCGACTTTAGGAACGTTCAAGGAGCCATTAAGTGCAGGCTCTTCCCTGCGACTCTCAGGAAAGGGGCCATGACATGGTACAAACGGCTTGCTCCAGAGTCCATCAATTCCTGGAAACAGTTCAAGCAGCAGTTTTCCAGACATTTTACCGCTTCGCGCCGACATCCGAAGACGGTAGCATCCCTCGATGCCATCTTCCAGGGACGGAACGAATCTCTCCGAAATTATATCGAGAGGTTCAATTGAGAAGCTGTCGAGGTCCACGCGACCGATGAGATGAAGAAGTTCCTGATCGCGAAGGGATTGCGCTCTGGAACTGACTTCGCCAAGACCGTGGGCATCCATAAGCCCATAGACTTGGAAGATTTACTCGTTCGAGCTCAGTCTTACATCGAGTTCGAGGAGTCACAGGCCGCCCAGCTGGCCCTCAACTCGCGACGACGAGAAGGCTCCCGCGGCCACAGAGATGAAGGCTCTCCTCCACCTTGATATGGATGAGAGAGGAGGAGGGACAACCAACCCCGGGACTCCCGTGGTCCTACTGGTATGTTCTCAGATTACACTCCACTCAACGCGACCCGGTTGCGAATATTCTCCGAATGCGCCAACTCGGAGTTTCAAAAGGGGAGCGTCCATCTTCCCAAACCGACGTCTCCCAAACCAAACACTGACAGGTCCAAGTACTACAGGTTCCATCGCAGCCACAGACACGTCACCGAAGATTGCATCCACCTCAAGGATGCAATTAAGATATTGATCAAGGAGGGCTATATGAAGAAGTACGCCCAGAAGAATGACCCCCCGAGAGCAGATAACCGGGACGCCCAGAGCGTCAAGGATACGACCCATCCAGACGGGGATAATCGACTTCAGGTCGCCCTCAGCATTACTCGACCCGAGGATTTCTGCATTCCCGAGGGAATCGAGGACACCGAGGATGTCCGCAACCTTTGGAGGAGCTTCCCCGACGAAGACCCCATCGCTGCCCGCAACACGTGGGAAAGCTTCCCCAAGACGATGGTTATATCGGGCGGGGGCCCTGAAAAGATCTCCGTTGGATCAATAAAGAGGAAGTTTGACGAGCTGGAGTTGGCTTTGTCTGCGAAGACCACCACCCTCGACAAGGTGCAAGGGAGATCAAACCCAATCACCTTCTACCTCGAGGAGTTGCCCGGAGGGGCGCCAAATGCAACTATTCCCCTCCTGATTAGAGCGTAGATGGCCAACTTCGACGTCCGCAGGATCCTGGTCGACCAGGGAAGCTCGGTGGACATAATGTACGCTCACCTCTTCAGTACCCTCCAGCTCACCAAAAAACACTTAACCCCATACGTGGGCTCGGATTTGCAAGGGTTCAACGGCACCACCGCCAGGCCGTGAGGTTACGTCGAGCTGATAGTCACCTTTGGGATTGATGGCACTGCCCGACATATCAAGACCCGCTTCCTAGTGGTCAACTGTCCTTCCCTCTATAACTGTATCTTAGGGAGGACCACCCTGGCCGAACTTACTGCGGTGTCTTCAATGGTCCACCTAAAGATGAAGTACTACACCGCCAGAGGTCGTGTGGTCACCATGCACAGGGAAATCGAGGCGGCCAGAAGATGCTTCGACACTGCCATCAAGGGTTTGAACATCATTGGTTCCAAGCCCAAGAACCAAGCAAAGATATCTTCGGGCACAGAGCAGATGCCACTCCCGCCCGTCAACACGGTCGACCTCGACAGCAGGTTCCCCCGGGAACAGGATCCAGAAGATGCCGCCGGGGATGACCTTCCAGCTGAAGGCAACAGGAAGCCCATCTACCCAACGTGCCCCGTCCCAGACGGAGACTTCAAGCTGGTGACCCTCGGAGACGACCCCGACCGAAGCGTAAAGATTGGTTCTGGACTCCCCGACCTGGCAAAGAAGCAGCTGGAGGCCTGCCTCCGCGAGAATTCTGACCTGTTCGCCTGGAGTGCTTTAGAAATTCCTAGACTCGACCCCGAGGTGGCTTGTCATCAACTGACTGTAGACCCGACCGTTAAGGCCATAGCTCAACGTAGGCGTAGGCAGTCTCCGGAGAAAGCGGAGGCTGCTGAAAAAGTTGTAAAAGACCTCCTAAAAGGCAAATTTCATTTCAGAAGCCAAGTACATAACTTGGTTGTCCAACGTTGTACTCGTTAAGAAAAATAATGGAAAATGGAGGATGTGTGTTGATTATACTGACCTTAATCGGGCATGCCCGAAAGATTCTTACCCTTTACCTAACATCGACCAGCTGGTCGACAATTCTGCAAGTTTTAAGCTATTGTCCTTCATGGACGCTTACTCGGGGTACAACCAAACCCCCATGGACAAGGCCGACAAGCAGCATACCGCCTTCATGACCGAGTCGGGCAATTACTATTACAACGTAATGCCCTTCGGCCTAAAGAACGCCGGCGCAACCTACCAGCAGATGATGAACAAAGTCTTCCAGGCAGAGATCGGTGATATGCTCGAGGTCTACATGGACGACATGATCGTCAAGTCCACAGCAGAACTCGACCATGCGACTCATCTCAAAAAGGTGTTCGACACATCGAGGAGATGTCGTATGAGATTCAACCCCGACAAGTGCACCTTCGGCGTTCGGGCAGGCAAATTCCTTGGTTTCTACCTCACAGAGAGAGGAATCGAGGCAAACCCCGACAAGTGTAGGGCCTTCTCCGAGATACCCACCCCAGACTTGAAGAAATCCATACAGTCGCTGAACGGGATGCTAACCTCCCTCTCCCGCTTCGTCGCCAAATCAGCCCAATACGCACTCCTATTTTTCAAACTTCTTCGCTAGAAGGCCATCTTCGAATGGAGCGAGGAGTGCGAGCAGGCGCTCCTCCATCTCAAACAGGTACTATCGCAACCCCCGATACTCTCGCAGCCAGAGAACGGAGAGACGCTCTTCTTGTATCTCGCCATCACGGAAGAGGCGGTCAGCGCTGTCCTTATCCGGGAAACTCCTGACGGGCAGAAACCGATTTACTTCACCAGTAAAGCCCTCCAAGGCCCCGAAATCAGGTATTAACATAATCGAAAAGGTCGCCTTGGCCCTCGTCACCGCAGCTCGAAGACTTCGCCATTACTTCCTGGCACACACGATCGTGGTAAGAACCGAGCAGCCAATAAGGCAACTCCTCGGTAGACCAGACATGGCGGGAAGAATGCTCAGGTGGTCGTTGGAACTCGCTGAGTTCGGCGTCCAATACAAAGGAAGGAAAGCCTTGAAAGCTCAAGTACTGGCTGACTTCGTGGCTGAAATGACCATCCCCGATCCTTCAACCAACGGAGCCCAAAGATGGACAATCTATGTTGACGGGGCGTCCAACTCGAAAGGAAGCGGGGCAGGCATCATCCTCGAGAATGAGGACGACATCCTGATCGAAGTCTCCCTCGAGTTATCCTTCCCAACATCGAACAACCAGGAAGAATACAAGGCTTTCCTCGTCGGGCTACGTTTGGCCGAGGACCTCGGGGCCAAGGAAGTCAAGATATTTACTGATTCCCAGCTCGTGGCCTCCCAGGTCCGGGGAGAGTATCAGGCCAAGAATGATTGCCTCATCAAATACTTAACCTTAGTAAAGAAAAAAATGAAGAGTTTCGTCTCTGCGGAGGTAACCCACATCCCGCGTGAGCACAACACTCAGGCAGACATCCTGTCTAAACTGGCTAGCACGAAGAAGAAAGGAGGAAACAAGTCAGTCATCCAGAAAGTACTCTCTCATCCGAGCATCAACAAGCCCGCTCCAACTATAGATGTAAATGCTATCAGGGACACCAATTGTTGGATGACACCGGTATACGAATATCTAATGACGGGCAAGCTCCCCGAAGATCCCAAGGAAGCGGGGATGGTCAAACGACGAGCATGTTCGTACACGATAGTCGAGGATAAACTGTACCGCCGAGGATTTTCAATCCCCCTTCTTCGGTGCGTCGAAGAAAACAAGGTCCCCGGTATCCTCGAAGAGATTCACGAGGGCATCAACACCCAACTCCTTGGTGGATGATCTTAGGTTCGCAAAGCACTTCGGGCAGGGTAATACTGGCCCACTATGCAACACGACACCAAGGAGCACGTTAAGATGTGCGAC
Organism: Lathyrus tuberosus; assembly: GCA_022829125.1. NCBI lineage: Eukaryota > Viridiplantae > Streptophyta > Magnoliopsida > Fabales > Fabaceae > Lathyrus > Lathyrus tuberosus. Next base: position 855,094 of record JALAZF010000901.1, read on the forward strand.
AGATGCCAACGGCACGGGGACATGCACCTCGGTCCCCCCAATGAGCTCAAAACGCTCTTGTCCCCGTGGCCATTTGCGTGGTGGGGAATGGACATCCTCAGACCTTTCGTCGTGGGTTCATACCAGAATAAATACCTTATCGTCGGAGTAGACTATTTCACGAAGTGGATCGAGGTGGAAGCCTTAGCCAAGATCATGACCTTCAACATACTCTGTTTCTACAAGAGGAACATCCTCGCTCCGTTCGGCGTTCCCCAAGCAATCGTCACCGACAACGGGACACAGTTCACTGACAAGAACTTCCAAGACTTCGTCGCCAAACTAGGCACGAAGAAACACTTCATGTCGGTCGAGCAACCACAAACAAACAGGCAGGCCGAAGCAGCAAATAGGGTGATCCTTCGAGGATTGAAATGTCAGCTCGGTGAGGCCAAACAAAGGTGGGTCGAAGAACTCCACAACGTCATTTGGCCCTACCGAACAACCCCACATTCCATAATCGGGGAGACTCCCTTTCGCCTGATCTACGGAACAAAAGCAGTGATCCCCGTGGAAGTCAGGGAACCCTCGAGGAGGACAGAAGCTCCCCTCGAGGAGGGGGCAAACAACGAGGCCCTAAGGGAAGAACTCGACTTCGTCGAAGAGACAAGAACGGGGGCAGTAAAGTTATTAAGTGTGATTTTCAAGTAGGCACCCTTGTCCTACGAAGGAACCAAAAAGATTCGCAGGAAGGTAAACTCGCCGCGAACTGGGAGGGCCCGTACCGCATCCGCAGAAAAACAGGGATGGGAGCCTACTTCCTCGAAAATCTACACGGGGAGGAAATTGCTCGACCATGGAATGCTGAGAAACTCAAGCAATACTACAGTTAGACACTGCCCGCGACACCCCAACGTCGCGATTACGGGGGCGCGCTAAGGTACAAGCGCAACAATCCTCTTCAACGCAATGATCAAGGTCGCGTTGTGTGTGCGCGAGGACCATTGATCCGACGAGGACACCTCGATCGAGCCCCATTGTCGTCGTACCATGCAGGTAGAACACCCAGCTCGCGATGGGAAGTTCACGCCACGAAGCTAAGACCTCGACCGAGCTCTTAGCCTCGTTGAAGGTCGGAATACACTTCCGGCCACTCGACCAGCTCCCCACACAGTCGAGGATTATCGAAGTCGAGCAAGCCCCAAAATCTATATTACTTCAAAAATAAACAAAGTATAGCAAATACAATAACATCACACACAAGTGAAAACGTGCAAGCATAACACGAGTAGATAAACAAAAATCGTTAAGCGGGCAGAAGCCCATTGTACAGGTATTACAGACAAATATCAAAAACCCCTGGCGAGCAGGCCGGGCATAAGCATCAAAAAATAAAAATGGCTCGTAGGCCAAACAAAACGAGAAAGGAAAGACCTAATCGGCGACGGTCCCCTCTGGCTGCCCGTGCTCTTCTGCCCCTTCGCCGACCTTGTCCTCTTGCACCGGCTGCACGATCTGACCATCGACCACCTCATAGTCGGGGTCAGTCCCTTCAGTTATAAGGTCGGGGTTGAGAACCCGAAGCTGCTCCACGGTATTCCAGAAACCTATGTCAGCAGCCACGAGGTTGTCCTGCTCGACTACCTTGAGCTTCGCTATCAGCGCTACCCGCGAGGTAACAACCTGTCCTCCTCGGTTTCCCCCTTAGTAGGACGAACAACATCTTCCAGCTCGGCATTCCTCGCCGAGAGACGTTCCCTCTCCTCCTCAGCCTGGCGAACAGACACTTCTAGCTCGACGTTCCTCGCCGAGAGACGTTTCCTCTCCTCCTCAGCATTCTTCAACCTCTTCTCCAACTTCCCTTGAAGATCGATCTGGGCCTAGTTCTGGCTTTTGCAGTCAGCCAGCTCCTTGCCCACCTTCTCCATTTTAGCTGAGATAGACCTGAAACTCTCTCGCAACCTGTTCAGCTCATCTTCCGAGCATGCCTCGTCGTTCAGAACCAAGGCAGCAGCGCAGACCCGTATCACCACGGACACGTCCTCCACCAGCGCCCTTCTCCAAGAAATCCTGTCGACACCCAAGATGGCCTGAGCTTCGGGGGCGCCAATGCATAGGGAATTGTTCCCCGTGAAGAAGTTCGGCCTCGAGTGATAAGGAGGGAGCACAAATTTCACGGCAGGGAGACTTTCGTTCTCGGTGAGGTCGACGTCCACATGATCAGCAAGCCGCTGTCTCTTCGGGGAGGGCTGAGTGTTGGGGGAGTCGTTGTCCTGGAGAGAACCAGAGGAACCCCCGGTTGCCGGGGTTGGAACGGGGACTTGGGATTGGAGCTGATTGATGCGACCTTTACCTCCCTTCTTCGAAATGCGGTTAGCCTTCAACTTTTTGAAGCGCTCCTCAGCAGTCGACATCTTGCCTGCAAAAAGAAAATAAATATGTCAGTAAACCGGAGATCAGGACGCGAAGAAAAAAGTAAGTCGAAGACGATTTCACCACCTAACAACTCAAGGGCATCCTCATCGGAAAACATCTCGAGGAGGGTCCTCGAATTGATTAGACGACGCTTCGTCAACACCTGCCCGTCGTCTCCCCGGACGAGTTCCCCGTCCATCGTCACGAGCTTGGCTTTGTTGAAACCGTTGATGAAAGCGACTATTCTCTCATAGGCCAAGCGGTCCCCCTCGTCAAGATGGCCAGGGATGACTTTGTAGCTGTCCGTCCCCTTTTTGAAGTGTTCTTCCGTCTAGAACAAGGGGAATCTCGATTCGAGGACCTCCTCCGTCTGCCCGTCCACTTTGCGGGAAACTCGGCAATACACCAAATTCACGGCTTCAAGCGTGACCGGCCTCACGATGTAATACCGGTATTTAAAGTCCCGAACAGAGTCCAGGTAGGTGTGGAAGAGGCTGCTCGTTTATTTAAAAGACACCCAGCCATGTCTGCCGTCGGAGGCCTGTCGCTGGAGGTGGAAGATGCGAAAGAAAAGAGGAATGGTTGCCCCGATTCAGAGATATTTACAAACGAGCTCGAAAGCTCGGATAAAAGCGAGGGAGTTAGGGTGGAGCTACGAGGGCGCCAGGTGCAACCAAACGAACACCGCTTGTTGGAAATCCGTATAGGGAAAATGCCACCCCGCCTCGTCGAACATGAACTCATAAAGAGGGAACCTCATCCCTCGATATGTCGAGCAGATGCGATGGTGTGCTTGAGGCCGGAACACCTTCCACGACTTCGAGGAGCCCACCAGCCGGTGCCCGACTGTGCAAAAAATATCGTCTTCGTCCCCATCGACGAACTGGGAATCCATGTTTAACGGCTCGTCGCAAACCCACTCTGCGAGGGGACGTTCCTCGGCACGAGTGATTGACACCATTAGAGAGTCGGGCTGGTCGTCAACGTCCAACGATCCCATGATCACAGAAACGGACAAAGCTTCCATATACCTGAAAAGCAGAAGGAAACGGTGAATTCGATGAACCATATCAAATTCACCCATCCACCGCTGTTCAAGTGAAAGGGCGAAGAGGGAGCGTCGAGATCTCGAGACTGTCGCGCTCGCCCACGTCCCCACTATAACCGAAGAGCGTCCCCGCGACCATCCTCAGGTCACCGGAATGCCGCTTTGGGAGGATTCCCTCACATAGAAGAGATATTGGCGAGGACCCCGAGAGTTTTATCTCGTGTCCTCGGGACATCCTTCGTGTCCCTGGTATATTCATCCCTTCTCCCCGCGAGATGCAACAAGAAACTAAGAAATCCCGCCGTTTTCGCCGGAGATTTCGTGATTTCCATGAGAACTTCATCAGTTCACCATAAAACCACCCTATAAACGCAAACGAAAGGAGAAAAAAAAGAGAGAAACTTACTTGAAATACACTTTCGATAGGGTTCCGGCACGGCAGTTGGCGGCGGTGTACGGTGGCGAAATAGAGAAGGAAGGAAGAGAGAGTCTGAGCAAAGGGGGAGCAAAAGTGCAAATGAGACGAGATGACCCCTATTTATAAGGGCCTCACGGGACTCGAGGATTTCCTAGGCAATCGATTATGCTACCCTAGCGTAGCCGCCCTTGGGAATGATGAGGTGTGACACGTGGCACACGCTTCCCCCGCACGTCCTTTCATTCCCCAACACGCGTCCTTCCATTTGCCTCGCTTTAGACTTCCCGTATCCCCGCAACGTCGCTCATCCGCGACCAATCTAACCCGAGCAGAGCGATTTATTTCTTCTCGTTTGACCAACCGCTCCTCGTCTAAAATCCCTTCCCTGACGGGATACGTCCTCGACATAGCACTAGCCCTTAAGTCATTACTCTGACACCTCAGAGCAACAACTTGGGGGGCTCCTGTTCTGGACTTGGCCAATGCCTGCCCTACCGTCGGGCAGGCCCAAACCCAATGACCAACGAAGACCCAACGAGGCCCTACATCACCTCCGTGTCGGGCACGTACCAATTCCCATCGACGTCGGGCACGCGAGGCAGAGACCGTCGAGCAGAGGTACATAGCCCGCAGGGCACACCTCTCCCCGAAACCCACGTGCTCTTCCCTACGAGGACACGTTCTCTTGTAACTTCCCACTCCCGAAGGAATCGGTCTGCCCTACTTCCGGAGATTTAGGGACCGTTACTCCAGGGCGAAGACCACGTGCTGGTCTTCACTACGCCACGTAAGCCCTGGCAGTTACTTGGATTGGGCCTTACAATCCAGCCCAGTGCAAGTAACTGTTGGCCCCACGCTGGGGGCTCTCTATAAATACCCTCTCACTCGAGAGGGTCAGGACACACAATCTCATACACTCTAACCTTTTTCTATACTTGCTTTTACTTCTGACGTGCACCTTACTTGAGCGTCGGAGTACCTTGCAGGTACACCCCCCGACGTCTCACCATCACCGGAGCTGAGGATTCACGACGTTGCTGGCCACCGTTCTCCTGTCTGATCCAGGTACGATCAGATTTGGTTGGTGATATTCGACTAGCATCATCTAAGAGTCAAAGGTACATTTTGGTAGGTATTAATTACTTTACAAAATGGATCGAGGCTATACCTTTACCAAATGTTGACCAAGAGGATGTGATTGAATTCATTAAGAAACACATCATTTATAGGTTTGAAATCCCAGAAACTATTACAACAGATCAGGGATCTGTTTTTACTGGTCTGAAGATACAAGAATTCTCTAAAGAAATGGGTTTCAAATTGTTAACCTCTACGCCTTATTACGCTCAGGCTAATGGTAAAGTCGAAGCAGCAAATAAAGTGTTAATTAGCTTAATTAAGAAGCACGTGGGAAAGAAGCCTAGAAATTGGCATAAAACATTGGACCAGGTCCTTTGGGCATGTCGAACTTCCCCCAAAGAGGCGACGAATTCCATGCCTTTTCGATTGACTTTTGGCCATGACGCGGTATTACCAGTTGAAATATATCTTCAGTCGGTAAGAATTCAGAGGCACCATGAGATCCCATCTGAGTCGTATTAGAATATGATGTTAGATGAATTGGTGGACTTAGATGAAGAAAGGTTCAATGCTTTAGATTTGTTGAAAAGACAGAAGAAAATATTATAACAGTCTTACAATAAGAAAGTCAAAGTGAAGACTTTTTCGCCTGAAGAGTTGGTTTGGAAAGTAATTTTGCCTATGGATCGAAAGGATAGGTCTTTCGGAAAATGGTCTCCTAAGTGGGAAGATCCTTTTCAAATCATACAAGTGTTCTCTAATGGTGCTTATGAGATCGAAGAATTAGATCAAGATAGGAGGATCTTGAAAGTAAATGGGAAGTACTTAAAGAAGTATAAGCCTGCTCTTCGAGAAGTAAGAATAGCTAGAGAGTAATTACGCATGCAAAATAAACGAAGCTAATATGGCAGAATAAAATAAAACACATTGCCAAAATGGTTGAATTCGTTACATCAAAAGGCGAACAAGCATTACAGAATTTGAGGGATAGTGATGAAACATAAAAAGAAATAAAAAGTCTTTGGAAATTAGAATGGCAAGTTGTCTTTCATGAAGGAGTACTTCGCCCTCAAAAGTTCTAGCCGCCTCTCACACAGGGATTGGTTCGATGTCATGGTCTCCAGTATTGCTTCTAATTTCTGAGCTTTGTCAGCAGAATCCAAACCTATGTTGAGCTCTTTCGCCATCTGGGAGTTGTCAAATTGTTCAAGCTCAGCGTTTTGTTTCTTAGCATTTGAAATCTTCACTTGCAGCTCTTTTATCTGTGCCTTCCAGGATTTGATACTTTTTTTATTGGCTTCGATCTGAGTTTTTTCTGTTCTTGGATTTGCTCCAAATTTACCTATCTATTGGTGGATTCTGTGGCAGCGTCCCATGCAGCTGCAACTGAGCCAGTTTGATTTTCAATATCTTTCAAAAGTTGTTTGATTTTGGCAAGGTCCGTGGCAATTCAATCAACCATCGAGGTCAGCTCCAAGATGATATTAGCAATTTCTGGAGAAACAGTTAGGATATCAACCTCTTTGAAGACACTCTTCAAAACAATTGGAGAAGTGGGGTCAGATTCAATAAGTCGAAACAAGTCACCCTTGAAAACTTTTTCTTTAATCTTTGACAGTATCTGGCTTGAAGGATCAGCAGTGGTTTCACCACCAGATACAGAGGGCAAACTAAGGGTTTTGTCAGACGAACTTCCCCTGGAGCCAAGTAAAACATTTAAGTATTCACGAGGATTGTTCTTTTTCAGGGCTTCTAGTTCTTCTGGAGAAAGCATCATGGAGGTTTTGCTCGAATCCTTTGCAACTGACAGATTAAGGTTAGGAGTTGTTTCGACAATTATCTCCTCCTGAACATCTCCTGTTCCTTCTGCATCATGATCATTAACATCTTCGATGTTTTCATCATCATCCATAAAGTCATCAATAGTCATTGATTAGAAAGGGAACATAAAGTGTTTACCTCCTGTTTCCATAACGTCATCTAGAACAACATCCGAGGTTTCGAGTCTTGGAGACCTATCATCAACTTCTTCTTCGACTTGCACCTCAGGGTTATCCACATCCATGTCAGCCCCAGTTATTTCAGCCTGTGTGCCTTTGTCTTGGTCATCTTCGTGGTCATTTTCTCTAGTGTGAGAAGTTTGTGTGGTAGTCTTGGGCGGAGAAGTTTCATGTTGTCTCTTGACCACCTGGTGATTTCGCTCAGTGAACTCTTCTTAGAATCTTTTGCTGGAGTAGGTTGGTTTGGTGGTTCACCTTCGGTAATGAGGATTGTTGGGTTGGTTGATTCGGCGGCTGGTTGAGTCGAAGTTCTTGCGACAACCTGAAAGCCATCAACAAAGTTAATAGTCGAAGAGAAAAACCAGGGGCAACGAGGTATATGTGCGAATCATTTTTATACCTTAGGACCTTCTGCCCCGGGACTTGGGTTATCACTTTCAGATTCCTCTACAGCAATTTTCGACATCTCCTCAGGTGTTGGCTTCGAGATGGTCAGTTTGGTGGGCTTCTTGATCACGACCTTCACGCGTTTTGCCTGAGATTGAGCGATGGCTTCGTTTATCTTTGGTTGCCTTTTCTTTTTCTTCAGAGGTTGTTCAGTGGTTGGAGATAAGTCTTCATCTTCAGATTCGATTATCACTAGTGTATCATCCGTGGCCTTCTTTTTCTAGGGAGTCGGAGGTGGTTTTCGAGTGCCCTGGAGAAGAAAATGTTAGAAAATAATGGACATAGAATGACAAATTTAACAAAGGGTGTGAAAATACCTTTGTTGTTGTTGTCTTGCTTTCTTCCTCTTCCTTCACTTCTCCAAGCTTTCTAGTTGGTGGTTTCTTTGGAGGAATCTTCGCGGCTAAACAAACAGAAAAGCAGTCATTATATGTGAAAATAAGCAAACAAGAAAATGTTAGGTTGGAATCCTTCTGTTCCACACCTTCATGTATTTCAGATTCGATGCGAACATCTTCGATCCCAATATAAAGATGCCCTTTGAAACTGTCTAGTGTATGCTTGGTCGGAACCACCCGCTTTGCTTTTGGTTTTGATTGCTAGCGAAGGATTTTGATAGAATCCCCACAGACGAACCAGTCTGGAAATGGAGGGGCAAGGGCCACTCCAAAGTCAGCACTTGGCAGTCGAGGGAATTTGGGAGGAAACATATTGAAATCTGTTTCGTATCGTTTCTCAGGAGGAACGTACGATGGTATCTTTAAGTTATCCATTTTCTTTAAAAAAAATCCTTCAGAGTGAGAGCTGCATCGCGGACGGTTCGACCAAGATCATTGGGTCGATAAAAAGTTTCAAAGTATTTTTGGAAGGCTTGGATTTCTTTACTATGCGTCGAAGTACCTTTCTTCACTTTTTCCTGCACAAAGAGGAAAGCCTTGTTAATGTGGTGCATGAATGCAACCACGTCGAAAAATTCTTCAGCATAATAAGTCTTCCACCAGGCATCAAATTGTTGAGTGCAAAGGAAGCTTGGTTCGAAAGCTACTGGAAGAAGATGTGTTCGACCAACATATCGTGCAATATGTTTAAGAACTATTGCTTCATTATGGCTGGCGTTGTAAAGAAGAAGGGCACCTTTCTTGTCATAGATTGGTCGAGGTAAAACTTAAACCAATCCAAATTGTCGAGCGACAAGATCTGGTTGGTAAGTTATCAAGGAAACTTGGTTTTTTTGAGAGGTTAAACCTGAGGGTTAAGACCCTAGGGGTTAAGAAGGCTTCCCAAATCGAAAAGGATTCTGCTGCTTGTGCTTTAGATGGCGTTGGGAATGGCCTAGTGAACCACTCAGGACCACACTTCCTCGCAGCAAAAGGAGCCATGTTGGGTGTAAAGTCAAACATTTTGCAAACATCATGATAAAGTTGGTGAAAGCCTGCTGGACAGGTCGACCATCATCAGCAGGTGTCAACCAAACGAGGGCCTTCTACTCTTTGATTTTTCACATCATCAGCATCCTCATTAATTTGATTTTTGAGGGGGAGACAAGCTTCGGACAAAGCATTTAACTACAACTGAAGTATCCAGAAGGGACCAGAGAGTAGTAAACTTCCTTTGTCAGTTAGGTTTTTGAGCTAGGTAATCCCATCGCTCATAGATTCATAAAGGCTGGCTAGAATCAACTCGCTCAAACATAAGTCATGACCAGCATGTAATTGGTTCACCATGGTTAGAAACTTTCTAGCGACCTGCAGTGACTTCAAGCAGAAGACGCAACCTAACAACCACAAAGCTAAGAAAGCTATGTGTTCAATGTCCGATACTTCCTCCGTGCTCTTATCGTGATAGTGAGCTATGTGGGTAGAATAAGCCACCTTAGAGGTGGTAAAACTTATGCTATCCTCAGCCATGAAGTCAGGATCATAGGTATTCCCAGTAGGTTTAAGCCCTGTGATAGCGGCTATCTCAAAAAGGGTAGGTGTCATCATGCCACACGGGAGATGAAGGGTGTAGTGTGTACTGTCCCAGAAGTACAAGGACGAAATCAGCATAGTCGATTAATAATCAGGTCTTACTTTTGACAGCATAATCAGGTCATAAATGCCCATTTTCTTCCAAACGTCAGATTTCGTTTTCTCTAATTTATTAAACCACCCTAAGTAATCAGCGGGATCCTTAAAGGTCGGGCTTACTCTAAAGCCCCTAAAATGGTTCAGATATCTAAGGTTGATAGCTTCTTCAAATGAAGGATCGTTGAGATCAGTAGGGTTTTCAGTACTAGCCTTAGGTTTTTTGCATTGCCCTACAGGTTCGCATTTATGATAAGAGGGGAACTATTCCTTAAGCCTAGAAGGATCTACTTCCAAATCAGCTAAAGGGCCAAACAAAGCCACTGGCTTATCAGAAACACTTAAAGGAATAAGTACCCGAGAAGCATAAATTCTACTCTTTTCTTCATCAAGGGATTCAGGTAGATATTGTTGGTTCCCCACCATGGTAGGTCCAGCAACGGATGCGAATGGAGCAAGTTGAGAAATCTTTTTTGGAGCTCTTGTTGGTTTGCCAAAATCCTTGGTGCCTTTAGCAGCGTTTTTAGTAGAGCGTGTAGAGGAAGCCATTTTTGATGGAAAAAGAAGAAGTTTTGAGTTTTTGAAATGTAGAGATTACTGGGAGATTTGAAAGGAAGAAGATACGAAAGTGGAAACAATTGCGGGAGTTGGTATTTATATATGGGGAAGTGGAAGCGATTTTAAAAAATTGTGAAATATTAGGACTGATAGTGGGACACGTGTTTCCCCCACGTTTCTTGATAAAGCGGCGGTAATAAGTGCCTACCTCCCACGATCTCCTAGATCCTAGGAAGAGGTAATAATGATTGAGATCTTGTGTGATTTGAGAAGACATGTCAGATTTAGCAATAATGGCTACAACGTCTTAGGTCTGCTGAAAAGAAGGTGAACAGTTGAAGCCACTAATGAGCGTCGAAACCATACAAGGTCTAAATGAGGCATCAAATACTATTGTCAAAAAATGCCCTTTTCTTCAGTGATGTCGAAAATGACATTTTTGGGGGGCAATTTGTTAGCTCCTAATTTCGATGCCTGATGTTGGATTAATAGTTTTTCTGAGGGATAAGATTTTTGAAGTTTTGTAAGCTTTCGACAGAAATATTGTTATCAGAAAATGTAATCGAAAGGTATCTTTCTGCAGAGAAGAGAAGGTTTAAAAGACTTAGAAATATTTCTAAGAATTTGAAAGGAATCTTCGACAGAAGGTTAAGGAGCGTTGTTCGACGTGAAGATTTAAAATTCAAAAAAATAGGAGGGAACATTTATTCTTATTTGTTTCAAAAGGAAGACATGTGGCGTTCATCCAATACGTGAAGACATGCACGACACCATGTGTTTCACCCTGATTAGTAGCCCGTTAGTGGGTAGTTATTTTTAACCATTATAAATAGCAAGTCTTAGCACTAGATTTGGTGTGTTCAATTGTATACAAAAACTCAGTGTGCTCAAAGTACCAGTGTAGAGAAAAGAGCGTGTGAGAATGTATGTTGATGTAACACCACTTTTACAATTCAATGCAATTTAACAAAGTTTCTTTCATTAAAGTCTCTTTTTCTTCATGCAAGTTAACTTCTGCATTTACCAGTCTTTTCGATTTACTGCATTTACCAGTCTTTTTGATTTAATGCATTTACCAGTCTTTTCTACTTAAGTCTTTTTGCATTTTAGTTACTTTATATTTCTTAAAGTAGATTCTTTTACTTATGAATGTTGTCGGGGTGTTTTTGAGATTTCTTAGAAAACACACAGAAAGACAATTAGCACATGTCCTAGGATTTAGTTTGGTCGATCCTGCAAGTTACTCATTTTTTACACAAAATTGATAGACCATAGGTTGTTTACTATTTTCCCAGTTAACGAGTAGAATGGAAGGAGCATCGCACAACAGATACAACATCTTGGATAATAGGATTTCCTGGATGGTTACAACATTCGCAACAACTTACACTTGTGGTCCCAAAACATGTTATTTTATGATTGTAATTTGATTTTTTATATTTTGGATTGACGATTGACTTCATGTTATTTTTTGTTTGTGTTGACGATTGAATTCATGTTATATTTTGGTTTGTATTATATATGTTTTGTATACAACATCAATCATAATATAAGTCTGAATTATAATACATAAATATAAATCATAATATAAATCATAATAGAGTAGTAGATAAGTCTGACAAATACTATATAAGTCTGAATAATACTACATAAGTCTGAATATAAAATAACACATCAAGCATCATCGTCCTCACTAACATAAGTTACCGGTCCTCCCTGAGGTACCGGTCCACCCTCAGTTATACGTAGTGCTCAAAGACCTCGGCAAAATCATCGTCATCCTCTTCCTCCCCGTGACGATGCAAATAACGACGAAGCTCATGTGAAATATGTAACAACCTCCAATATAACAACTCAGCGTCAAACGCAAGAACAAGGACCTCTCTAACCTCTGTGGCCTCCCCCTGAGGTGGTGGTACCAAATGAGGATGCGATACTCTGTAGTACCAATCCAAGTAATCAGCCACCACATCTTATGGAGTATCGACAAACTCGGCCGGACGAATCACGTTCATGACACTCACATGGTATGTAACCCACTCAAAATCCACATCAGGTGTGCCAGCATCAAGAGGCAGAGATGATATGTAGTTCATGTATCCAAACTGACGCAAACATCTTTCAGGTAAATAAAGAACAACTATACCATACCATTTCAAGCCACCCCTGTACAAGCAAATACCATCAAATGGTAGATGTTGTCTGTGATCCTGAAAAGGGTGCCAAATGACATCAGCAGGTGTCAATCCATCCAACACAGCCCTCACCTCATCAACCTTCCGCATGCCTTGCTTGTACATCCACTTCATCGCCCTAGGAAGTGGACTACTAATACCAGTAATCTTCGAAAATCCTCTCTTTCCAACAGTTGGAAAATACTCATGAATCCAACACGGTTACACAACATGAATATTATAGATTAAAAGTATTATAAATAAGCTAATACAGGTCTAAATGAAATTAAAATAAAACATTTGTACCTGTAGTAGGGAGGCATATCCCCCAAGCTGCTTGCAACTATAAAAGGAAGCATCTCCGAGATATCGGTAAAGTGTGACCAGTGCAACTTCCCCAAACAGTATCTACCACATCTAGACAAGTCCTCAAATAGTGGTAAATACTTTGCCTCTACAAGAGTAAAGGTCTTATCAGTAAGAATAATGCAGCCTAGTAACAATAACATATATGCTCTAGCTGCACAATCATATGTGCTCTCAGCTCGCTGACGTACAAATATCTTCTTCAACTAATCCAGACTATAATAGGTTCCTCTGCAAACAGGAATCCATTCAGCTGCCTCGTCCAGCGGAACACCCATCAAACAAATATCCTGAGTAATAGCATCTGAGTCAGTGAACCCTTCTCCAGGGTTACAGAACCCTCTACATGGTATATGAAGCAGGCAAGAAACGTCGTCCAGTGTAATAGTCATCTCGCCAAACGACATATGGAAAGACGATGTTTCGGGGTGCCACCTCTCAACAAATGCAAATAACAAGTTCTGATCTATCCTCAATAAACTGGTTCTCTGCAAAGAGGATATACCAGAAGCAGATACCCACGACTCAATAACTGGTGAGAGACTATAAGGAACCCATCCAATCAATTTGCTGCCATGTGCAGCAACCTTCAGCTCTTTCTTCGGAACTCTCTCCTGAAAATAATTCATAACATATGTCATCATACATAAATAATTAAAATTAAATTTTATTCAACGTTGAAAGGTCATAGATTGACTTACTTCGCCGTCCCACAGATGACGAGCGACGTGGTTCTTATACCCCACCAAAAGTGACGTATCAGACGATCGTCCGAGAAATGGTGGATGCAGTGGAATATGAATAGGAACATGTGTAGGTGGAGCAATCTGATCTTCCTCTCGATTTGACTGCTGACGAATTTTGACCATAAGATTCCACTTCTTTTGTGCATCATCGATATAGCACGTCATGCATTTCATCTCGCATATTGCCTAAAATATCAGTCGGAATAATTTCTCAAAAATTTACAGACAGACTGGTCAAAATAAATTTCAGCGATGCATAAAATTAGTGAACTAAAAAATTCAAAATTGAGCTCGTAGACCTCAATTATATTATTCTACGGTTCATGTAGTTTAACCCGGCATGTTCGTTTTAATTTTTCGATCATATTTTGTCGCATTTTGATCAGTTTAAGCATTTTAACGAGTCAAAATTTATTTAAAATCTGACCAAACGCTGTATTTTTCTGAGTCGTTTATTTCTCACCGATCATTTTGGTATACTCGGTTTATTTTTTTGAGCACTTTCGCGCCCGATTTTATTTATTTGGAGTCCGTTTATTTTTACATTTTTATCTAAATGTTTAGAATAAATAAATAGGATAATTAGTATTTTATTTTAATTTTATTTTAAATATTTATTTTTATTTTTAATTTAACTAATATTGTTTAGAATAAATAAATAGATAATTAGTATTTTATTTTAATTTTATATAAAATATTTATTTTAATTTTAGATTTAACTAATATAATTTAGAATAAATAAATTGGATTTTTAGTTTCTATCTTAATTTTATTTTAATTAATTGAATTGTTTAGTTTTAATATTATTTTTTTTAAGCCTCAAAATGGATATTAGGAATATTATTGACAATTAAAATTTAACCCTAATTTGAACCCTATATATACATAAGTTACATTGTTGAAAAAAAAGAGAAAAAAAAAACTTTTGAGGAACGACACACAAACCTCACCATGACACAACAAATCCGGTTGTCGTAATTCGGTACGCAGTAACATTTTATTTAAATCTTAAATTGTGATATCCATATCATGCGATATAATAAGCTTAATGTTTTGGCTTTACAATATATATCAGGTTAACGTTTTGGTTTCGGTTTACAGCTATTACTATAGTATTATATATGTCACGCATCATGAAATATATAACGTTTTAATAATGTTTTTGTTATATATAACAATTTGTTTTATATATATGTATTTTTATTTATTTTTGGTTTTTTATTTTATTTTTTTAGATTATTCGGATTGAATCATGTCAATACGCTAGTTGCATATAGGAGTGCACGATGCATGCCATTTGTGTCGGTTTGATTCGGTTGCGATGACCGCGTTTTCGCGTTAGCAATATTGTTGGGTTTTTATCAAATTTAAAAAACTCTTTTTTTTTTTCAGTTGTTTTTTGTTATATTTAGATCCACATAATTTGGATCCAGATTGTGATGACCACGTCAAGTGTAGCAAGCTATTGAGTAATTTCATCGGCTTATGTACTTTTTTATTTATTTTACTCTTTTTAATTAATTATCATTCTATTTCGATTTTACATGCGTCCGACGGTTTAGCGTATTGACCATCCCCTTCTTTTTGCTAACCGATTCGAATCCCGACTTGTAATTTATAATTTTCTTATTATCATGTTGTTTCTTGATCCAATTTGCGATGACTACTTATGCGATAGCAATTTGCCTTTTTCAATTTGTGCTAATTTTTTATCCAACATCGTTATGATTAGATCCGATTAAACTTCTCTTTGTATCTTTTCATGCCTTTGCGGTCCAATTCGCACCTTTCGCATTGTCATTTGTATCAATCGTTTCTCACCGTCAATTAACAATCATATCAAACCATTTTTAAAAAAAATATTAAACTAACTCTTGATTTAATCAAGCCTTTTTAAACCCTGTAAGTCGATTGTTTATACGATCGCCGTCAACCAAACCCAAAACATTCTTGTTTCATATATCAAGTCATACCCCAACTTGTAAGTCGACTGCTTTTTAGCATCGCCATCAACCTCATGCTAATACTTTCTCTCTTACTTTGATTACGGTTTCGTTTACTAGGAGCACCCTTAGGGACTAGGATTCGACCTAACTTTTTCTAAAAACCTTTAATCCAACGTCAAGTGGCTACCTCTCTCGTAAGTCGGTTGCCTTTTACAATCGCCATCACGTAATTTTCGAACCTCGATCTTTTATTGGGTATTTTTCTCTTAAGACTAAAATTTTTTCTCAATCAAATTCCAAAGGAAAGGTCCCGTTGTTGACTGCCATGTCACATATTAGCCAAACTTTAGGTCCCTCCCTTTTATCCTAGCCTTAGGATTAGATTCGCTGCACTCTTTACATGTGTTCTGCCATGGACACTTTCTACCTTTTATCCTAGCTTAAGGATCGGAGTCGCCGCACTCCATGCATATGTTCTGCCATGAACACTTACTTCCCTTATAACTCAACTTCAACTTTAGAGTCGTCGTACTCTACGTAATGTCTTACCAAAGACACTACTCCCCCAGGAACCTTGACCACAGTCAAGAGTTCCTCACCCTCTTTGAGGGGAACTACGAATACTCTGATTCCACTCCCGTCAGGATACGTAGGCACAAGATGCGATGTCTTGGCGAGTATACTTAGATACTAACCCCTAGGTCTTTACCTTAGTACATACCCTTAGCAAGCAAGTAATAGATAACCTAAATACTAACAAGAGGTTCCTGTAGAGTACTATAGACGTTTAGGATGCTAATACCTTCCCTAGGCGTAACCAACCCCCGAACCTTAGATCTCTTAGGTTTTTTCAATCTTTAACCTTTCCTTTGGATAAATCAAAGTTTGGTGATGAACATTTAAAGATTTACGATTCAAGTTAATACAATAGCTTGACATCCAATTTCTCACCGCGATAGAAATGGCGACTTCACTAGGGACTTTATTTGAGTGTTCCCCCTACCTTGTTTATTTATGTTATTTGTTGTATACTTGTACTTGTATTTATTATCAGCGTGCTTAGGTTTTCTGTATGCAGGGTTGTTACATTGTGAGATAAGTCCTAACCCAGACTTGAGAGCACACATATGATAGGATTGTGGTGTAATCAATAGTCTGATGTTGGGAGTAGTCCTAACAAGTTTGGCATATGATGACCACACTTAGTTGAGGCCTTTTGGAATTGTCAATGTCTGACGCGAGAAGTCGTATTGATGTCACTCTTTTCGATTTGGGAGCCCGAGAAGCTGAAGACCTCAGTTACCTTTATCCCACTTGGCCTTTTAGGACGTAGTACGATGGTTATGAGGGAGTAGTCCAAAATAGTTGTTACACGATACTACACTCAGACGAGTTTATCTTGAGAATATTATTAACCCGCACGAGTAGTCGTGTAGGCCAATAATATCCGAAGGATTTACATAGACTCAGGGAACTTTGTAGAACCCGTTCTGCAAGTACAATTAAAACCATAGTACATACCCCTTGGGACGGGTAGACCATGACTCCATGCTCGTGATCTTTAAACCTAGGCCCTTGTTTATTTGCCTGTATATGTGTATATGTGTATACCCGTGTTTATGCATCCATTCATCCATACATTCATGAATAGCCCTTTGGGTTCAAGGAACTCAACTGTTTTTTCCTTTGCAAAATCAATAAAGATCATGGACTATAAAATAAAACTTTTTCAGCCTTTCCGAAATTAGTGCAACCTACTTTTGAGTTCCTTGAATCCATTGTATCGCATTGCATATCATTTGCATGATTCATTGCATACATCTGGTTTGTCCAACAAATCATTTCCAACTGT
The DNA here is from genome assembly GCA_022829125.1 of Lathyrus tuberosus. Classification (NCBI taxonomy): domain Eukaryota; kingdom Viridiplantae; phylum Streptophyta; class Magnoliopsida; order Fabales; family Fabaceae; genus Lathyrus; species Lathyrus tuberosus. Next base: position 872,189 of record JALAZF010000901.1, read on the forward strand.
CTATATCTTCCAACGTCACCTGTGAGTCGTCAAGCTGATTCCTCGACACAGATATCGGACTAGAGCTAACTACAGACGCAGAATGTTAAAGCAAGAAGCCCATAATGCAGAGATCCGAATAGAGACCGATGATCTTAAGTCAAGCATGGAAAAGCTCACTGAGATGCTCCAAGTCTTGATTGCTAGAGGAGAGCCACCCCAAATGACTGTTATTCAAGAAGTTTCAAATGCTAATCCTCAGCCTGTTCAGGTGCACTACTACGAAAAACCCAATTAACAACGGTTGAGAATGACATATAATGATGCGGGCGAAGGCGTTGTTATGTAGATTGTCGTTGTAAGTTCGTTGTTACTACAACGGTCTGGAAACCGTTGTTGTATTCTGGAAAGCGCACGCTATATTGCAACGGTTAAGTATTTCAACCGTTGTAATATATAATAACTATCACAACGTTATATTGCAACAGTTAAGTATTTCAACCTAATTAAAGAAATACAACCATTAAAATTGGTAAAGAACTATATAATCTGAAAATTAAACTGTTCTTGAAAACCAACTTAAACACACCACTGTTTTCCGAATTGCATCCATTTCATTCAGCATATTTTATGTTCCTTAACATAAAATTTATGGTTCAATGGTCGGTTTCCTTCAATCCATCGATGTCTTTTATTATAGTTTACCTCTTCATCGCCAAAAATCATCGCGATTTTATCATCATAACAATCATGATCTTAACAACCACGATGATTAGTGACAACGATGAGGTAAAATATAATAAAAGATATCGATGAATTGAAGCAAACGGGCCATAGAACCATAAATTTTATGTTGAGGAACATAAAATGTGCTGAATGAAATGGATGAAATTCGAAAAACATTGACATGATAATGGTTGGTTTTCAAATACATCTTAATTTTCAGATTATAGGTTTCTATATCAATTTAACTGATTGCATTTTCAATAAAAGGACAGTGAAACAAACAATATACATAGTATATAATAAATTAAATTTCATGTACAATATCAGAATGAATTCATATATATGTACCTTATCAGAATGAATTCATATATATATATATATATATATATATATATATATATATATATATATATATATCACTACGCCAAAATTCGGTTTTGGAAGCACAAAAAAGACAACGCTTTTATTACAAAGCGATGCTATAAGTTTTGGAAAAAATTCGCTAAATAAAAGCGCTGCTAAAGGCTACCTTTAGAAAGCGCTTTTTAAAAGCGCTGCTAAAGGCCTTACATAGACACCTCCTGAGAAAGCGCTTTTATAAAAGCGCTGCTAAAGGTATAACCTTAGAAAGCGCTTTCTAAAAGCGCTGCTAAAGGTATAACCTTAGAAAGCGCTTTCTAAAAGCGCTGCTAAATGTTAATCTTAGAAAGTGCTTTTGAAAAAGCGCTGCTAAAGGCCTTATATTGGCCCCACATTTGAAAGCGCTTATAAGGAAAAAGCGCTGCTAAATATAGCATTTAAGAAAGCGCTTTTCAAAAGCGCTGTCTTAGGTCATTTATTAGTTAAAAATTAAAAAACACCACATTTTCATAAGAGCCCTAATCAATTTTTATAATCATTTTCACTCTCGCGACTGTTCTTCCTTTCTCCATTCTCCGACCGTTATCTCTCATTTTTTTCCGTTCTCTCTGCATTTTTTCCATTATCGACCGTCTGCTACTCATTTTTCATTCGAAGAAGAAGAAGAAGCAGAAAACGAAAACGAAGAAGAGGCATTCTGTATTCTTCTACGACCGTTATCATGCAGGTACATATTCTTCTCTGACCGTTTTAGGTTTTCTTGAGATGTTAGAGTTTAAGTATAGCCTATTTTCTTGAATGTTGGTTCTTGAGAGTTACTGTCATCATATTTTAGGTTTTTGAATATTGGTTCTTGAGAGTTCTTGAACGAAGAAATGTTAGTTCTTGAATGTTGCTCATGTTGTATTGAATCATGTTGTATTGAATCATGTTGTATTGACTCTATGTTGTTTAGGGTTGTTGTAGCTATAAATGAACTTGTTTACTCTGTTTTTTTGTTGTTACTAATTATGTTGTTGCTCACCTTGTTGTTGCTGATAAAGTAAGACATAATGCAGCCAAAGATTTGCAGAGAGTTGTGAGTTACAAAAGCTCTTTGATGATATAGGCGAGGAAATTGATAATTTATTTAATGATGTAATGTGTCATAGAACTAAATTAGTTAATGGCATCTTTATGTAAAAATATCAATTGTTTTTTGCATTGTTTGTTAAATTGTATATAATTGTGTAGTCATGTTAAAAGCAACAGTTAGCTCAATTTCTAAGATTAATTAATATGCGTCATCATCAATCATCATAAAATAGCTCAATTTCATAGGTTTCATTGTTAGCATATGGAGATGGAAGTGGTGTCAACGTGGTAATTGTAATAATACTTTTCTTGTTTGTGTATGTATAGGAAATAATAGAAATATGCATAGGTTCTTGAGGGTTCATATGTTGTAACACACATGTTGGTTCTAGAAAACATTATTGGAATGAGATATTTGTTGAAAATATAAAATACAACACAGCTTAGATTGAAGAATTTTGAGGCATAGGATTGAGTCAATATATATTATGTAGAATTCTTGAATAAATTACTATTAGAATTTGGCATAGGATATATCTTGTTGAAGAGACATTGAAAAGTGAAAAGTTGGATTGATATTGATAGTATGATTGTTTTACAGGTGCAGAGTGAAAGTTTGATCGTTGGAGGAATCTTTTATTGTGTGGGTCCAGAACTTGATTACTTCTCTACAGGTAATTAGTTGTTCTTTTGCTATAGTTGCATGAATAATTAACGTTTTTGTTTAGCTTAATTAGTAAAACCATTTGAATGAACTGCTATGATGGATGAGCATTGCTTGCAATGATTAAGAACTAACTTATTGAATTTGCTATATATAGGGGTTACTTGTGATCAAAGTGTGAAAGTCGGATCGTTTCCCTACAAGTAAATATTTTTTATTTTGTTTTTGTTTAGCTTAATTAGTATAACTATGGATAAGAAATGGATGTCTTCAAGTCGATTGTCGAAAGAGTACGAGAATGGGGTATCGGAATTCGTTAAGTTTGCTGTTGCGCACGCCGAAGACCCCAATCGAATGATATGTCATTGCTTGGGTTGCTGTTTTGAGAGTCGGGTTGACGCGATTCAGTTGGCATCGCATTTAAAGAGGCGTGGAATTGATAAAAGTTATACATGTTGGAATTTACATGGTGAAAAAATTAACGGGAATGTTGAACCTGGGGATAATACGACCTATGCTTCAAACGACAATGGCACAGATACATACGATTATGATCGAGTCGAAGAGATTGCAGAAGCTCTTGAAGAAGATCTTAAGGATTATCCCAAAATGTTTGAGAGGTTAGTAAGCGATGCAGAGAAACCGTTGTATAATGGTTGCACTAAATTCACAAGATTGTCTGCGGTATTAAAGTTGTACAACTTAAAGGCGGGCAATGGATGGTCGGATAAAAGTTTCACAGAGTTATTGGCCCTTATGAAAGATATGCTTCCAGAGGATAATGTTCTTCCCAATCAAACATATGAGGCCAAAAAGATGTTGTGCTCTATTGGCATGAGCTATGATAAGATACATGCATGTCCAAACGATTGCGTTTTGTTTCGAAATAAGTACGCATCGTTAAATGAGTGTCCTAAATGCGGTGTCTCTCGATATAAGAAAAAGTTGTCTCCAGCAAAAGTCTTATGGTATTTTCCTATAATTCTGAGATTTAGACGCATGTTTCGTAGTGAGGCCGATTCAAGACACTTGACTTGGCATGCAGATGAAAGAATTATTGATGGAAAGTTTCGACATCCGGAAGATTCACCACAGTGGATGAAAATTGATGATGATTATCCTGAATTTGGAAAAGAAGCAAGAAACCTTCGCTTGGCATTATCTACTGATGGACTGAACCCACACGGTCTTCAAAGTATCTCACATAGCACTTGGCCTGTGATCATTATGATTTATAACCTACCTCCATGGCTATGTATGAAGCGTAAGTACATGATGTTATCTATGTTAATTTCTGAGCCTAGACAACCAGGGAATGACATAGACGTATACTTGGCACCCTTAATCGAAGATTTAAAGTTTTTGTGGGAGAACGGTGTGGAGGTTTATGATGGGTATAGGAAAGAAAGTTTCAACTTGAGGGCGATGTTGTTTGGCACAATTAATGATTTTCCAGCATAGGAAATCTATCAGGGTACAACATAAAAGGTCAATGTGCGTGTCCTATTTGTGAAGATAAAATAGATTCGACGCGATTGGAGTTTGGTCAGAAGAATGTCTTTCTCGGTCATCGTAGATTCTTAAATTCTAATCATCACTACCGTGGGTGGAGAAAAGCATTCAATGGAGAGCCAAAACAAGGTAGAGCTCCACCTATATTGACAGGTGATCAAATTTTTGAAAAGGTGAAAGATCTGAGTACTCAGTTTGGCAAGCCTTTTGCACATACACTTGTCAAGAGAGGGTGGAAGAAGAGGTCAATTTTTTTTGAACTGCCATATTGGAATTCGTTGTATGTAAGACATTTTCTCGATGTTATGCATATTGAAAAAAATGTATTTGACAGTGTTATTGGTACGTTACTCAATATACAAGGAAAGTCTAAGAATGGGCTTAAAGCAAGAAAGGACTTGATAATGATGGGGATAAGAACTGAATTAGAACCCTTGAAGAAAGGAAAATGAACATATCTACCACCTGCTGCGTATACTCTATCTAGAAAAGAGAAAAAAGTATTGTGTAAGTTTCTAAGTGAAGTTAAAGTTCCAGAAGGATACTCTTCATATATTAGAAGACTTATGTCTATGAAAGACCTCAAGTTAAAGAGTTTAAAGATGCATGACTGCCATGTTATAATGGAACATTTTCTACCAATAGGTATACATTCTATTCTTCCAGAAAAAGTAAGAAGTGCAATAACTAAATTGTGTTTTTTCTTCAAGTCAATTTGCAGTAAGGTGATCGATCCTGCGATCTTACCAACATTGCAAAAAGAAATAGTTATTACTTTGTGTGATCTTGAAATGTATTTTCCTCCCTCGTTTTTTGACATAATGGTTCATCTAGTTGTTCATCTGGTGAAAGAGACACAATTGTGTGGACCGGCTTATATGAGATGGATGTACCCTGCTGAACGTTATATGAAAATATTAAAAGGGTATGTGAAAAACCGAAGTCGACCAGAGGGTTGTATTGCCGAACGATACATTGTTGAAGAAGCGATTGAGTTTTATACTGAATATATGTCCAATGTACAATCAATTGGACTCCCCAAATCTCATATTGTCGAAAAAAAGAAGGAAAATAGTTAATTGGAAATGAAGTTGTGACAGTATCAAGGGTCGAACGGGATCAAGTGCATTTGTATGTTCTGCACAATGAGAATGAGGTTGAGCCGTATGTTGAAATGCACAAGGATGTTCTCTGAGGTTTAAATCCGAAGAGAAATGAGAATTGGATAGTACGAGAGCACAATCGAAGTTTCATACATTGGTTTAAGGATCATATTTATTCAAAGTATTATTCAGATCCCGCTTCAATAACAAAAAGGTTGAGATGTTTAGCATATGGTCCAAGTTTGGTTGTGTTTTCTTATAGCGCATACGCAATTAATGGATACACATTTTATACCAAAGAACAAGATGATAAAAGTACTATGCAAAATAGTGGTGTCACCGTGGTAGCTAAAGCAATGCACATTTCAAGTGTGAAGGACTTAAACCCTAAATTTGCAAATCTGTCATATTTTGGGGTTATTGAGCACATTTGGGTGTTTGATTATGAGAGTCTTCAGATTCCTATATTTCGTTGCAAGTGGGTTGAAAATAATAATGGCATACGAATGGATAAGTCAGGTTTTTTGCAAGTGGGTCTTAATAGGGTGGGGTACAGAGATGAGCCTTTTATTCTAGCCTCTCAAGCTAAACAAGTGTTCTATGTCACTGATCCACAAATACAAAATGGTCTATAGTGCTTTTATCTAAGAAAGTAATTGATGAAAACATTGGAGATCAAGGTGATATTGATGTTGATATTGAATTATTTACTAGAAATGATCAAGATGAAAATACTATAGCGAATGAATCATATACTAGAAATGATCATAATGAGAGTATTTGGATTAATCCAACCGTCAGTGTTGTTAAGAGACAGGTAGAACATATTCCAAGCAAGAAAAGAAAGAGACGTTAGTGAAAAAGGTAATAGTTATAAAATTATAGCTTATATCATTCAATAATATTAAATAGTTGTCATGTTATATATATTCAATGGATTATGGATTATGGATTTTTATATTTGTCATTTAATTTTTGATTTTTTCTTTCTTACAGGTCAAATGGCTAGTAACCAGGAAGACTCACACGAGACACATGATACAAATGAAGCTCAGAATGTAGAAAGTGAAATTAAACGAGGAATAACTATTATGAAGTCAATCATCTGTGCAAGAGATAAAGGGATCAAATTTGATGTACATTGGAGTGATGAAAACCAACTAATTGAGCCAAACGGTTCAATGTTGACTAGTTACATAGGTTCCCTTGTCCGTCAGCACATTTCAATCACCAATGATAATTGGAGGAATCAATTGTTGCAAGCTGGTAAAGATAAAATATGGACTGAAATACAGGTACTTACCAAATATGATTGATGTTATTAGATTTTTGTCGACGATTAAGTCTTTAATTTACTTATACTAACACACTCTATGTGTATGTTTTTTCGTAGAGGTCTTTTAATATTGATGAAAGCCGAAAAAAGTATTATCTTCAATTGGCCGGAAAAAGACACAGAGGGTTTCTAACTATGTTATCAAACAAATATCTTAGGGATGAGAAATTTTTTTTTGTTGAAGCAGAACTTCCACAATTGTATGCGAACTTGATTACACCTGAAGAATGGGGCACTTTTGTAGCCAAACGAAAAACCGAAAAATTCAATGTAATGTTAATTTGTCATGTCTATTAATTGTATTATATACTTGTTGCATTAGTTTGTTCTGATATGACTTAAACTTGTTTATCCAGGAATTGAGTGCCATTAATCGCAAAAGAGCATCAAAACCCGCGTATCCATACAGAAAAGGGCGTTTGGGATATGCACGCTTACAGCAAAAAATGGTAAGTATATATAAATGCTATGATTTTATTAATTGTCTTATTGTGTTATAATTGATGATCTTATTACTTATCTCAATGTGTAGTTAGAAGAGACGAAAAGTGAAGAAACATCACTTCTGGAACAAGTTTTGTGGAAGGAAGATCGTGTGGGCAAGGATGGAGTTGTTAGGGAAGATGTTCAGCATGTTTATGACGAATGTGTACGTATAACATTATGTCTTTAAGTTAATCGAAATTTTATTAAAATATAATTAATTTTTAATCCCCACTAATAATTTTCGATATGTCAATGAATTTCAGGAGACTTTATCTAAATCCTTAACAACAGGTGAGGAGGATTGCAGAAGCATACTTAGTCGAGTACTAAATTTTCATGAGTATTCCGGTCGGGTGAGGGGTAAAAGATTTGGTGTGACTCCATATTCCTTGTATAAGCATCCAAAGAGAAAAAATCCTAGCAATCAAGAAGTGATGCAATCGTTGGAGGAATTAAAAGCGCAAGTCCGTGAATTGCAAAAGGATAAAGAGAGATATGAGGAGGAAAAGCGCGGTTCATAGTTGAAAGATACTAGTGACAAAGCTAGTATCAATTGTCAAAAGAAAATTCCCGAGGTAATTATATATGTTATTATGAAATTAAACTAGCCCATTCATTTTAATTGACATATATACACATTAACAGTAACATATTTATTATTGGTTTAGGGCATTTCATCTTGTCAGCTGTATTTATCGTCACTGACTTATCGCATAGTTGGCAAGGGAAAAGTGCATAACACTTTGGGAGATTTACTTCACCATAAACCACTACCTGATGGATATCTGAAAGTATCGGTTGATATTGCATTAGAGCTAGATGCGTTGCTACCGATACCTGACGTTGTTTCAGAGACAACATTGTTGCGGGATGCAATATGATCGTTTGTTGCATGGTTATCAGACCTCATTTTCATAGATGATGAGGTATGTTGAAAACCATTATGAATATTTTAGTATTCAAATGTCAATTCTGAACCATTATGAAAATCATTCTGAACCATTACGTACATTTTTTTACATGGTAATGTTAGACTCCTACAAAACCCACATCTAAGGATAAATGGAATTTGTCGCACAACGAGTATGTTGCATCACAAAAAGAGGTACATTGAAAGTGTTATTCTATGATCCAAATTCAAAAGCTTCATTATTTTCTAGTTTACCTAACTTATATGATTTTTAGGTTCCTGCTCAAGTTTCACAACAAGCCAGCAAGAAAAGAGCTCCTACAAAGACCGGCCAGGCAAAAAGAGCTCTTACACCTCGCTTTCGGATGTGTCTTGAAACACTTGTGGCAACATCAGATTTGATGGATGGTGTTATTCGTAAAATAGACATGGAAGAAGTTGTTTTTGGTTTTCCTCATTCCGAAACAATTGTAAAAGAGGACATGGAACAGATTTTTCGGCATCTTGAATTAGGCATCAGTGTTATGCATTCATACATCTGGTACTCCGATCAATCTATTATTTAATTAGTTGAACAATTTATTTACACATTTCAATGAAAATAGTCTAATGTTTATTATGTTTTTATTTAAGGTGCTTGTTGTAACACCCCAATTCCCATCTAGCTTATAAATAATGCATAATTCAATCAGAGTGAATAAAAAATTTTCGACAGAAATAAGGATGCCACATTTGAGAAAAACATCATTCACCTGCTCGTCACTTTGATACATAACACAAAAGGGAGTAAATAATAATAAGAAACTTTTTCCAACAAAAGGGAAGTTCAATTATGGAATAAAGCGGAACGATCCATAATTAACTCGTTTTATAAAATAAGTTGTTTCATAACATCAAAATATGAATACAAGTTATCCAAAATATATACATATATATATATATATATATATATATATATATATATATATATATATTCACATATATAAACATAAATAACAAAATGTTTTCCCCCCGACTCTCGTGTTACGTATCAGAGCAGACACCAACGATCTAGGAAAAATGAAGATCTACCTCTTCCACTTGCCTCCACGCCTCTACAGCGGCTAATCTGCACTATGCCATAAAAGCATATTCTAGCAGAAGGGTGAGAAATAACAACATAAATCAAGATTGCATAATAATATGCAATAAGATAATTCACATATATTCTTCAACTCACCCACACCCCACAAGCTAACACATATAGCATACAACGGTATCATATATTCATATACACAAGTTATGACATATATATATATATATATATATATATATATATATATATATATATATATATATATACAAACACACCAACACGTCACAAATATTCATTTTCACAGACATGACATATATGTCTCACACCAAAACACAACGTATATTCATATCCATAGATATGACGTATAAATAACACATCAAGAGTGGTCCTTCAAGAACCCACCAATTCCCGCAGGAAACATAGATACATCGTTATACTCCCCACTGGGGTCACGATGATCCTGAACAACCAACATAATAATGCAATTCAACTCAATGACACGATGCAATGCAAGTGGTACCACACACACGATTCATTCAGTCGAACCCAGATAAATCACATACACCCATACTTGGCAATGATTTATCTCCAAAACAACTCCACATTGGAGTCCAGACAAATCACATACACTCCTCCTGAGCAATGATTTATCCCCACCACACTCCATAATGGAGTTCGGATGAATCACATACACTCCTCCAGAGCAATGATTCATCACCACCGACACCATGAATGCACGACAGTAAATATACATACCACACACATGTATGACAACAATCATACATCTTCACGATCCTCCTGTTCACACGTGAGATACACACTCACCGTAACACATAATAGTATTACCAAACCTGTCCAATCAATTCAACATAACACATTCATAACAAGAATTGTGCACAAAACACACGTATAACAATCAGTTATGCATTTACACGATCCTCCTGATCACACTCGTATTACTACAACTGTCAAATTTATTCCTCGTAATACACACAATTAAGGGAAATACCTCACGAGGCCTTAATTAGTTAATTATCTAATTAATCCACCTAAATTCAATTTTTAATTATTCCCACTACCAATCCAAGGTTCAACAAGTTTTGACACCTACCTCAACCTCTCAGACAAAAAAGGAACCGCGTCGGACGCGAAATCAGGAAAGAAATCGCGAACGGCAAAATTCTGCACTCTCGCTGGTCATACGCGTATTGCCCAAACCCATACGCGTATTGCCTAGCTCGCTCGCCCTCCATACGCGTATTGCCCAAAGTGTTACGCGTATGAGCAGAGACTGATTTCTCTCAAAAATTCCATCTTGATTCCATATTAAATCCATTACGCATAATGCCTACCTCCTTACGCGTAATGCCTTGCCCCTTACGCGTACCATTACGCGTTTCAGCAGAGGGACGTGTAAAATGGATTCCATACGCGTAACGCCCACTGTTCGCCCTTGCCATACACGTATTGCCCTACCCAATACGCGTATTGCCATGCCCATTACGCGTATGGGCAGCGAAACACCCCGAATTTTTCTGCATAATTTCTGCTACGGGTTTCACTCAATTTCACTCAAAATCGCATCTAAACATCACCATACTCAAAGTAAATGCTAAGCAACCTATAACTATCATGTATCAACAATTAGGAACCTTAACTCATGATTTCCACTCAATTTAACAACTCTAACAAACGTTAAAACTCTAACATTTCACCCAAAATCCAACCAAACAAACACATGCATATACATATACAATCGAGATATAATTGAAACTTCTCACCCTTACCCGATTAATCGCGATTGAAACGAAGATTCTCTTCAATTTTCCTCTTCCTCCTCTTATCTCTTTTCCTTCTCCTTCTTCTATCTTTTTCTTTCTTTTCTAAAAAGATATATATATATATATATATATATATATATATATATATATATGTATATATATATATATATAATACTTATTATATAATATAATCCAACTGGGTAAAATACCTCCAATTGATATTTTGTCATCTCAACACAAATGATCAATTATTAGAGTTACCTTAAAATACTCTCTTGGACTAATAATTATTGATTTGTCTCTTTCATTTAATAATAGATCTCTTTAGAGTTCTCCAGTTGCTCTATTGATCCCAATCCGTTAAGGACACTACACCTCCGCGCTCCACTACACACCATAAACAGGCCAAACAAATAAAATAACACACGACGATTAAATAAATTAAAATGGGGTGTTACACTTGTATGACAAATTGATGCGCGGGAATCAATTGTCAAACAGATTCTATTTCTTGTCTTGTGCCCGTGTCAATGCACCGGCAATTGCTATTGATTCAAATTCAGTAAGAGATCACTTAATCGAGAGATTTATGGCCAGCAGTATAGAAAGTTTGTATCTTTTACCGTATAATACTGGAAACGGGTAAGATTTTCATTCTAATTTCATTCTAATCTTTGTATCTTTTGCGTAGAAATTATCCATTTAAACTTTTGTTATATTTTACAGTGGACACTGGTTGTTGGTTGCTATTAGTCTTACAAGAGAAGTGGTGTATTATCTGAATTCATTAGATCATGATTGGACAACATATCAGAATATGAAGGATTTGGTTGATACGTAAGTGAGATTGTTCTAAATATTCGTGTGTATTTGTATATTTAATTATTTCTGTGAAATTGTTCTAAATTTACGATTTTCTTTTATAGAACAATACTAGTATACCGAGCACAAAGAGAAGCTCAAGTATCACGGTCTAAAGCAAACAACATTACATGGATCAAAGTGGAGGTATATTAATTTTCACAATGTTGCTTATAATAGTGATGCTACTTGATAACACAAGACAACTATATATTAATTCTTATTTGTTTTTCTATGTGTAGTGTCCTCGTCAGCGTAATGGTATAGACTACGGTTATTTCGTTTTGAGGTTTATGAGAGAAATCCTTCATTTGGATCGATTAGAGATTCCCATCACGATATGGATTTATAACTTAGGATATATTTTAATACTTATCGGATATTTAATATAATTTATTATTTTAAACTAAATCATGCATATTGTGTTTTGTTATGTAGTACTTTGATGAATACACATGTGCTCATTACACGAAAGATAAATTGGAAGAAATCAAGGAGGAATTGTGTGAATACCTTATTGAGAAAAGAATCATATAAGGTATGGAAGTTGGTGTGTAGTTATGGAGTGTAATTGTATAGTTTTGGAAGTTGTTGTATATTAGGAGATCTTTAGAAGTTAAAGGATTAGAATGGTTTAATTATGTGAATGGTTTATGGATTAGAATAGTTTAATTATGTGAATGGTTTATGTTAATGGTTTATGGATTAGAATGGTTTAATTATGGAAATGGTTTATGTGAATGGTTTATGGATTAGGATGGTTTAATTAATATGTGAATGGTTTATGAATTATAATGGTTTGATTATGGAAATGGTTAATGGAAATGGCCTAAAATGTGAATCATGGATTAGAATGGTTTATGTGATTTATAAGGATTAGAAATGGTTAATGGAAATGGCTTAAAATGTGAAGGAAAATATACAGTTTTCTACAGGTTTCTGCATAAAAAAGAAGGAAAATGTGATTTAAAAAAAAACATTAAAAAAAACGTGAAGAAAAGAAAGCGCTTTTAAGAAAAAGCGCTGCCTATAGTGAAAATAAAAAATAAAAAAGAAAGCGCTTTCAATTAAAAGCGCAGCCTTAAAGTGAAAAAAAAAAAAAGCGCTTTTCCTGAGAAAGCGTTGCCTAAAGGTGAAAATAAAAAATAAATTAGACAGCGCTTTCAAAAGCGCTTTCTAAAGGGGGACAATAGAAAGTGCTTTTTCGTGAGAAAGCGCTGCCTAAAGATGGCAATAGAAAGCATAAAAGGATAGAAAAAGCGCTGCTAAAGGCCCACTTTAGAAAGCGCTTTTTCAGTTAAAAGCACTGCTAAAGGCCTACTTTAGAAAGCGCTTTTAAAGGTAAAGCGCTGCCTAAAGTAGGCCTTTAGCAGCGCTTTCTCATAAAAAAAAGCGCAGTCTTTACCTACGGTAGCGCCACCTTAGGCAGCGCTTTTAAGCGCTGTTAAAGGCCAAAAAAAATGTTGTCTTTTACTTTCTTTGGCGTAGTGTGTATATATATATATATATATATATATATATATATATATATATATATATATATATGTACCACCATCATCATCACCATGTGAAACAAACCCTAAGTAGTGGGAAGCAATGAAGAAAATTAGTTAGTATTCAAAACAAAACATGTAAAAGGTGAAACAAACCCTAAGAAGTGGGAAGCAATGAAGAAAATTAGTTAGTATTAAAAAAAAAACAAGTAAAAGTTGAAACAAAACCCTAAGAAGTGAGACTGTACCATTACAATAAAGTTCACCTTGCTTGTGAAGCATTGAAGTTGAATTTGCACAAAATGATAACAATCAACGAAAACAACATGAAGCAAATGAGATAATGGGAACTATCTAACAAAAAGATTGAAGTAGAAGAATACCTTTTTTTCCATAAACAATATGCACATTACGCTTGCTATCGCCAGCATCATCACCATGTTCATCTAGTTTTAAATTTCTGCAAAAAGAAATACAAGGAGGAAAAAGCTTAAATCAAAAGTTTCATACTTCTTGTATTTCTTTTCATGGATTCTAAAAAAAGATGAAGTTTGCTGCAAAAAATGTAGAGAAAAAATGGGTGCTAGGGTTTCGCTGTGAAGGAAACGGCACTACTGTCAATAAGGGAAAGTTAATTCTCTTATATAGGTAAATATTTCACAACGGTTTTCTAAAAGAACCATAATGATAAGTATATATTATTTTAATAATATCACAATGGTTAGTTATACTAACCGTAGCGATACCCCTTATACGTGGTACAAGGTTCGACTCCAGGCAACAACATTTTTCTATAATTACGTAAAATAAAAAAATGTTGTTTCCTGGAGTATAAGGGGTATCGCTACGGTCATTACTTCTAACCGTTGTAATATTATAATCCTTGCTCTTCCCAACATAGAGAACACTCTGGCCTAGTACAATATTGATTTAAAATTTTCTTTGTTTTTCAAAAAATACTGTTCCATAATATCAACCATTTACAAGTTATCATCATTGTAAGCATTAAACTATCAGACTTTTTATCTTCAACCTCATCTATAAATAGACAACTTTACATTTCTTCATTATATATTCTTCGTAACAATGAGTTCTACAAATGAGAATGCTAGAAACATCACCAATGTGGGAACAAATGAACAACGTCAGCCGCCAAATGAGGAGGTCCAGCCAGCGGCCAACGTCAGGGATGCGTTAAGGGTAAGGAAGGAGAAGAAGAAGAAGAAGAAACTGCTGAAGAAGAAAAAGAAAAAGAAGAAAAGTAGGACTGTTTATTATGATTCCGATGAGGGAAATGAGGAGAGAGTCTTGGATTATGAAGATGCATTTACAGCCATGGGCTCTGACATTGATAAATATATGTAATATATGATTATCAATATCTACTCTTCTTATTTGGAATCTTAATAAAGTTTTCTTTTATATATACTCATCTCTTTCACTTTTATTTTTAAAGAAGTTATAATCAAACTATTTCAACCTATTCTCCATGCACTTAAAAATAGAAAAACAAAGACGAATTTTGAGTTTTGAGGTTAAATCCCCGTAACACTAAAAAAAGAAACAAAATATATGTTTAAAACCTAAAAATAGGGAAAAAAATGTAGTTGATGGGAATCGAAGCTTGTTACACATCATGTATTACAATGTTGTTTTAATACAAGCCTGTTTAAAATGTAAAAATATGGAAAAAATGTAGTTGCTGGGAATTGAAGCTTGTTAAACACAATGTATTACAACGGTTTATTAATACGACCGTCGTTAAATATGGCGTTATAAATCAGCTGCAATATTTTTAACCTATTACAACGATGGGATACGAATCCATTGTAAACCTGACGTTGTTAATTGGGTTTTTCGTAGTAGTGGTACCACCTTCAACTTGGCCAGAGTTTGGTTTACCTCCCAACTATTATCCACCTCTTGTATCTACTGCTATGATTGGTCAGACTTTTAGACCAGTGTTTCTAGCTCTAGTTTTTTCCGAGCCTCAACCTATAGTTCAGACTACTAGAGCTCCTTTTAAGAACCCTCTCTATGAGTACAACGCTGCCAGTGCTCAGGGTGAAGACCGTGAAGACTTTGTTGAACCTGAGGTTGTCCGTGAACAGTTTCAGACCATCGACAAAAGGCTTAAATCCGTGGAGGGCAATGATTTCTTCAATGTGGACGCAGACAACATGTGCCTGGTTTCTGACCTTGTTATGCCAGCTAAGTTCAAAACTCCCGAGTTTGTGAAGTACAAAGGTGATTCTTGTCCAAGAGCTCATTTGGTCATGTACTGCCTCAAAATGGCTACTTATACCAATAATCAAAAGTTGCTTATATATTGTTTTCAAGACAATCTGAGTGGAGCTTCACTCAAATGGTATATGAATCTTGAACAGAACAGTATTCACTGCTTCCAGGATCTTACTAATGCTTTCATGAAGCAATACAAGTATAACCTCGACATGGCTCTTGATCACCGTCAGCTTCAAAATATGTCTCAGAATAAGAAAGAGTCTTTCAAGGAATATGCTCAGCGTTGGAGAGAGGTGGCTTCCCAAGTTGAACCTCCTTTGGCAGAGAAAGAATTAACTAGATTGTTTATGGACACCTTGTCTCCATTCTATTGGGATAAGATGATTGGTAGTGTTTCCTCCAATTTCACTGATTTGGTAACTATCGGCCAAAGACTCGAGGAAGGGCTCAAGAAGGGTAAAGTATCCAAGGTTGCTAAATCTTCTAATGGTGTCAAGAAATCCTATGGGAACTTCCAGAAGAAGAGAGAAGACCATACCAATGCCGTCATGACTGATACAATAAGGCCTCGTACCCAACCTCATTATGCTGATCACCCTGTTGTTGCTGTTGTTACTCCCGTGATTACTGCTCAACGACCGGCTCAAGCTGCTCAACGTTCGGCTATTGGACAGAATCAGTACCGTAATAGGAATTATTTTGATCCCATTCCAATGACGTACACCAAATTATATCTTGGTCTGGTTCAGAAAGGTTTGATTACTACTAAGGCTTTGCCTCCTCCTCCAGGTCCACTTCCACTTGGATTCAGATCTGATCTCCACAGTGCATTCCATGAAGGTGCCGTAGGCCACGACTTGGAACATTGCTATGCACTAAAGGCTAGAGTGCGTGACTTGATTAAGGTCAGAAACATTAACTTTCGTGACACCAGTCCTAATGTCCAGACGAATCCTCTACTAGAGTGTAACGCCCCAATTTTAGTTATTTTTATTTAATTGAGTCGTTTTGATTATTTTATTATTATATTATTTTATTTTTTGACTTTTATTTGAAAATATATTATTTTTCATCATGATTATATTTTATCGCGTTTTGGGAGCGTTTGCGAAATATTTGAGTGTAGGGGTATTTTGGTCATTTCATTTATTTTCTCAAGTTAGAAAACATAAATAGAAAGAAAAGAGAGAAAAATAGTAAGGAAAGAAAAATAAGAGAAGAAAAAGAGAAAGAAGGAAAGAGAAGAGAAAGAAGAAAAGAGAGGAAAACTTATGGATTTGGGAACCGATTCAACCGACTTTTCAAACGCGATTCAATCGGGTAAGGGTGCGAAACTCGATTATACTATGTTTGTGTATGATTATGTATGTTTGTGTGGAAGTTTTATTGGTTTTTAAATATAGGTCGAAATGAGATAAACGAGTAGAAATCGATGTTTCCGCGGTTGGAAATCGGTGTAAATGTTGTAGAATACTAGTTACCATGATTGGGTTATGTTTTGATTGCTATGTGTTGGTTTGGAAGTGTTTTGGTGGGAAAAATATGGTTTTGGGTTATGTAACAGTGCTGCTGGGTTTTGCTGAATTCGCAGGTTCGCATTGCGAATCCCCTAGCGAAGGGGAAAACGAGCATTTACTGGCTATTCGCACTGCGAAGGTGAGGGCGAACGTTCGCGTGAGGTTCGCACTGCGAACTTTGTGTTGTTTTGTGTTGTTTTCTTTCTACCACTGTTCGCTGGGAGACTCACACTACGAAGGGGAAAACGAGCATTCGCTGGGAGTTCGCACTGCGAACTTTAGGAATTTTTTTAGGCTATTTTCCTTTCTGACTTGGTTCGCTGGGACATTCGCACTGCGAATGAAGAAGCGAAGGACTCGCTAGGAGCTTCGCATTGTGAACATGACAGTTTTTCCCAATTGGTTTTCTTTATAACTTTTGATCCGTGAGTCGGTTTGATGCGCGATTTGAAGCGTTGGGAAGCTTTTGACATGTTCTTTCTTATTAAACTGGTTTTGAGATTGTTGGCCGATTAAATTATGTCAGGAATTGGAATGGTGTCGTTTTGTTAACTTGTACCATTTTGGTTGTGTGTATTTGATGTGTTATCATGCAATATGCCTTTGATAGATATGGTATAACTTGTGTGCTGTTGTATGAGGTAAATGCATTGTTTTGGGCTTGATGGTAAAGCATGATTATTGTTGATTGAGATGGCTGCATATATGTGTGCATTTGAATATCATGAGTCATTGTATGCCAAGCATCATGATATGCATGTTGGTGATGTCGTGTGCCCTAGTGGGTGTGAGCGACGGAACGGTTCCAGAGGGAATCCGCTATAACATCGTGCGCCTTATACAAAGAGGACTGAAAGCGATGATTATAGACGATCGTGCGCCTTATACAAAGAGGACTGAAAGCGATCGGATCGTGCGCCTTATATAAAGAGGACTAAAAGCGATCCATAAACGTCGTGCGCCTTATACAAAGAGGACCGAAAGCGACGGGGAACATCGTTTGCCCGACGGGGAGTTACACTAAGTAACAAGCGATGGTTCCAATAGTTCCTGAGTGAACTAGTGTTGAGATTGATGGATGGATGGTACCGCATGTGCATTTGCATAGAGGCGTTGTGTCGGTCTCTTTGCGTTTGCATAAATCATGAATGGATTGATTGTGTGTGGAATTGTGGATGAAATTGATGAGTTGATATATGTATATATGTTGGCGATATGTGTATTGTGCATGGTTGATATACCTTGGTGATGGATATATGAAATATACTTTGTGTTGTTTGTGTTTGAATTCTGGTATAAGTGGTGGTGAGAATATTTTATATGTGTATTTTCGTGTTATTATATAATTGTATGCAATTATATTATGATTGTGTTTCTCACCCTTCTGCTGTTTTAAATGCTCTATGAGGCATTGCAGATTAGATGCTGGAGGTCTTTTTGTGAAGCTTATGTCTTCATTCTTTTGTCGGTCGGCTCTAATATGTAGCACCAGGTAGTAGGGGAGATCGTTATGTGATTATTTATACTATGTATATATATCTATTGGATTGTACATGTATGATGTTGTATATGACAGACAAACTATATTATGATATATATATATATATATATATATATATATATATATATATATATATATATATATATATATATATATATATATTGAGATTCAGTTACAGATTTTCCGTTTTTATTCTGTATCTGATTTGTGGGTAGTAGGAACTAAGTTCCTCTGTTAATTGCTACCTGATTGTTGCATATCTTTACGAGCAGGTTTATTGTGTTTTGCTTCAATTGATGTGACTCCTCAGTCTATGTCGTGAATGTTTTAAATATACTCTGATGAAATTTTGGATTTTGTTATCGCTTTATTTGTTGGGGGGTATAGAGTGGGGGTGTTACATTAAGTGGTATCAGAGCCAGTCCGTGTCAGTTTGTGTTACTCGTTGTTTGTCTTTGTGGTTCTGTGAGCTGTTTGTTTAACCATAGTTGCTGTTATTGGAAATGAACGGAATATGGCTGGTAGGAATGATGTTGCTTTGGCTGCTGCTATGCAAGCTATGGCTCGGGTTGTGCAGGGTGCACCTAATGCTGCGGGTAATGATGAGTTCAGGAAGAACAAACCGCCTATCTTCAAAGGAAGATATGATCCTGATGGTGCTCAAATTTGGCTTAAGGAGATTGAAATAATCTTCCGAGTGATGGATTGTGATGAGGATCAGAAGGTGAGACTGGGTACTCACATGTTACTGGAAGAAGCTGATGATTGGCGGGTTGGTACTCGTCATGTGTTGGAAGCTGCAGAGGAGGAGATCACTTGGATTGTGTTTAGCTTTGAGTTTCTGAGGAAGTATTTTCCTGAAGATGTAAGAAGAAAGAAAGAGATTGAGTTCTTGGAATTAAAACAAGGAAGTATGTCTGTTGTTGACTATACTGCTAAGTTTGTGGAGCTTGTGCAGTTTTATCCACATTATGCTGAAGCGACTGCGGAGTTTTCTAAGTGTGTGAAGTTTGAGAACGAGTTGCGTCCTGAGATAAAGCAGGCAATTGGTTATCAGAGAATTCGAAGGTTTTTAGACTTGGTGGATTGTTGTAGGATTTTTGAGGAGGATAGTAAGGATCGTTCTACTCACTATAAGAGTGTGAGCGAGAGGAAAGGGAAGCAACAGTTCCGTGGTGGTCCTTATGTGACACCAGCTGATAAGGGTAAACAAAGGGGTAATTTTGAGAAAAGGCCAAGTGAAGGAGGTATGTCTAATTCTTTGAGATGTTACAGATGTGTGAAGTGGGACATCGTTAGTTCGATTGTAGGAAGGATTTGAGGAAGTGTTCTAATTACGGAGGTTTAGGGCATGTTGCAGCTGAGTGCAAGAGGAAGAATGTGGCGAAGTGTTTCAATTGTGGTGAACCTGGTCATATTAGTACAAAGTGTCCGAAACCGAAGCAAGCTCCAGCTGGTGGGAAATGTTCTGCCTTGGCGGGAACTCAGACTACTAGTGCAGGCCGTCTGATCAGAGGTACTTGTTTTATTAATAGTACGCCTTTAGTTGCTATTATTGATACTGGAGCGACTCATTCACTTATTTCGTCTGAGTGCGCGAAGCGTTTGAATCTTGTGTTGTCTTCGATGGATGGAGAGATAGTTATTGATACTCCAGCAATGGGGTCAGTAACTACTTCTTGGGTTTGTTTAATTTGTACTTTGACCATTTATGTAACGACCCTATTTTTAATTATCTCTATTTGTGGTGTTAATTATATTATTTTGTGGAGTATTTTACTTTAATTTGACAATGATTATGTTATTTGTGAAATTGGTGTTTTAATATGTTATGTTTTCATATTAAGCATTTTTACCGTTTTTTAGAGTTTGCAGGGAAAATTGGAATAGAGGGTATTTTAGACTTTTTCACCTTAAA
The DNA here is from genome assembly GCA_022829125.1 of Lathyrus tuberosus. Taxonomy (NCBI): domain Eukaryota; kingdom Viridiplantae; phylum Streptophyta; class Magnoliopsida; order Fabales; family Fabaceae; genus Lathyrus; species Lathyrus tuberosus. Next base: position 892,729 of record JALAZF010000901.1, read on the forward strand.
TAGTATTCAATTAATGAGTTAATAGATATTTTGGGATATTTATGTTAAGTAAATATTTTTGTGTTTGTGAGAAAAGAAATAGAAGGGATAGAATTAGAAAGGAAAGAAAAAGAGAGAAAACTATATATAGAGAGAGATAGTAAGAGAAAGGGAAGGAAATAGGAGAGAAAGAAAAGGAGGAGAAGAGAAAGAGAAGGAAAAGAGGAATTTTCACCCGAATCGACTTCCGATCGTTTCTAAACTCGGGTAAGGGTGTGAAATATCATTATTCTAAATTTGTATACGATTATGTATGATTGTTTCCGATTGTTTTGGTTGTTTAGAGAAATATGAGTTTTAGGTTGAAAATGACATAATCGGTCGTAAACGATGTTTTCACGGATGGAATTCGAAATAAATTGCGTAGATTAGTCGAGTGAGGTGAGGCCGAGATTATAGAAACTCGTTTCGTTGAAATCGGTTGATATTTGAAGATTTCATGTTTTTGGGTTTTGGAAAATTTGAGACTTTGGTGAAAAATAGTGGAGCATAGCATCTTGTTTTTATGATCCTAATAGTTGCTATATGATGTATATAGGTTGTATAACAATTTGTTTCATGAGAAATGATGGATTTATGAGGTTTTTATGTTGATTTTCGTGGCTGGACAGTAGCATTTTCGTACAGCAGTTTTTCTGGTTTTTCTTGACAGTATTTTCGCAACAGCAATTTTCTGTTTTTGACAGCATTTTGCAAAACTTCAAAAATCCATATCTTTTGATCCGTAAGTCGGTTTTGACCCCCGTTCGAAACGTTGGAAAGCTAACGAGATGTTCTTTCTAGGAAACATAGTTTTGAGGTCTGAACCTAGTCCAATCGGTACAGTTTTTTCGAACCGTTTCGTAGTGTCGGGCGTCCGGTTTATGTTTTTGCGTTATTTTGAAATATCCATAACTTATTCGTTGTTTATCCGATTTAAACGTTCTTTATATCGAATCGAAGGTGTTGAGGAGTACTTTTTGATGATGATGGAAAATATTATTTTTGGCCGACTTTTGGCCGACTTTTCCGACTATTTGTGAATAGTGATTTTGTAGAAAATGTTAAGTATGTTAATTGTGAATGGTATGAATGTGTTGTGGACAGGTTTGTGGAGTGAACCTTTGATTGAGGAATTCTTTGTGAATTGTGGATCTTTAGTGAATTTATGCATTGTTTGAATTAAGTGATAATGCATGTTAAATGTGAATATATGATGAGATGTTGTGATGATGGTTTGTGGCCTTAGGGCAAATAATTGCATTGATGTAAATTGAATTACAATGCATGAAAATGACTATGTGGATCACATTGTTGTATTTGAAGAATTGTATATCTTGTTATACAATTGATGTATGTGATATGTATGAGATAAATGCATGACTATATTGTGAATACGTATGCATTTCAAGAGTGTCATGAGTCATGTTGTATGTGAAACATCATGATGTTCATTCTTGGGTTAAAGGGTTCTAAGATAAACCCATTGTAAGTCGTGAACCTAAGTGATAGGTGTGAGCGATAATTACAAACGATTGTGAACCTAGGTGATAGGTGTGAGCAATCGGATTGTGAACCTAGGTGATAGGTGTGAGCAATCCATAAACATTGTGAACCTATGTGATAGGTGTGAGCAATGGGTGAACGTCGTGAACCTAAGAGATAGGTGTGAGCGATGGTTCCAACAAGTTCTTCAATTGAACTTGGGTTGATGAGTCGGTACCGCATTGCATCTGCATAGAGTCGAGTGTCGGTCTCTATGATTTGCATTTGACATCATTGTATTTGTGCATTGATGGAATGAACATAAATGTATGTATTTATGTTGGATAATAAGCATTGTGATGAATGTGCTTGGTTTGTATATATATATATATGCCTTGCGATGTATATAGAATGAAATGTGATAATTTGCAGTAAGGATGGTATCGTTGTAATGATACATTGGTAAGTAAACCGGTATGAGTGTTTATGTTGAATAAATGGATATGTATTAGTGATACATGTATTTGAGCATGAATGGATATGCCTATGGGATTTTATGTGTTGATTACGGATTGTTATGCCTTGTAAATGGCTTATGGTATATGTTTGATGTTATGTGTATAAATATATGCATAGTGATGAGTTGTGGTGAGAACGTGGTATATGTGTATTAGATGTTGAGATATATATAATTATATGCAACGTTATTATGATAATATTTCTCACCCTTCTGCTGTTTTATAATGCTCTATGAGGCATTGCAGATTAGGTATGCTGGTGGTCTTTGGTGAAGCGTGTCTTCACTTCCTTTTGGTCGTCTGGCTCTGATATGTAGCATCGGGTAGCTAGGATGATTTTGAATTCCTTTTTGTGATGCATTGATTTATGTATCTGGCTGATGAATTATGTGTATAAACCTGATGTTTGATGTGATTCACTGGATGATGTATATATATGTTTGATGTTGCAATGTTTAGATTTTCCGCTTATATTCTAAATATTGATTGATATGTGGGTGTAAGGACTGAGATCCTTTATTGCTGATAGTTACCCCACTGTTGCATATCTATTTGAGCAGGTGTTGTATGTTTTAATTTCATATAAATTGTGGCATGCCTCTTTTATCCCATGTTATAATTATACTCTGACGAAATTTTTAATATGTGCGTAAATGATTTAATTGATTATTTGGGGGTATAAAAAGGGGGTGTTACAATAGTGGTATCAGAGCCAGTGTTGAGTCAGTTGTGTCTGTCTTGTGGTTGTGTTGGTTAAATTGTTGTTTACCTTGTTGTTATTTTTGGGAACAGTCGGATATGGCTGGTAGAAATGATGTTGCTATGGCTGCTTCTATGGAAGCAATGGCTAGGGATGTGTAGGGTGCACCAAATGCGAATGCGAACGATGAGTTCAGAAAGAATCAACCACCGGTCTTCAAAGGAAGATTCGATCCCGATGGTGCTCAACTCTGGTTGAAGGAAATTAAAAGAATTTTCAGGGTTATGGATTGTACTGAAGAGGATAAGGTGAGGCTTGGATCTCACATGCTGAAGGAAGAAGCCGACGATTGGTGGGTCGGTAGGCGTCAAATTCTTGAGGTGGATCATGAGGAGATAACTTGGGAATTGTTTCGTACTGAGTCTTTGGTGAAGTATTACCCGGAGAGTGTTAAAGGAAAGAAAAAGATTGAATTTCTGGAATTGAAACAAGGTAGTATGTCAGTGGTGGAATATACTGCGAGGTTTGTTGAGTTGGTTCAGTTTTATCCTCATTATGTTGCCGTTACTGCTGAGTTCTCAAAGTGTATTAAGTATGAGAACGGTTTGCGTCCTGAGATTAAGCAAGCTGTGGGATATCAGAGGATTAGAACGTTTTCTGATTTGACTGAATGTTGCAGAATCTTCGAGGAAAACAGCAAGGCTCGTTCTACATATTACAAGAGTGTGAATGAGAGTAAGAGTAAGCAACAAGCGAGGAGTGGACCTTATGTGACACCCGCTGATAAGGGAAAGCATAAGGGAAACTTTGATAGGAAAGCTGGCGGAGGAGGTTCCGGTTCCATTAAGTGTTATGACTGTGGTGAAGTCGGACATAAATCCGTGGAGTGCAGGAATACTGCATTGAAGTGTTCTAACTGTGGACGTAAAGGGCATTCTGTTGCCGATTGTAGAAAGAGTTTAGTGACCTGCTACAACTGTGGAGAATTGGGTCACATGAGTACTAAGTGTACTAAACCGAAACAAGCTCAAGCGGGCGGAAAGGGGTCAGACACTGCTAGTGCGGATCGTTGATTAAAGGTATAAGTTTTATAAATTGTACCCTTTTGTTGCTGAAGTTGTTTTGAAAGAGACTCATTTGCTTATTTCCTATGAGTGCGCAAAGTGTTTGAATTTGTTTATGACTGCTTCAGGGTCGGTAACTAAGTCCTTGGTGCGTGTCAGTTGTCTTTTGACCATGTATGGTAAAGTCTTCATTATGGATTTTGTGTATTTGTCGATGTTGTTGATTCCTTAGTACGTGATAGGTGTGTGGAACACTATCAGTACTCTCTAGTTTTCTAATCTTTGTCTTCAGGATTGAGAATGAGATAAGTGGGGGAGAAACTGGTACTTCTCCAAGTGACTTTAGGTGTGGAGCGTTAGCTCAGTATGCTGTTGGTTGCCCGATTGTAAGTGTTGCTTGGACAGTGTTGTTCCTGATTCCGAAGGGAGTGCGGAGGTAAGGATATGTCAATTAAGGATTTGTACCTTAGGTGGTTTTGCGCACAAGAGGCAAGGAAGGTTGTTATAGCGTGGTAAAGATGGTCTATGCCCCATCATGATTGTCGGCTGTCTATTGGCAAATTGAGGAACTGATCACCCTTAATCTCTTGTTGATAGCAGACGAAAATTGTGTTGGATGGAGTAGACGTGTCTTTCCAGCTTAGATGGCATGTTGGTGGTGTTAGTGTTCTAGATATTAAAATTAAAGCCAAAGAATGGATGATTGATTCGTATAGCCAGCATGTGGTGTATACTCGTATGGATGCTATGGAAAGCAAAACACAGAGTTACAATGAGTTAAGGAGTTTTGAGCTTAAGGTATCAATGTAAGAATTTTAAGGAAACCATTATGTATGAGTAGCAAGTTTAGAAAAGAGATGAAGTTTTAAGATAAGTTATTCAAGTGTGGATGTTCATTGCGAATAAGTTTCAAGGAGCTAAAAGTAGGAGTTGTCTACAACTCCAGTTTTGATTTTTGCCTGATCTTAAAGAACAGTTTGAGGAGCATTGAGTTATGTCTTGATGAGTTTAGTCGGTGGGTTAATGCAATATGGTTAAGTCGTAGCTTATTCTTTACGATAATTGAGGATTCATCCAAGGATTTATACTATTCAGGATTGGGGATTGGTTGCAGTGATTTTGTGTAGAAAGTATGGAAGTGTTGTTGTTATGGATCTAAGTTTGAAGTGATTGGTAATCGCAAGAGAATAGAGTATGAGACAACTAGGAGGGTTGGAATTCCAAGACGGGTTATGAATTTGGGTTGGATTATTCTTTGAGAAGGATTAATGTCTTGCCTGATGAGTTAAGTTGGAAGCCTTTGCATGGGTATGATCAGATGGTCAGATAAGTAGAATTGTTTGAGCAGTTCAGATGCTTGTGTCTGGTGTGTAAGCTAATGCAGCATAGAATGAAGTAGTGGATATAACAAGTGAACAAGGATTTTCTGGTGATTAGTAGAAAAAGTCAAATGTTGATTATGGAATTAGTGGTTTTGTTAGTCGCGAGTAATCAGAGTGCACAGCGGAAGTGTGGAATTCTTGTATTAGTTGTTGAGAGACAAGGATGCAGGTATCCTGGTTTTGTGGATTTTGTTGAGATAATGTTGTGTCATGGAACGTTATGTTCTTGTCCGTGTTGTTGTTTCGTTTCCATTGTGATGGTTCGAGTACGTGTAGCTAATTCCTATGTTTGGGGATTAGGGGAGTGGTACCAATGGTGTTGGTGTCAATCTTGTCGTGGTCGTTGTCTTGCCGTTGTTGTTTGTTGGTTTGTTGTTTATGTTATTCGTGGTGTGCCTTGTGTCGGCATGATAGTTGGTTGGTCGGACGCGAGAGTAGTATCCGAGTTTGTGTGTGCTTAGCATATTTTCGAGGACGAAAATGTCTAAGTGGGGGAGAGTTGTAACGACCCGATTTTTAATTATCTCTATTTGTGGTGTTAATTATATTATTTTGTGGAGTATTTTACTTTAATTTGACAATGATTATGTTATTTGTGAAATTGGTGTTTTAATATGTTATGTTTTCATATTAAGCATTTTTACCGTTTTTTAGAGTTTGCAGGGAAAATTGGAATAGAGGGTATTTTAGACTTTTTCACCTTAAATAGTATTCAATTAATGAGTTAATAGATATTTTGGGATATTTATGTTAAGTAAATATTTTTGTGTTTGTGAGAAAAGAAATAGAAGGGATAGAATTAGAAAGGAAAGAAAAAGAGAGAAAACTATATATAGAGAGAGATAGTAAGAGAAAGGGAAGGAAATAGGAGAGAAAGAAAAGGAGGAGAAGAGAAAGAGAAGGAAAAGAGGAATTTTCACCCGAATCGACTTCCGATCGTTTCTAAACTCGGGTAAGGGTGTGAAATATCATTATTTTAAATTTGTATACGATTATGTATGATTGTTTCCGATTGTTTTGGTTGTTTAGAGAAATATGAGTTTTAGGTTGAAAATGACATAATCGGTCGTAAACGATGTTTTCACGGATGGAATTCGAAATAAATTGCGTAGATTAGTCGAGTGAGGTGAGGCCGAGATTATAGAAACTCGTTTCATTGAAATCGGTTGATATTTGAAGATTTCATGTTTTTGGGTTTTGGAAAATTTGAGACTTTGGTGAAAAATAGTGGAGCATAGCATCTTGTTTTTATGATCCTAATAGTTGCTATATGATGTATATAGGTTGTATAACAATTTGTTTCATGAGAAATGATGGATTTATGAGGTTTTTATGTTGATTTTCGTGGCTGGACAGTAGCATTTTCGTACAGCAGTTTTTCTGGTTTTTCTTGACAGTATTTTCGCAACAGCAATTTTCTGTTTTTGACAGCATTTTGCAAAATTTCAAAAATCCATATCTTTTGATCCGTAAGTCGGTTTTGACCCCCGTTCGAAGCGTTGGAAAGCTAACGAGATGTTCTTTCTAGGAAAAATAGGTGAGGTCTGAACCTAGTCCAATCGGTACAGTTTTTTCGAACCGTTTCGTAGTGTCGGGCGTCCGGTTTATGTTTTTGCGTTATTTTGAAATATCCATAACTTATTCGTTGTTTATCCGATTTAAAAGTTCTTTATATCGAATCGAAGGTGTTGAGGAGTACTTTTTGATGATGATGGAAAATATTATTTTTGGCCGACTTTTGGCCGACTTTTCCGACTATTTGTGAATAGTGATTTTGTAGAAAATGTTAAGTATGTTAATTGTGAATGGTATGAATGTGTTGTGGACAGGTTTGTGGAGTGAACCTTTGATTGAGGAATTCTTTGTGAATTGTGGATCTTTAGTGAATTTATGCATTGTTTGAATTAAGTGATAATGCATGTTAAATGTGAATATATGATGAGATGTTGTGATGATGGTTTGTGGCCTTAGGGCAAATAATTGCATTGATGTAAATTGAATTACAATGCATGAAAATGACTATGTGGATCACATTGTTGTATTTGAAGAATTGTATATCTTGTTATACAATTGATGTATGTGATATGTATGAGATAAATGCATGACTATATTGTGAATACGTATGCATTTCAAGAGTGTCATGAGTCATGTTGTATGTGAAACATCATGATGTGCATTCTTGGGTTAAAGGGTTCTAAGATAAACCCATTGTAAGTCGTGAACCTAAGTGATAGGTGTGAGCGATAATTACAAACGATTGTGAACCTAGGTGATAGGTGTGAGCAATCGGATTGTGAACCTAGGTGATAGGTGTGAGCAATCCATAAACATTGTGAACCTATGTGATAGGTGTGAGCAATGGGGTGAACGTCGTGAACCTAAGAGATAGGTGTGAGCGATGGTTCCAACAAGTTCTTCAATTGAACTTGGGTTGATGAGTCGGTACCGCATTGCATCTGCATAGAGTCGAGTGTCGGTCTCTATGATTTGCATTTGACATCATTGTATTTGTGCATTGATGGAATGAACATAAATGTATGTATTTATGTTGGATAATAAGCATTGTGATGAATGTGCTTGGTTTGTATATATATATATATGCCTTGCGATGTATATAGAATGAAATGTGATAATTTGCAGTAAGGATGGTATCGTTGTAATGATACATTGGTAAGTAAACCGGTATGAGTGTTTATGTTGAATAAATGGATATGTATTAGTGATACATGTATTTGAGCATGAATGGATATGCCTATGGGATTTTATGTGTTGATTACGGATTGTTATGCCTTGTAAATGGCTTATGGTATATGTTTGATGTTATGTGTATAAATATATGCATAGTGATGAGTTGTGGTGAGAACGTGGTATATGTGTATTAGATGTTGAGATATATATAATTATATGCAACGTTATTATGATAATATTTCTCACCCTTCTGCTGTTTTATAATGCTCTATGAGGCATTGCAGATTAGGTATGCTGGTGGTCTTTGGTGAAGCGTGTCTTCACTTCCTTTTGGTCGTCTGGCTCTGATATGTAGCATCGGGTAGCTAGGATGATTTTGAATTCCTTTTTGTGATGCATTGATTTATGTATCTGGCTGATGAATTATGTGTATAAACCTGATGTTTGATGTGATTCACTGGATGATGTATATATATGTTTGATGTTGCAATGTTTAGATTTTCCGCTTATATTCTAAATATTGATTGATATGTGGGTGTAAGGACTGAGATCCTTTATTGCTGATAGTTACCCCACTGTTGCATATCTATTTGAGCAGGTGTTGTATGTTTTAATTTCATATAAATTGTGGCATGCCTCTTTTATCCCATGTTATAATTATACTCTGACGAAATTTTTAATATGTGCGTAAATGATTTAATTGATTATTTGGGGGTATAAAAAGGGGGTGTTACAATAGTGGTATCAGAGCCAGTGTTGAGTCAGTTGTGTCTGTCTTGTGGTTGTGTTGGTTAAATTGTTGTTTACCTTGTTGTTATTTTTGGGAACAGTCGGATATGGCTGGTAGAAATGATGTTGCTATGGCTGCTTCTATGGAAGCAATGGCTAGGGATGTGTAGGGTGCACCAAATGCGAATGCGAACGATGAGTTCAGAAAGAATCAACCACCGGTCTTCAAAGGAAGATTCGATCCCGATGGTGCTCAACTCTGGTTGAAGGAAATTAAAAGAATTTTCAGGGTTATGGATTGTACTGAAGAGGATAAGGTGAGGCTTGGATCTCACATGCTGAAGGAAGAAGCCGACGATTGGTGGGTCGGTAGGCGTCAAATTCTTGAGGTGGATCATGAGGAGATAACTTGGGAATTGTTTCGTACTGAGTCTTTGGTGAAGTATTACCCGGAGAGTGTTAAAGGAAAGAAAAAGATTGAATTTCTGGAATTGAAACAAGGTAGTATGTCAGTGGTGGAATATACTGCGAGGTTTGTTGAGTTAGTTCAGTTTTATCCTCATTATGTTGCCGTTACTGCTGAGTTCTCAAAGTGTATTAAGTATGAGAACGGTTTGCGTCCTGAGATTAAGCAAGCTGTGGGATATCAGAGGATTAGAACGTTTTCTGATTTGACTGAATGTTGCAGAATCTTCGAGGAAAACAGCAAGGCTCGTTCTACATATTACAAGAGTGTGAATGAGAGTAAGAGTAAGCAACAAGCGAGGAGTGGACCTTATGTGACACCCGCTGATAAGGGAAAGCATAAGGGAAACTTTGATAGGAAAGCTGGCGGAGGAGGTTCCGGTTCCATTAAGTGTTATGACTGTGGTGAAGTCGGACATAAATCCGTGGAGTGCAGGAATACTGCATTGAAGTGTTCTAACTGTGGACGTAAAGGGCATTCTGTTGCCGATTGTAGAAAGAGTTTAGTGACCTGCTACAACTGTGGAGAATTGGGTCACATGAGTACTAAGTGTACTAAACCGAAACAAGCTCAAGCGGGCGGAAAGGGGTCAGACACTGCTAGTGCGGATCGTTGATTAAAGGAATAAGTTTTATAAATTGTACCCTTTTGTTGCTGAAGTTGTTTTGAAAGAGACTCATTTGCTTATTTCCTATGAGTGCGCAAAGTGTTTGAATTTGTTTATGACTGCTTCAGGGTCGGTAACTAAGTCCTTGGTGCGTGTCAGTTGTCTTTTGACCATGTATGGTAAAGTCTTCATTATGGATTTTGTGTATTTGTCGATGTTGTTGATTCCTTAGTACGTGATAGGTGTGTGGAACACTATCAGTACTCTCTAGTTTTCTAATCTTTGTCTTCAGGATTGAGAATGAGATAAGTGGGGGAGAAACTGGTACTTCTCCAAGTGACTTTAGGTGTGGAGCGTTAGCTCAGTATGCTGTTGGTTGCCCGATTGTAAGTGTTGCTTGGACAGTGTTGTTCCTGATTCCGAAGGGAGTGCGGAGGTAAGGATATGTCAATTAAGGATTTGTACCTTAGGTGGTTTTGCGCACAAGAGGCAAGGAAGGTTGTTATAGCGTGGTAAAGATGGTCTATGCCCCATCATGATTGTCGGCTGTCTATTGGCAAATTGAGGAACTGATCACCCTTAATCTCTTGTTGATAGCAGACGAAAATTGTGTTGGATGGAGTAGACGTGTCTTTCCAGCTTAGATGGCATGTTGGTGGTGTTAGTGTTCTAGATATTAAAATTAAAGCCAAAGAATGGATGATTGATTCGTATAGCCAGCATGTGGTGTATACTCGTATGGATGCTATGGAAAGCAAAACACAGAGTTACAATGAGTTAAGGAGTTTTGAGCTTAAGGTATCAATGTAAGAATTTTAAGGAAACCATTATGTATGAGTAGCAAGTTTAGAAAAGAGATGAAGTTTTAAGATAAGTTATTCAAGTGTGGATGTTCATTGCGAATAAGTTTCAAGGAGCTAAAAGTAGGAGTTGTCTACAACTCCAGTTTTGATTTTTGCCTGATCTTAAAGAACAGTTTGAGGAGCATTGAGTTATGTCTTGATGAGTTTAGTCGGTGGGTTAATGCAATATGGTTAAGTCGTAGCTTATTCTTTACGATAATTGAGGATTCATCCAAGGATTTATACTATTCAGGATTGGGGATTGGTTGCAGTGATTTTGTGTAGAAAGTATGGAAGTGTTGTTGTTATGGATCTAAGTTTGAAGTGATTGGTAATCGCAAGAGAATAGAGTATGAGACAACTAGGAGGGTTGGAATTCCAAGACGGGTTATGAATTTGGGTTGGATTATTCTTTGAGAAGGATTAATGTCTTTCCTGATGAGTTAAGTTGGAAGCCTTTGCATGGGTATGATCAGATGGTCAGATAAGTAGAATTGTTTGAGCAGTTCAGATGCTTGTGTCTGGTGTGTAAGCTAATGCAGCATAGAATGAAGTAGTGGATATAACAAGTGAACAAGGATTTTCTGGTGATTAGTAGAAAAAGTCAAATGTTGATTATGGAATTAGTGGTTTTGTTAGTCGCGAGTAATCAGAGTGCACAGCGGAAGTGTGGAATTCTTGTATTAGTTGTTGAGAGACAAGGATGCAGGTATCCTGGTTTTGTGGATTTTGTTGAGATAATGTTGTGTCATGGAACGTTATGTTCTTGTCCGTGTTGTTGTTTCGTTTCCATTGTGATGGTTCGAGTACGTGTAGCTAATTCCTATGTTTGGGGATTAGGGGAGTGGTACCAATGGTGTTGGTGTCAATCTTGTCGTGGTCGTTGTCTTGCCGTTGTTGTTTGTTGGTTTGTTGTTTATGTTATTCGTGGTGTGCCTTGTGTCGGCATGATAGTTGGTTGGTCGGACGCGAGAGTAGTATCCGAGTTTGTGTGTGCTTAGCATATTTTCGAGGACGAAAATGTCTAAGTGGGGGAGAGTTGTAACGACCCGATTTTTAATTATCTCTATTTGTGGTGTTAATTATATTATTTTGTGGAGTATTTTACTTTAATTTGACAATGATTATGTTATTTGTGAAATTGGTGTTTTAATATGTTATGTTTTCATATTAAGCATTTTTACCGTTTTTTAGAGTTTGCAGGGAAAATTGGAATAGAGGGTATTTTAGACTTTTTCACCTTAAATAGTATTCAATTAATGAGTTAATAGATATTTTGGGATATTTATGTTAAGTAAATATTTTTGTGTTTGTGAGAAAAGAAATAGAAGGGATAGAATTAGAAAGGAAAGAAAAAGAGAGAAAACTATATATAGAGAGAGATAGTAAGAGAAAGGGAAGGAAATAGGAGAGAAAGAAAAGGAGGAGAAGAGAAAGAGAAGGAAAAGAGGAATTTTCACCCGAATCGACTTCCGATCGTTTCTAAACTCGGGTAAGGGTGTGAAATATCATTATTTTAAATTTGTATACGATTATGTATGATTGTTTCCGATTGTTTTGGTTGTTTAGAGAAATATGAGTTTTAGGTTGAAAATGACATAATCGGTCGTAAACGATGTTTTCACGGATGGAATTCGAAATAAATTGCGTAGATTAGTCGAGTGAGGTGAGGCCGAGATTATAGAAACTCGTTTCATTGAAATCGGTTGATATTTGAAGATTTCATGTTTTTGGGTTTTGGAAAATTTGAGACTTTGGTGAAAAATAGTGGAGCATAGCATCTTGTTTTTATGATCCTAATAGTTGCTATATGATGTATATAGGTTGTATAACAATTTGTTTCATGAGAAATGATGGATTAATGAGGTTTTTATGTTGATTTTCGTGGCTGGACAGTAGCATTTTCGTACAGCAGTTTTTCTGGTTTTTCTTGACAGTATTTTCGCAACAGCAATTTTCTGTTTTTGACAGCATTTTGCAAAATTTCAAAAATCCATATCTTTTGATCCGTAAGTCGGTTTTGACCCCCGTTCGAAGCGTTGGAAAGCTAACGAGATGTTCTTTCTAGGAAACATAGTTTTGAGGTCTGAACCTAGTCCAATCGGTACAGTTTTTTCGAACCGTTTCGTAGTGTCGGGCGTCCGGTTTATGTTTTTGCGTTATTTTGAAATATCCATAACTTATTCGTTGTTTATCCGATTTAAACGTTCTTTATATCGAATCGAAGGTGTTGAGGAGTACTTTTTGATGATGATGGAAAATATTATTTTTGGCCGACTTTTGGCCGACTTTTCCGACTATTTGTGAATAGTGATTTTGTAGAAAATGTTAAGTATGTTAATTGTGAATGGTATGAATGTGTTGTGGACAGGTTTGTGGAGTGAACCTTTGATTGAGGAATTCTTTGTGAATTGTGGATCTTTAGTGAATTTATGCATTGTTTGAATTAAGTGATAATGCATGTTAAATGTGAATATATGATGAGATGTTGTGATGATGGTTTGTGGCCTTAGGGCAAATAATTGCATTGATGTAAATTGAATTACAATGCATGAAAATGACTATGTGGATCACATTGTTGTATTTGAAGAATTGTATATCTTGTTATACAATTGATGTATGTGATATGTATGAGATAAATGCATGACTATATTGTGAATACGTATGCATTTCAAGAGTGTCATGAGTCATGTTGTATGTGAAACATCATGATGTGCATTCTTGGGTTAAAGGGTTCTAAGATAAACCCATTGTAAGTCGTGAACCTAAGTGATAGGTGTGAGCGATAATTACAAACGATTGTGAACCTAGGTGATAGGTGTGAGCAATCGGATTGTGAACCTAGGTGATAGGTGTGAGCAATCCATAAACATTGTGAACCTATGTGATAGGTGTGAGCAATGGGTGAACGTCGTGAACCTAAGAGATAGGTGTGAGCGATGGTTCCAACAAGTTCTTCAATTGAACTTGGGTTGATGAGTCGGTACCGCATTGCATCTGCATAGAGTCGAGTGTCGGTCTCTATGATTTGCATTTGACATCATTGTATTTGTGCATTGATGGAATGAACATAAATGTATGTATTTATGTTGGATAATAAGCATTGTGATGAATGTGCTTGGTTTGTATATATATATATATGCCTTGAGATGTATATAGAATGAAATGTGATGATTTGCAGTAAGGATGGTATCGTTGTAATGATACATTGGTAAGTAAACCGGTATGAGTGTTTATGTTGAATGAATGGATATGTATTAGTGATATATGTATTTGAGCATGAATGGATATGCCTATGGGATTTTATGTGTTGATTACGAATTGTTATGCCTTGTAAATGACTTATGGTATATGTTTGATGTTATGTGTATAAATATATGCATAGTGATGAGTTGTGGTGAGAACGTGGTATATGTGTATTAGATGTTGAGATATATATAATTATATGCAACGTTATTATGATAATATTTCTCACCCTTCTGCTGTTTTATAATGCTCTATGAGGCATTGCAGATTAGGTATGCTGGTGGTCTTTGGTGAAGCGTGTCTTCACTTCCTTTTGGTCGTTTGGCTCTGATATGTAGCGTCGGGTAGCTAGGATGATTTTGAATTCCTTTTTGTGATGCATTGATTTATGTATCTGGCTGATGAATTATGTGTATAAACCTGATGTTTGATGTGATTCACTGGATGATGTATATATATGTTTGATGTTGCAATGTTTAGATTTTCCGCTTATATTCTAAATATTGATTGATATGTGGGTGTAAGGACTGAGATCCTTTGTTGCTGATAGTTACCCCACTGTTGCATATCTATTTGAGCAGGTGTTGTATGTTTTAATTCATATAAATTGTGGCATGCCTCTTTTATCCCATGTTATAATTATACTCTGACGAAATTTTTAATATGTGCGTAAATGATTTAATTGATTATTTGGGGGTATAAAAAGGGGGTGTTACAATTTATGGTAAAGAATTTGAGATGGATTTGGTGTGTTTGCCGTTGGAGGGTTTAGATGTGGTTTTGGGTATGAATTGGTTACAGTTTAATCGGGTTCATATTGATTGTTATCATAAGCTGGTAAGATTTCCTTCTCTTGAAGAAGACGAGGAATAGAGTTTCTTATCTACCAAAGAGTTGAAGAAACTTTTGGCGGACGAAGCTCAGTTGTTCGGATTGTTTGCATCATTGACTGTGGATAGTCAAGTTTCACTTGATGTGTTTCCTGTTGTGTGTGATTTTCCGGAAGTGTTTCCTGAGGATATTTCGGATGTACCGCCAGAGAGAGAGGTGGAGTTTTCTATAGATCTAGTTCCTGGTACTAGACATGTGTCGATGGCACCATATCCTATGTCGGCATCTGAGTTGGTTGAGTTAAAGAAGAAATTGAACAAATTGTTAGAAAAGAGGTTTGTGAGACCGAGTGTGTCGCCATGGGGTGCTCCAGTTTTATTGGTGAAAAAGAAAGATGGAAGTATGCGATTGTGTATTGATTATCTCCAGTTGAATAAAGTGAAGATTAAGAATAAGTATCCTCTTCCGAGAATTGACGATCTGATGGATCAGTTGGTAGGTGCATGTGTGTTTAGTAAGATTGACTTGAGGTCGGGTTATCATCAGATAATGGTGAAAGAGGAAGATATTCAGAAGACGGCTTTTAGGACACGTTATGGTCATTATGAATATTCTGTGATGCCGTTCGGGGTTTCTAATGCGCCAGGTGTGTTTATGGAGTACATGAATCGTATTTTCCACGAGCATTTGGAACGTTTTGTTGTTGTGTTTATTGATGATATCTTAATTTATTCTAAGTCTCGGGAGGAGCATGCGGAGCATTTGCGTGCTGTGTTGCAAATTTTGAAGGAGAAGAAACTTTTTGCCAAGTTGTCCAAGTGTGAATTCTGGCTGTCGGAAGTGAGTTTTCTTGGTCATGTGATTTTAGGTAACGGTATCACTGTGGATCCATCTAAAGTATAAGCAGTTCTACAATGGGAGGCTCCGAGATCTGTTACTGAAATTAGAAGCTTTTTGGGATTAGCCGGATATTATCGGAGATTTATTGAAGGTTTTTCTAAGTTAGCACTTCCATTGACCCAGTTGACTTGTAAAGGTCAAGCGTTCATTTGGGATATTCGGTGTGAGTAAAGTTTTAATGAGCTGAAGAGAAGATTGACGACAGCTTTGATTTTGATCTTGTCGAATCCTATTGAACCGTTTGTGGTTTATTGTGACGCGTCTTTGATTGGGTTAGGTGGAGTGTTGATGCAAGAAGGTAAGGTGGTGGCTTATGCTTCGAGGCAATTGAGGATTCATGAGAAAAATTATCCTACTCATGATCTTGAATTAGCGGCTGTGGTTTTTGTGTTGAAGATTTGGAGGCATTATATCTACGGTGCAAGATTCGAAGTCTTTAGTGATCATAAGAGTTTGAAATACTTGTTTGATCAGAAAGAGTTGAATATGAGGCAACGAAGATGGTTAGAATTTTTGAAGGACTACGACTTCAGCTTTAATTACCATCCTGGTAAAGCTAATGTGGTAGCCGATGCGTTAAGCTGGAAATCGTTGCATATGTCCGCTTTGATGGTTAAGGAGTGGGAACTTTTGGAAGCGTTTAGAGATTTGAGTTTGGTGTGTGAATTGACGTCTGACAGTGTGAGGCTTGGTATGTTGAAGGTTACTAATGATTCTCTGTTGACTGTTAGCGAGAAACAGAAATTGGATGTGAAATTTGTGGATTTGATGACGGTTGGGGATAAAAGTGAAAATGAGGACTTTAAAGTGGATGGTAAAGGTGTTTTGAGGTTCCAAGGTAGAATTTGTATTTTTGATGATTTGGAGTTGAAAAGGATGATTTTGGAGGAAGGACACCGGAGTAATTTGAGTATACATCCGGGAGCTAATAAGATGTATCAAGATTTGAAGAAGATCTTTTGGTGGTCTGGATTAAAGAGAGATGTGGCTCAGTTTGTGTATTCCTGTTTGACGTGTCAGAAGTCAAAGGTAGAACATCTGAAGCCTAGTGGTTTGTTGCAACCGTTGGATATTCCTGAGTGGAAATGGGATAGCATTTCTATGGACTTTGTGACAGGGTTGCCGAACACTCAGCGGGGACATAATGCGATTTGGGTGGTTGTGGATAGACTGACTAAATCGGCGCATTTCATTCCGATTGACATCAGTTTTTCTTTGGAGAGGTTGGCAGAGATTTATATTAGTGTGATTGTGAAGTTACATGGTGTTCCGTTGAGTATTATTTCAGATCGAGATCCGAGGTTTACCTCGAGATTTTGGGAATGTTTACAAAAGGCGTTGGGTTCTAAATTGAGATTGAGTTCGGCTTATCATCCTCAGACGGATGGACAGACGGAGAGAACGATTCAGTCGTTGGAAGATTTGTTGCGGGCTTGTGTTCTTGAACAAGGTGGTGCGTGGGATAGTTATCTTGCGTTGTTGAAATTCACGTATAACAACAGTTTCTATTCGAGTATTGGAATGGCACCGTTTGAAGCGTTGTATGGACGAAGATGTCAAACACCATTGTGATGGCACGAATCTGGTGAGAGTTCGGTGGTTGGACCGGAGTTAGTGCAACAGACTACGGAAAAGGTGAAACTTATTCGTGAGAAAATGAAGGCTTCTCAGAGTAGGCAAAAGAGTTATCATGATCGAAGGAGGAAATATCTTGAGTTTCAAGAGGGCGATCATGTATTTTTGAGAGTTACACCGGTGACGGGTGTTGGTCGTGCATTAAAGTCGAAGAAGCTTACTTCTCGGTTTATTGGTCCTTACCAGATATCCGCGAGAGTGGGTGCTGTGGCTTATAGGGTGGCGTTGCCGCCGAGTCTGTAGAATTTGCATGATGTGTTCCATGTTTCACAGCTTCGGAAGTATGTTCCGGATCCGTCGCATGTGATTCCGATGGATGAAGTTGAGGTAAGGGAGAACCTTACGGTGGAGGCATTACCAGTGAGGATTTTGGATCGCGAATCGAAGCGGTTAAGGGGCAAGGATATTGCACTTGTGAAAGTGCGTGGGGAGACGCTGCTGAGGGCAATTTGACTTGGGAGTTGGAGAGTCGGATGCGGGAGTCGTATCCAGAGTTGTTCGTCTCAGGTAATATTTTCGAGGACGAAAATTTCTAAGTGGGGGAGAATTGTAACGCCCCAGTTTTAGTTATATTTATTTAATTGAGTCGTTTTGATTATTTTATTATTATTTTATTTTATTTTTATACTTTTATTTGAAATTATATTATTTTTCATTGTGATTATATTTTATCGCGTTTTGGGAGCGTTTGCGAGATATTTGAGTGTAGGGGTATTTTGGTCATTTCATTTATTTTCTCAAGTTAGAAAACATAAATAGAAAGAAAAGAGAGAAAAACAGTAAGGAAAGAAAAAGAAGAGAAGAAAAAGAGAAAGAAGGAAAGAGAAGAGAAAGAAGAAAATAGAGGAAAACTTGTGGATTTGGGAACCGATTCAACCGACTTTTCAAACGCGATTTAATCGGGTAAGGGTGCGAAACTCGATTATACTATGTTTGTGTATGATTATGTATGTTTGTGTGGAAGTTTTATTGGTTTTTAAATATAGGTCGAAATGAGATAAACGAGTAGAAATCGATGTTTCCGCGGTTGGAAATCGGTGTAAATGTTGTAGAATACTAGTTACCATGATTGGGTTATGTTTTGATTGCTATATGTTGGTTTGGAAGTGTTTTGGTGGGAAAAATATGGTTTTGGGTTATGTAACAGCGCAGCTGGGTTTTGCTGAATTCGCAGGTTCGCACTGCGAATCCCCTAGCGAAGGGGAAAGCGAGCATTCGCTGGATATTCGCACTGCGAAGGTGAGGGCGAACGTTCACGTGAGGTTCGCACTGCGAACTTTGTGTTGTTTTGTGTTGTTTTCTTTCTGCCACTATTCGCTGGGAGACTCGCACTGCGAAGGGGAAAGCGAGCATTTGCTGGGAGTTCGCACTGCAAACATTAGGAATTTTTTTAGGCTATTTTCCTTTCTGACTTGGTTCGCTGGGACATTCGCACTGTGAATGAAGAAGCGAAGGACTCGCTAGGAGCTTCGCATTGTGAACATGACAACTTTTCCCAATTTGTTTTCTTTATAACTTTTGATCCGTGAGTCGGTTTGAGGCGCGATTTGATGCGTTGGGAAGCTTTTGACATGTTCTTTCTTATTAAACTGGTTTTGAGATTGTTGGCCGATTAAATTATGTCGGGAATTTGAATGGTGTCGTTTTGTTAACTTGTACCATTTTGGTTGTGTGTATTTGATGTGTTATCATGCAATATGCCTTTGATAGATATGGTATAACCTGTGTGCTGTTGTATGAGGTAAATGCATTGTTTTGGGCTTGATGGTAAAACATGATTATTGTTAATTGAGATGGCTGTATATATGTGTGCATTTGAATATCATGAGTCATTGTATGCCAAGCATCATGATATGCATGTTGGTGATGTCGTGTGCCCTAGTGGGTGTGAGCGACGGAACGGTTCCAGAGGGAATCCGCTATAACATCGTGCGCCTTATACAAAGAGGACTGAAAGCGATGATTATAGACGATCGTGCGCCTTATACAAAGAGGACTGAAAGCGATCGGATCGTGTGTCTTATACAAAGAGGACTAAAAGCGATCCATAAACGTCGTGCGCCTTATACAAAGAGGACCGAAGACGGGGAACATCGTTTGCCCGACGGGGAGTTACACTAACTAACAAGTGATGGTTCCAATAGTTCCTGAGTGAACTAGTGTTGGGATTGATGGATGGATGGTACCGCATGTGCATTTGCATAGAGTCGTTGTGTCGGTCTCTTTGCATTTGCATAAATCATGAATGGATTGATTGTGTGTGGAATTGTGGATGAAATTGATGAGTTGATATATGTATATATGTTGGCGATATGTGTATTGTGCATGGTTGATATACCTTGGTGATGGATATATGAAATATACTTTGTGTTGTTTGTGTTTGAATTCTGGTATAAGTGGTGGTGAGAATATTTTATATGTGTATTTTTGTGTTATTATATAATTGTATGCAATTATATTATGATTGTGTTTCTCACCATTCTGCTGTTTTAAATGCTCTATGAGGCATTGCAGATTAGATGCTGGAGGTCTTTTTGTGAAGCTTATGTCTTCATTCTTTTGTCGGCCGGCTCTGATATGTAGCACCGGGTAGTAGGGGAGATCGTTATGTGATTATTTATACTATGTATATATATCTTTTGGATTGTACATGTATGATGTTGTATATGACAGACAAACTATATTATGATATATATATATATATATATATATATATATGAGATTCAGTTACAGATTTTCCGCTTTTATTCTGTATCTGATTTGTGGGTAGTAGGAACTAAGTTCCTCTGTTAATTGCTACCTGATTGTTGCATATCTTTACGAGCAGGTTTATTGTGTTTTGTTTCAATTGATGTGACTCCTCAGTCTATGCCATGAATGTTTTAAATATACTCTGATGAAATGTTGGATTTTGTTATCGCTTTATTTGTTGGGGGTATATAGTGGCGGTGTTACATAGAGCACGACAAGTGAGCTTCAGTCGACTTCAGCAGACTATCTTCCTAAAAGTCAGTGTTTCAGACAGGACATCTCATATTTGCTTCTAATTATTCACTAGGCCATGTTTCTTATTGTTTGCACTTTCCTTATTTGTATCAGCGGTTTGCTTTCAAATTATCTTTGTACTTTCGTAATTAATAAAATGAGCATTGCAACTTTTGGATTCAATTCATTTGTGTTTGCCATTTATATCTTTATGCTTTCTTTTAAAAAATATATATATATTTGATCTCTTGTCCATTTTCTGTTGATTATGCAAAGATTGGAGGGAGGATGACGAAAACGTTATACCCATAACTGTTGTTGGTATGCTTTCTTTCAAATAAAAACTTTGCTGACAATGTAAGGCATTATTTCAATCCTCCAAACACCGGAGAAATAATGAGGATAACCCTTTGTCAACCCCTTTGGGCCTTGAAGTAGGCGTTTCTTTTCTTTACAAATAAAAAACCTGTAATCTTTAACCCGGGGCAGGGTAGTTCTCAGTTAACTGGATTGTACATTCAAATACAAGAGTTTCATGCAAGACATCTTTTAACCAAAGTTTACATTCATAAGTCGTCCTTCGCACACAGCAAGCAAGTGTCAAAGATGTCTTTCAAGTCAAACGCCAATGATGGTTCAATGTAATCATTAAGCCAGGCACTCACAAACTTTCAACTCTTCCAAATTAAATGAATCAATGTTGTACAAGTTGTTCCTAAAGTGATAAATAAGGAAGGATCGTCAAGAAATCCTTACTCAAAGAATGAGCTGAGTCCCTTTTGAGGCAAAAGCTAAGAAAGATGGGAAGCCCATGACTTTACCTTATACAAAGAGAAATGAGAACAAGCTTGTATGACAGCTGAATGTTATAAGGAAGCAGTGACCGCCATCTCAAGAGTCCCTTAACTTCTGAACCATCAACATCATTATCATCAGTGCAATTTCCAACCTCTTGGGAGTCTGAGTGCATAATTTGAGTTAACTGAGCATATGATTGAAGATCATCACGAAGATGGAGTGGGTACAAATAAACTTTGAGCCTTTATCCTTTGTTTCTTAAACCGTGAACCAGGCCACGTTATAACCCTCAAAAGACCTAACTCAAGCAAGGTTATTTTGAAAGCATACTACAACAAGGTTGTGTAAACTGACTCCAAAAGATCTTTGCAGATCATTTGTTTTGGCATTACACCTTTTGCTTAAACTTTCTCAATTTGATGTCTTGAACCGCCGTGTTCTGGCTAATGACTCATATACTTTGCATCTTTCAAAAAATAATTTTGATTTCAAAAGTTGCATGAACTTTACATTTACTATGTTTGTATGAACAATTTTGTTTGCGAATTGGCTTTCCTCTCAAGGAATTTTCAAACATTTGAGAAACTTGGTCAGTGATTCTATCAGGGGCAAGTTCCTTCCATATCATGTTGAGAATCATTTCAAAATTTGTGGTTCAGTGCAAGTCCTTCTCAGAGTTGGTTTATATAGAAGATTTTT
Organism: Lathyrus tuberosus; assembly: GCA_022829125.1. Taxonomy (NCBI): domain Eukaryota; kingdom Viridiplantae; phylum Streptophyta; class Magnoliopsida; order Fabales; family Fabaceae; genus Lathyrus; species Lathyrus tuberosus. Next base: position 914,322 of record JALAZF010000901.1, read on the forward strand.
AAAGACTTAGACTGGGGCAAGTCTACCAAGTGCACAGTAATTCAGTCATTTCCAGAATCAATCCAGCTGAAGCAATGATCAGTTCATCTACAACAGTCAGCTAATCTGGGGCAATTAATTTGAAGAATCTCCAAGTAACTCTTCATCCTTCCTCCAAGGATCAACTTGGTACAATTTACCAGTGTGGCAGAGATTGTGTTTAGTAGCATCTTTAGTCCCAAAGCAGAATGGCAGTGACATCTGTGTTGAGGAATCAGTCTTACAGTTTTGTCTTCTCCACAAAAGAGTCGAGCCGTGTCATCGACGTCTGTATTACATCTGCATTTTCATTTGATCATATTCATATACCATATGCATAACAAGATTGTCATCCTCATTTGCATTCTCCACGGGTCGTGTTGCTATCCACGTCTTACCTTGTGGTCAAAGTCCAACTTACTTGGCACCTATCAAACAGATATTATTGTACCTATCTGATGCTCTTCTGGATATGTGTTGTTTGTTATGATGTTCTTCCAGAACTCCCTTGTGTCTATCTGATGTTCCTCCAGATACGACTTTGTTTATGATGTTTTTCCAGAAACTCCTTTGTACCTATCCGATGTTCTTTCGAATATGTAGTTTTGTTCTGATGTTCTTCCAGATACGACGTTGCGTCTGACGTTTTTCCAGATGTGTCCTTTGTTCTGATGTTTTTCCCGAACTTATCCGATGTTCTTCCAGATATTACCTTTGATTCTGATGCATTTCCGGAATCTATTCGATGTACTTTTGTTCTGATGTTCTTCCAGAACCTGCCTGACGTTTTTCTTGACATTCCTATCAATTCTGATGCTTTTCCGGAATGACATTGCTTTGACCATCTGATGCTCTTCCGGATGTGTCTGCTCCTGATGCTTTTCTAGAGCCCCTTTGTGTCTATCTGATGCTCTTCCGGATATGACCTTGTTTATCCGATGATCTTCCGGATATGTGACTTTATTCGATGTTTTCTCAGAGTTTTGTTCAATGCTTTTCTGGCAAAACCTCTGATGACTGTAACATTTTTCCTATGGTACCATTCCCCATAGGATCTTTGTCTTTCCATATCATCTCATATCATAAGCATTTTGTGGCATCTTAAGGCCAAAAATTGCCCATGTTTGTATTTAAGTCTCTTCTATCTCGTCGAGACGAAGATTTCAATCTCCATATCTCCGGATAGAAGAAATTTAAATAAGGGCATCTGTCATTCCTTAATTTTTTACCATAAGATTCTACTTCTTTTGTACATTATGGATATAGCACGTCCTGCATTTCATCTCGCATATTGCCTAAAATATCAGTCGGAATAATTTCTCGGAAATTTACAGACAGACTGGTCAAAAAAAATTTCAGCGATGCATAAAATCACTGAACTAAAAAATTCAAAATTGAGCTCGTAGACCTCAATTATATTATTCTACGGTTTACATAGTTTAACCCGGCGTGTTCGTTTTAATTTTTCGATCATTTTTCGTCGAATTTTGATATGTTTGAGCATTTTAATAGATCAAAATTTATTTAAAATCTGACCAAACACTGTATTTTTCCGAGTCGTTTATTTCGCACTAATCATTTTGGTATACTCGATTTATTTTTGTGAGCACTTTCGCGCCCGATTTTATTTATTTGGGGTTCGTTTATTTTTATATTTTTGTCTAAATATTTAGAATAAATAAATAGGATAATTAGTATTTTATTTTAATTTTATTTTAAATATTTATTTTTATTTTAAATTTAACTAATATTGTTTAGAATAAATAAATAGATAATTAGTATTTTATTTTAATTTTAGATTTAACTAATATAATTTAGAATAAATAAATAGGATTTTTAGTTTTTATCTTAATTTTATTTTAATTAATTGAATTGTTTAGTTTTAATATTATTTTATTTAAGCCTCAAAAAGGATATTAGAAATATTATTGACAATTAAAATTTAACCCTAATTTGAACCCTATATATACATAAGTTACATTGTTGAAAAAAAAGAGAAAAAAAAAGCTTTTGAGGAACGACACACAAACCTCACCATGACACAACAAATCTGGTTGTCGTAATTCGGTACGCAGTAACATTTTGTTTGAATCTTAAATTGTGATATCCATATCATGAGATATAATAAGCTTAATGTTTTGGCTTTACAGTATATATCATGTTAACGTTTTGGTTTCGGTTTATAGCTATTACTATAGTATTATATATGTCACGCATAATGAAATATATAACGTTTTAATAATGTTTTTGTTATATATAACATTTTGTTATATATATATATATATATATATTGTTTTTTTTTTGTTTTTTTAGATTATTCGGATTGAATCATGTCGATACGCTAGTTGCATATAGGAGTGCACGATGCGTGACATTTGTTTCGGTTTGATCCGGTTGTGATGATCGCGTTTTCGCGTTAGCAATATTGTTGGGTTTTTATCAAATTTTAAAAATTCTTTTTTTTTTTCGGTGTCTTTTTATTATATTTAGATCCACATGATTTGGATTCAGATTGCGATGATCACGTTAAGTGTAGCAAGCTATTGAGTAATTTCATCGGTTTATGAACGTTTTTTTATTATTTTACTCTTTTTAATTAATTATCATTGTATTTCAATTTTACATGCGTCCGATGGTTTGGCGTATTGACCATCCACTTTTTTTTTGCTAACCAATTCGCATCCGGACTTGTAATTTATAATTTTCTTATTATCATGTTGTTTCTTGATCCGATTTGCGATGACTGCTTACGCGGTAGCAATTTTCCTTTTTAAATCTGTGCTAATTTTTTATCCAACGTCGTTATGATTAGATCCGATTAAGCTTCTCTTTGTATCTTTTCATGCATTTGCGGTCCAATTTGCACCTTTCGCATTGTCATTTGTATCAATCGTTTCTCACCATCAATTAACAATCATATCAAACCATTTTTAAAAAGAATATTAAACTAACTCTTGATTTAATCAAGCCTTTTTAAACCCTGTAAGTCGATTGTTTATACGATTGCCATCAACCAAACCCAAAACATTCTTTATTCATATATCAAGTCATACCCTAACTTGTAAGTCGACTGCTTTTTAGCATCGCCATCAACCTCGTGCTAATACTTTCTCTCTTACTTTGATTATGGTTTTGTTTACTGTAACGCCCCAGTTTCGACCATTTTATTTAATCGAGTCGATTTAATTATTTTGAGTATTATATTATTTTTTTATTTATGGTTTTGGTGTGATAATATGTTGTTTTGTATTGTTATTATATTTTATCGCATTTTGGGATCGTTTGGGAGATAATTGAGAGTAAGGGTATTTTAGTCTTTTCCCTAATTATTTACTAAGTTAGTAAAGAAAAGAGAGAAAATAGAGGAGAAAGAAATAGAAAGAAGGAAAAAGGAGAGAAGGGAAGAAGAGAGAAAAGAAGAGGAAAAGCTTGGAAATCAAAGGAAACAACTTCTAGGAATCGATTTAATCGGGTAAGGGTGCGAAACTCGATTATTCTATGCTTGTATATGATTATGTATGTATGTGTTTGGATGATTCTCTTGCTTTCTATGTTTTTCACTTCTAGGTTGAAAACGATTAAATGAGTAGAATCGATGATTTAGCGGTTGGAAATCGATGTAAATGTGGTAGATTGCTTGTTGACATGATTATAATAGGTTCTGATTGATATATGTTGATTTGGAAATGTTTGGGTTGGAAAAATATCATTTTTGGGGTTTCAACAGCGCTGAAGAATTCTGAGTTCTCGCAGGTTCGCCTAGCGAACCTGGGGCGAAGGTGGCAGTGAGTGATATTTTCGCGGGTTCGCCTAGCGAACCCGTTAGCGAAGGTCAGCGAAGGTTCGCTGAGTTGTTCGCCTAGCGAACTTTGGGTGTTTTTGGTTCTGTTTGGTTCTGACTTGGTTCGCCAAGGGTTCGCCTAGCGAACTTTGTGTCTTTTTTTAGCTAGTATTTGGTTCGCTGGAACATTCTCCTAGCGAAGGTGCTAGCGAATGCTCGCGAGAGGGTTCGCCCAGCGAACAGTGCTGTTTGTGTAATTTTGTTTTCTGCATAACTTTTGATCTGTGGTTCGGTTTGAGGCGTGGTTTGATGCATTGGAAAGCTATTGAGCTGTACTTTCTTATTATGATGGTTTGGAATTGTTAGCCGATCAAATTATGTTGGGAAATGTGAATAGTGTCGTTTTGTCGACTTTTGCCGTTTTAAGGGTGTGTAAATGATGTGTACTATGCTATGTGCTTTTGATATGGATATCGTATGAATTGTATGACGTTGTATGATGTGAATGCATGTGATGACATGTTGTGGTGATGAATTGTGGCCGAAAGGAAAATAAATGCAATATGTTGTATTTGATTATATATGCATGTTTATAGTTGCATATATGTGTGAAAATGCATGATTGTCATGAGTTCTTGTGTGTCAAGCATCATGATATGCATGGTTATTGCGTCCTGTGTGACGGCGGTTCCGGTGGGGAATCAGCTATAACATCGTGTGCCTCGAAAATATGAAAGGTATGAATAGCCTGAGGACTGAAAGCGATGGTTATAGACGATCGTGAGCCTCTCTCGGTGGAGGTGTGAGCGATCGGGTCGTGAGCCTCTCTCGGTGGAGGTGTGAGCGATCCATAAACACCGTGAGCCTCTCTTGGTGGAGGTGTGAGTGGTGAGTGAACATCGTATGCCCGACGGGGAGTTACAGTGATGTAACGAGCGATGGTTCCAGCAGAGTTCCTGAGAGAACTAGTATTGTGATTTGATGGAGTCGGTACCGCATGTGCATTTGCATAGAGTCGTTGTGTCGGCCTCTTTGCATCTGCATGAGTTATGATTGCATTGGTTATATGTGGAAAATCATGATTTAGTTGATTATGTGTGAGACATGGAGATGTGAACTTATGATGAATGTATTGGCATGATTAATATGCAATTGGGAATGGAGTAATTGTGTGATTTGAGCTTGTGATAGCATTTGTGAATTGAGGTGCATTTGTGATAAATGTATTGAATTATGAATGATATGTATTTGTGTATAAACATAGGCATTATGCGTGAACATGTGATTTTGTGAATGAAATCTTTATATGCTTTGGGTGTTGGCGTGTAATAATTGGGAATGAGATTGATGAGTTGAAACATGTATAATTGTGTTGATGATGAGTGTGTTGTATATTATTGAGATGTATTGGTGACATATATATATATATATATATATATATATATATATATATATATATATATATATAATATGTGTTGAACTGATGGTGGTGCATTTGTGGTGAGAATATTTTATATTGTGTATTTTGTGTTATATATAATTATATGCAACTGTATTATGATGGTGTTTCTCACCCTTCTACTGTTTTATAATGCTCTATGAGGCATTGCAGATTAGTTGTTGGAGGTCTTTTTGTGAAGCTTAGGACTTCATTCTTTTTATGAAGATTAGTTACTTGGGATTTATTTAGCCGAGAGTTTCGGAGGAAGTATTATCCTGAGGGTGTGAAGGAAAAGAAAGAGATTGAGTTCTTGGAGTTGAAACAAGGTAATATGTATGTGGTTGATTACACTGCAAGGTTTGTGGAACTTGTGCAGTTCTATCCTCATTATCCGGAAGCGACTGCTGAATTTTTTAAGTGTGTGAAGTATGAGAACAGATTGCGTCCGGATATTAAAAGGGCAATCGGTTATCAGAGGATTAGAAGATTTTCTGAATTGATGGACAGTTGTAGGATTTACGAAGAGGATCGTAAGGTGCGTGCTACTCCCTATGAGAATGTGAATGACAGGAAAGGGAAACAACAATCTCGTAGTGGGGGGGGAATGTCTAGTCCTCCGAGGTGTTACATTAAGTGTCACAAGTGTGGGGAAGTAGGACATCGTAAGTTGGATTATAGGAGGAATGAACTGAAATGTTCCAAGTGTGGAGGTTCGGGACATGTCGCAGCGGATTGTAAGAGAATTAATGTGCAGTGTTTCAACTGTGGTGGAACAGGTCATATTAGCACGGGGTGTACGAAACCGAAGAAAGCTCAGACTGGTAGGAAGGCTGTTGCATTGGTAGGAGATGAGACTACTAGTGCGGATCGTTTGACTAAAGGTACTTGTTTTATTAAGAGTACGCCTTTATTTGCTATTATTGGTAATGGCGCGACTCATTCATTTATTTCGTCTGAGTGCGCAAAGCGTTTGAATTTGTTGTGGTCTTTTTGGGATGGTAAGATGGTTATCGATATTTCTGCATAGGGGTCGGTAATTATTTCTTTGGTTTTTTTAAATTGTTCTTTGACCATTTATGGTAAAGGATTTGTGATGGATTAGGTGTGTATACAGTTGGAGAGGTTAGAATGAGATAAGTGGGGGAGAAGTTGGTACTTCTCCATGTTGTTTCAGGTGTAGAGCGCTGGCTCAGTGTGTTCGGGATTGCAAGATTATAAGTGTGGTTTCTGGTTCAAGACGGAATGCAGAAGTAAGGTTTATGTCAACTAAGGATTTATGCCTTAGGTAGTTTTGTGTATAGGATGTAATGAATACTATTATAGTTTGGTGGAGACGGTTTATGCCCTATCATGGTTGTCGGCTGTCTATTGACAAATTGAGGAATTGATCACCCTTAATCTCTTGTTGATAGCAGACGGGAATTATGTTGGATGGAATGGACGTGTCTTTCTGGCTTTGATAGTGTGTGCAATGAGTTGTTTGGAATTTAAGGAAATGGTTACAGATTATTTTGTTGTGTTGATGAAGATTCTTATATCAGAAGATGAGATGGATTAGAGGTTCTGGTATGGGGTTAAGTGGTGAAGTCATTAAGAGTCCTTCTTGGTTGGTTGTTGCAATAGGTTGGAATTTGGAATGTCAATGGAAGAATTGTGTATGGACTACGGACGGTGATATAGATTGATGATTGGGAATAAGTGTTCACGTTCAGGATGAGGTAACTGGAATGGTTTGGTTGTGTTTGGTTAGAATTACAATTGTTGGAATGTTTGATTAGAAGGGTGATTTGTTTAAGTAGAGGCTTTAGAATGACTTTATGTGAAGGGTTATATTGTTATAATCGGAAGTAGATGCGGTGTTCCTATGGGAGGTTCCGAAGTTTGTTAAGATGATTATAAACTTTTTTGATTTTTGTTGGTTATTACCGAAGGGTATGGAAGACTTTTCCAAGATTAGTGTTTTCGTTACTTCAGTGACTTACAAAAACGGAAGTCGATTATTTGGGATGCATCTTTGATGAGTTTAGTCAGTGTGTTAATGCAAGAGAGTAAAGTCGTGGCTTGTGTTTTCTACATTCCTTCTTCATTTTCTACACGTTCAAAAACGTTTCAACTTCAAGGATCTTTAGTAAGAATCAAAATGTCTTTTTTCAAGCTTCAACACTACTTCAAGTGCATTGCAATCAATCTTAGTAGATTCTATTCACTTTATTCAACCTTTCGCACAACATATCTCTTAATCAGTAAATTTCTTTTTTTTCTTTCTATTTTGGAGTTGTGATGTATATATTAGGGAAATTAGGTTGTTTAAAATGTATTAGTTAATATTTACATTCAAAATACGTACTTTGTTTATACATGCATAGGAATTTGTTAGTGTTTAGGGCATTATCTGCATTTTATGGAAGTTAAGCATTGTCACACATTTTTACAAAGATACTTCTCCAAATTTTTATGGATTTTTTGCCTTTCGAGTTTTATGGAAATGCATCTCCGATTTTCTAGGTTTTGTTTTTCTGTTTTACAGAGATGCATCTTCGAATTTTACTTGATTTTGATTTTGTTTTTTGTTTTGTATTATAGGAACATAAGAAAAATGGTTAAAGAAAACCAGGACAGATTAAGGCCCGATTGTGTATCCCAACATGCGTCTGTTCGTAGGGAGAAGACAATGCGCACGAGGCCACAAGTTAGTGTAGTTAGTTTGACGTGGAGGCGTCAACTTCACATGGCCGAGTGTCTTAGACTTCACAAGGTTGCATGTCTCAGACTTCAACCTCTCGAGGGCACGTGTCTCCTGCTGACCCTCCAACTTATGAAGCCCCTGAAGCCCAACAAGAGGAACCTGTTGCTGATGCTGATCTTGTTCCTGATAGTTTTCTAGGAGGCCTTTATGACACCTCCTTACTTCCTCTGTATGCAGAACATGTTGCTAAGCATGTGTGAGAAGGAGAGTTATATTTATTTATTTTTACCTTACATCTATTTCGTACTAATTGAGTGGCGAGTGATGTTGATATATTTATTTTTACAGGAGCATGAAGCTGTAAAATTTGTAAACCATGAAAAGAAGAATTTGAACCTAGAATATAATGAATACATGTGGTTTCAACATTGTGTTCATTACTCTAGGCTTATAGGTTTATGCGCCACTAGAAACAGGAGCATTGACCATGACATGTTGGCGACTTTTGCAGAGAGGTGACACAATGAAACGTGATCTTTCCACATCCCTCATGGTGAGATATCCATCACCCTTGATGATGTCTCATGTCTTCTACATCTTCTGATTAGAGGGAGATTACTAAACAATTCATGGATCAACAAATCTGATGCACTTGATTTGATGATAAACTATTTAGGACTTGACTAGGTGAGACTCAAGAGGTGCTTGACGTCACGAGAGGCACTCATGCCCATTTTTCATACCCGATTAATTTGTACAAATACTACCTTGTTGCGACAGTGGCGACCGAAGGTGATGACTGTCATACTCTAATTTTGTACGGACATTTTACAATTTTTATTTATCTGACTTGATTTTTACTTTTCATCATCGGTATAACATAACATACCATTCACCATTAATAACGCCTAAAAGGTCAACCAAGATAAAATTTTCGGATATACAGACAAACCGGTTAATTGTTTCTCAATTATACGTAAAATCAGCGGACGAAAAGTTTCAAAATCAAGCCTGTAGACGTCAGTATCATTAATCTACGGTTAACATAGTTTAACCTGACGTGCTCGTTTTATTTTTTCGACAACTTTTTCAGTCGCATTTTGATCAGTCTGAGCCTTTTAACCAATCAAAACTTATTTCAAAATCTAACCAAACGCTATATTTTTTCTGAGAGTTTTATTTCGCACTAATCATTTTAGTGTATTCAATTTAATTTTTCAGACACTTTTGTGTCCGACTTTTATTCATCATTTGATCTGTTTATTTCTTTTTTTAGCCAATATAATATTTTGAATTAATTAGAATTATTTAAATAGTTAGTTAGAATTTATTAATTAGTTAGAACTTAGTTTGTTTAGTTGATTCTATCCTCAATTAACTAATAACACATTTCTAATATTTTAAAATAACCAAAATAGATATGAGAAATTTGGAGAAAAGATAATTAGCACTGGATTCTCCAATTGTTCTCTCAACCATCACGTGATGCCAACTTAAATCCATGCCATAATAATAACAAATCACCACCACCACCACACAGGAGAACAACAATCTCTGCCACCAATCTCTTTACAAATCCCACCGCGTACGTGTTGGAACTTGGTTCCAAGAAAGATGAATATTTGAGAGAAGAAGAAGAAGAAGAAGGAGAGAAAGAGAGAAAAGAGAGATTAGGATTTAGAAACTTTTTAAAATTTTATTATGAAGCTGTTGTATATGAATACAAAGTACAATTCTCTTTATATAAGCTATCAAAGTCCAGGCCCACAAACTAAACTTTCGACTGAACTAACAATTCGACAAACTCTTTATCAGCTATATTCGACTCTATCAAATACAGCTGACTTACTATATACTACAACTATTCGACTGACTATATACTACTTCGACCAAAACCTATACAATCCTTCGACTTCGACAGACTAACATGAATTACTTCTAACACACCACCTAATTCATGTTTTCGAGACTTCTCATCCCAATGCTCTTCTTTAACTCGTCGAATCTGATTTTCTTCAAAGGTTTGGTAAGTATGTCAGCTAGTTGAACTTCAGTCTCGCAATATTCAAGATCCAGCTTCCCTTTGTTCACTTGATCCCTGAGAAAATGATACCTTCTTTCTATGTGCTTACTTCGACCATGACACATAGGATGATTGGCAAGATCAATGGCTGACTTGTTGTCTACAAACAATTTCATCTTCCCAGGTTCCTTGATCTTGAGTTCTTCGAGCAACATATCTATCCATGCTGCCTGACATGCTGCATACGATGCAGCTACATACTCAGCTTCACATGACGACAAAGCCATAATGCTTTGTTTTCTCGAACTCCAAGAGATTGAAGCTCCTTCGATCATGAAAATATAGCCTGCAGTACTTTTCTTCTCATCTTGGTCTCCACTGAAATCTGAATCAGTATAACCATATACCTCCACATCTTTCGACTTGGACTTATTTCGACATGGCATCAGCACACCATGATCAATCGTACCCTTAATGTATCTCAGTACTCTCTTTACTGCAATAAGATGACATTCTTGAGGTTTCTCCATAAATCGACTTAACAATCCGACACTTTGACAAATGTTCGGTCTTGTATTGCAAAGATACCTCAAGGATCCAATAATTTGTTTGTACAGTGTAGAACTTACAAAGTCATCATCAGTTACCTTCTTCAACTTTGCTCCTGTTTCCAATGGAGTTATTGTAGCTTTACAATCAGTCATCTTGAACCTCTTCAAGATATCTTGAGCATACTTCTTCTGGTGCAGGAACACACCTTCAGCTGTGTCTTTGAATTCCATCCCTAAGAAATATGACAAATTCCCTAGGTCGGACATTTCGAATTCTTGCATTAGCTTCGACTTGACTTTTCTTATCTCAGCTTCATTTGCACCTGTAATCAGCAAATCATCAACATACAGGCATAAAATGATTCGACTATCATTGTCGACATCATTCACATAAACTCCATGCTCAGACATACACTTTGTGAACCCTGCTTCGATTAGGAAACTATCTATTCTTTTGTTCCAAGCCCTTGGAGCTTGCTTTAATCCATAGAGAGCCTTCCTCAATCTATACACCTTCAACTCATGCCCTTTAATCTCAAATCCTGGTGGTTGACTGACGTAAACTTCTTCCTCCAAAGGACCATTCAAAAATGCTGATTTCACATCCAGCTGATGTATCTTCCATCCTCTATACGCTGTTGTCGAAACAACAATCCTGATTGTTTCCAACCTAGCCACTGGCGCATAGACTTCGTCGAAATCAATACCAGGTTTCTGCAGAAATCCTCTTGCCACTAGTCTTGCCTTATGCTTGGCAATTTCACCATTTGGCCTTCGTTTCAACTTGTAAACCCATTTCACATCAATAGGCTTCTTACTGGCTTTTTCGACAAGTTCCCAGGTATTGTTCTTCTCGATTGCCCTGAGTTCTTCCTTCATGGCTTCACACCAATTCGAATCACTCATAGCTTCATCCAAATTAATTGGTTCTGCCTCAGCCATCATCATTGCTTCTTCTATTAAGTCACCATCTGCATTGATTGCATTATCTGGAAATCTCTCATATCCAGCTAACCTTGTCGACTCAGCTCTTATTCTAGTTGATCTTCTAACATTCTGCTCAGGAGGTTCTTCATTTCGACTTGTCGTGGTCTCAGTTTGTTGGTCTTCTTCAAACACCGTCGGAACTGTTTCTCCCATCTGTCGACCAGTATCCTGTCGAACAGACCCATGACTCCACTCCCATGTTTGATTTTCATTTACTAGAACATCTCGACTGATCACAAACTTATCATCTTCTGGTGAATATAGTCTATATGCACCAGTCGAATGATAACCTATGAGCACCATGGTTTGACTTCGATCATCTAGTTTTGTTCTCAATTGTTCAGGAACATGCCTAAAACATATTGATCCAAAAACTCTAAGATGACTTACATTTGGCTTCTCACCTGTCCAAGCTTCATGAGGAGTCTTCTCGACTAACTTCTTCGTTGGACATCTATTCAGAATGTATACTGCTGTCGAAGCTGCTTCAGCCCAAAATCTCTTTGGCACCTCTTTAGCCTTCAACATACTTCTCGTCATATTCAGTATACTTCTATTCTTCCTCTCAGCTATGCCATTATGTTGAGGTGTATAGGGTGCAATAACCTCATGCTCTATACCTTCCTCTTCACAAAATCTAGCAAACTCTCAAGAGGTGTATTCACCACCACCATCAGTTCTTAGTTTCTTTAGCTTGCAGCCACTTTGCTTTTCGACAAGCAACTTAAACTTCTTGAACTTTGTGAATACTTCATTCTTACTTTCAATCACATAAATCCACAAATATCTGGTGAATTCATCGATGAAAGTTAAGAAATAACGTTTGCCACCATTCGACCTAACTTCAAAAGGTCCACATACGTCAGAATGAACAAGCTCCAACTTTCCTTTCGACTTAATTGGCAGATCATGTTTGAATACTTTTCTAGCCTGCTTTGCTTTGCAGCGTTCTTCACACACATGATTTGGTTCCTTCACCTGAGGTAAACCATAAACCATCTTCTTCTGATTCAGCATACCCAAACTCCTGAAGTTTAGATGCCCATATCTATGAGGCCATAGCCAATTCTTTTCCTCTTCAGTAGTTGACACGAGACATTCATGATCAATCATATTAATTTGAACTTTAAAAGTCTTGTTATCAGCCAATGGTGCTTTCAGTGCCAACCTACCATCAGCATGATACACCTTCATTTGATTATTCTCCAGCTTCATATTATGTCCTTTGGCAAGTAATTGACCTATACTTATCAAGTTACTTGTCATAGAAGGCACATACAACACATCAGTAATACTAGCTTTTCTGCCATCTCTTCTCATTACAGATATGTTTCCTTTTCCACCTGATGTGATCTGTCTACCATCTGCAAACTTTATCACCTTCTTAACTGATTCATCAAGCTTGTTGAACCAGTTCTTGTTACCAGTCACGTGGTTGCTGCAACCTGAATCAAGATACCACAAATTCGATTCATCATCATTCGACTGGGTGTCTGCCACTAGTAGCACACCTTCAGAATCACTCTCTCCTGCCTGTGCATACTGAGCTTTGTCACTTTCTTTTGCTCGTGCTTCCTTCCTCTTTCGACAGTCTCGAGCATAATGACCAAAACTTTGGCAATTGTAACACTGCACGTCTTTCATATCAAATTTCTTCCCTGAATACTTATTGCCTATGACTTTCTTCGTTGAATCATGATTCTTTGAACTCTTGCTTGACTTCTCATCACTAGCAAGATTCCTTCCCTGCTTCGCCTTCCCAGATTTCTTGGTGAATTTTGCCTGTAGTGCTTGGTTCGATACCTTTTCTCTTTCTGAATCTCTTTGCTTCAATCTCATCTCATGAGCTTCCAAAGAAGCCTGTAGCTCTTCAACCTTCATCTCAGCAAGATTCTTGGACTCTTCAATTGACACTACAATGTAATCAAAATTTGCAGTCAGAGATCTTAGTACCTTCTCAATCTTCTGCAAATCTGTGATTGTTTCTCCACAAGACTTCATCTGGTTCGTCAGCATCACCAATCTTGAAAAGAATTCCGAAACTGATTCGTCTTCTTTCATTTGAATCATTTCGTATTGCTTTCTCAAGGTTTGCAGCTTCACCCTCTTCAATTTCTCATCACCTCCATACAAGTTCTTTAACTTATCCCACGCTCCTTTTGCAGATTCTTCTTCAATAATCTTCTCAAACACATTCGGATCCACACACTGGTGAATCAAGAACAACGTTTTGCCATCTTTCTTCCTTTGATCCTTGTACGCAGCTTTCTGTTCATCAGTCGCATTCGCCCTCAATTCCGTTACACCATCATTCACGATTTCAACCACATCTTGAAATCTGAAAATGACCTTCATCTGCGCAACCCACCGTTGGTAGTTTTCTCCCTTGAAAACTGGTAAATTCGCTGGGAATTGTGTGGACGTTGTTGCTCCGTTTGCCATTAGATTCTCTGTGAATCGCAACCGGGCTCGTTGATACCAATTGTTGGAACTTGGGTCCAAGAAAGATGAATATTTGAGAGAAGAAGAAGAAGAAGAAGAAGGAGAGAAAGAGAGAAAAGAGAGATTAGGATTTAGAAACTTTTTAAAATTTTATTATGAAGCTGTTGTATATGAATACAAAGTACAATGCCCTTTATATAAGCTATCAAAGCCCAGACTCACAAACTAAACTTTCGACTGAACTAACAATTCGACAAACTCTTTATCAGCTATATTCGACTCTGTCGAATACAGCTGACTTACTATATACTACAACTATTCGACTGACTATATACTACTTCTACCAAAACCTATACAATCCTTCGACTTCGACAGACTAACATGAATTACTTCTTACAGTATGCATTATCATCTTTCCACCTTTCATTCTCCTATCCAAGCTACAACCAAATCATGAAATACAACCGAACACCATTGTTACCGTTCTCCAAACACTATTGTTTCCGGCTTCAGTTACGTGTTTGGTAATATTTATGTTCAAGTGTGGCTATGTTTTTACTCATTCAAGTTTTTGTTAGATGTGTTATACATTTATTTTCGATCTCATTCAAGCATCATTTCACATACTGGTGTGTGTATTCGGTTGAGTTGTAGGTATTTATATTTTATGGCGATGCTTTTGTTTATCATTTTCTTCATGCTAAGTTTGTTTTTGCTACCATTCATGTTGATTTTATATGCTTGAGTTTTGTTTAGCTATAGTTTTATTTGGTATATTATGCGAAGAAGACAAATAATGTCTATTTTAATGTTCATGGTGGAGTAATTGTGCTGAAATGTGACTTAAGTTAATACATTATGCTTCAAAAGAAAAGGAGAGCTTCTGAATGCAAATTTTAGTGATTGGTTTCTGACTTCATTTCCAATCGATCAGAAGGATTTCTATGTTTATTTTGCTCACTACAACACTTCCATATTGTTGCTTTTGTTTTCTCCATTTCTGCATTTCGTTATTGAGAGAGAAAAGAGAACATTGATTTTGCTTTTTGTTTTATCTCCTCCACCACGTGTCTCGATTATTGAACTTTACTATTGGGTTGCGATTTCAAAAATTTTAATTCAATATTAACTTTCGAAACACATTTGGACACATAATTTTTTTTGACCGACTATGTATAAAGTGATTCCCATATGAATCCACTCTAAATAAGCTTAACTTGATTCTAAATTTGTGGCTTTCTATTTCGGTTGGCTTTCATGGCCAGTGGCTTACGCTTGGGCCTTCCTACAATGAACATCTTTTATTTACATGCATTTGTTTGATGGGTTCACTTTTAATCGCTTCATTTTATCCCCATTCAACTAAATGTACCCCCATTCCCATGAAGTGCAATAAATTTACCGCTTTCTCTCTAGAGTGTCTTTTCATTCCCAAGAGCACCTTCTTTCCACCGCCGGCCATCTTCAACGTGATAATGTATCAAGTTCATTAACTTTGTGCAGATCCAGTCTCTATCTGGGGGAACTAGTTTAGGCTTTCAGGGTTTGGTTTAAAGTCCTAATTTTCGAATTAGGGACCTTCCTCCCTGGGGGTCTTCACAGCTGGTTTTTCCATTGTAGGTCCTGTCTAACTGCGTGTTTGATTTGTTCTGTTGACTGTGTGGGTTTCGTTTTAAATCTACAATTGATGGCTAGTGATAAGGGCTGGAAGGAGGTCAGAAAAGCCAAATCGATTACGAAACCTTTGGTTAGAGGTTCAGTATGGAGGGCAGCTGGGAACAAGTTGAAGGAACAAGCTTCAAATGCAACATTCTCTTTTTTCTTCACAGAATTTCCTGATTCGTTTGAGGCAAAAGAAATGTTATCGGTGTTTAAAGAGTATGGTTTGGTAACAGAAGTATTCATTCCGGCCAGATTAGACAAACGCGGGAAACGATTTGGTTTCGTTCGGTTTAAACAGGTTTCTGAAGAACATCACCTTGCCATTCAGCTTGACAACATTGTCCTAAATGGCAGGAAGATATTTGCAAACACACCGAGATTTCAGAGAAGCGACAATTTGAATGGTGGACAATATCAGAGGGCAAGGTTAGAGGAATTGAAGGGGATCTGGAAGGTTGAGGGTAGTTCGAAAGTCTGACAAGGGTTTGGACTAAATAAGAAATCATTTTTCGAAGTCATTTGCGGGAATCAGAAACAGTACCACTCTGATAAAACTCTCATGAATGATAAACCAAATTTTTCTCATCTTAGCTTTGATGTAAAGGATGAGGATTTGAAACGATTCCAACAAGCGTTCGTAGGGAAAATGGAAATTCCGGGCCAAACATATGAAATACAGGAGGCGTTACACATGGAAGGGTTTTTTAAAATCAAAGCTACCCTAATGGGTGCGAACTTGGTCTTATTAGAAGAAGAGGTAACTGGTGACATAAAGAAAATGATTGAAGAAGACAAGGATTGGGTGGAGAAATGGTTCGCTGACATACACCCATGGACGCCTGAGGATGTTGACTGCGAAAGGTTAACCTGGATCAACATTTTTGGTTTGCCTTGCCATGTATGGAGAGATAGTTTCTTCAGTTTTCTAGCTGGAACAGTTGGTACCTTTGTCAAAGCGGATTCTGAAACTCAAAAACATGAAAAATTGGATGTTGCAAGAATTCTTGTTAGGACAAAATTTGCCATGAGCTTAAATGAGGTCTTCAATATTGAGGTCTACAATCATTGTTATCGTATCAAGCTGGTAGAAGAAGCTATGGTAAGGTATTCAAAGAAACTCTGCAATGAATTTGAGGATAGTTCAGAAGAGAGCTCTGAGGAAATATTATCAGATACGGAGGATGAAGGAAAGGCACAAATGGAGGGAGAGTATACTGATAGTGAGGTGGAAGAAACAGAGCAAGAAGGAAGTGATAGGCTTGGTAATAACCACAGGGCAATACCAAATGCCAAGATAGCTGGTGATAGGTACCAGACTGAGAAGGTTGACGGGTGTTTCGATAAAGGTGCAGTTTATAATAATAATGGTACCAGTCCCCATGGGAAGCATGTTTTTGAGACTAGTCAAAAAGTAGCAGACGTTAGGCATGAGCAGGCGGGGCCCCTAATTGTGAACAATGAAGTAATTGGTTCTCTTTCCAAGGTGGGTAGTATGCAAAAAGAAGATATTAGGGTGGACCAGACGTCTCAAAGCCCAATGTCAAATGGAGATGGTATTGTAAAAGAAACACTTTTCAGTACTGAGGGGATCCTAGGGCGTGAAAATGCAAAGAAGAAAAAGTCATTGGATGATATTTGTAGGAATATAAAAATTCCTTATAAACCATCCTACTATGCGTCGCTTTTATTAGCAGATAGGCCAAAGTCCAAACAGGTGGATAATGGTGGAAGTAAGCATGACTTAGAGGCAGCAGATTCTATTTCTAGTTTTTCTAGTTCTAGTTTTTCTGAGAAGTCATCCAAGGGGAGCTCTGGTTTTACTGGTTCCATTGGTGATTCAGAGATCAACCGGACCAATTCTACAATTAAGAAGAAGTTGAGTGAGCTACCTAAAAGAGTATGGACTACCATTAAGAAATTGGGTATAGAAGCTGTAGAGGATGAGGAGGTGTTTGAATCTGTAATTCATAAATTGGAAATGGATGAGAGGAATACCAGTATAACATCGAAGGTGGTAGCTACTGGTTTTCAATGAATATAGTAACATTCAATGTTAGAGGATGTGGGAGTCTAATTAAGAAAAGGAAACTTCGTGAAATATTGAACAAAGGAGGGGCGGATATTGTCTTTATTCAAGAAACCAAATGTGAATCAATGAAGGATGAGATTGTTCATAAGATATGGGGAAATGATCAGTGTCTATGGTCAGCATCAAATTCTGTTGGATTAGCAGGAGGTATACTTACAATTTGGAGGAAACAGATTCTCATTCCAATTTGTAGTTTTAGTGGTAAAGGTTACCTTGGGGTGAAAGCAATTTGGAAGAACAAGTTATGTTATTTTTTCAATATATATTCATCATGTTCTAATGTTGAGAAAAGGGAACTTTGGAGTAAATTATTGAGTATCAAAGCTGGGCAAGAGGAAGGAGAATGGATAATTGGTGGAGACTTTAATTCCATCAAGAATGCAAGAGAGAAGAAAGGTAGAGGAGGGTATAACAAAAAATTAATGACAGAATTTGAAGATTTTATACAATTGCCTGGCTGGATTGATTTGAAGACTTCAGGGAACAAATTCACTTGGTATAACTCAGGAGGTGATGTTTGTAGTAGAATAGATAGATTTTTAATATCGTTGGGATTGTTAAACGAATGGAATGTGGCTGCACAACGAGTGGGAGCAAGAGACATCTCTGACCATAGGCCGGTATGGTTATCAGTTAGGAACATTGACTGGGGGCCCAAACCATTCAGATCACTCTAATGCTGGTTTCAACATCCTTAATTCATGTCATTCATAAAAACTACCTGGGAATCTTTCAACATTCAGGGATGTCCTATGTTTGTTTTTTCTAAGAAGCTTCAATGGTTACGAGCAAAACTAAGATGGTGGAATAGAAGTGTCTTTGGTTGGGTAGATTGTAATATAGAAGAGAATGCGAAGACTTTAAACAGAGTAGAAGAGGTGATAGAAGAATCTGATGACAAAGTGCCGGAGGACATGTTAAAGAATCGTGCCCAGGCTGAAGATGAGATGTGGAAGATGCTTAGAATCAAAGAAAGTTTGCTTCACCAGAAGGCCAGAACTAGATGGATTGAGGATGGGGATAGGAACACTTCCTATTTTCACTCTGTCATTCGCCATAGAAACTTGTTGAGCACAATTTCTGAGATCAAAATAGATGATTCTATTGTACACGATGTGGCTGGGGTGAAAGATGGTATAGCCAAACATTTTGAGAAGAGATTTAGGGCAACCCAAACACCTCTAATCCGTATGACACCAGAGTATTTTAACACCTTATCTGTGTCTGATGTTCGTGAGCTTGAGGAGAATTTTGAAGATACAGAAATTAAAGAGGCAGTGTTCCATTGTAAGGGTGATAGAAGTCCAGGCCCTGATGGATTCAACTTGGCGTTTATTCAGAAATGTTGGTCTGTAGTTGGAGCGGATTTTATTAATTGTATCAAGGAATTCTTTAGGACTGCAAAACTCCCTAAAGTCTTGTCCTCTTCCTTCTTGGCCCTAATACCTAAAGCAGAAGATCCAGACAATTTGGATGACTATCACCCTATTTGCTTAGTAGGATGTGTATACAAGGTAATAGCAAAATTATTGTCTGCCAGACTAAAGAAGGTTATGAGCTACATTATATCACCTTCCCAGACTGCATTCATAGCAGGAAGGAACTTGTTAGATGGTGTTCTGTCGTTGAATGAAGTTGTGGATTATTCAAGAAGAAGTAAAATAGGTAGTTTAGTTCTTAAAGTGGACTTTGCTAAAGCCTACGACTGTATTGATTGGTCATACATTAGACAGGTGATGATGTTTATGGGATTTGGAATCAAATTTATGAGCTGGATAGAAGGAGCGGTGTTCAAAAGTTATATGTCAATACTTGTTAATGGGAGTCCTTCGCGAGATTTTGAAGTGTTCCGTGGATTACGCCAAGGTGATCCATTGTCACCATATTTGTTTGTCATTGCAGGTGAAGGTTTAGCTAAAGTCATGAAACGGGCAGAGGAAGTGGCTTTATTCAAAGGAATACAAATTAATCACAAGGACACAACATCGTTACTTCAATATGCGGATGACACAGTCATGGTGGGTGAAGCTAACTGGAATAATATCTGGGGTATTAAAGCGATTCTGAGATGCTTCCAGTTGATGACGGGTCTTGAGATAAATTTTAACAAGAGCAGGCTGGTGGGTTTTGGAGTATCATCAACTTTTCTCAAGGCTGCAGAAAGATTTCTAGCAAGCAAGAGCCAACAATGTCCTTTTAAATTTCTTGGTATTCAAATAGGAGGCAATCATCATCTAACTTCTTTTTGGCAACCGGTAATTGACAAAGTTAAGGCTCGACTGTCATCCTGGAAGGAAAGATTAATGTCTATCGGAGGTAGAGTAACTCTTATAAAATCTGTGCTTACGAATATACCAATTCATTATTTGTCGTTTTACAAAATGCCGAGGAAAGTCATCCAAACGTTAACAACGATTCAACGAAAATTCTTATGGAATGTGAAATTCTGGTACAGATGTGTGATGTTAAGGTGCAATGTCACAACATCAAACTCTGTTGCATGAACAAGACAATAAAAATAGAATATGAACACAATCAATTGTTCACCCAGTTCGGTTCAACCAACCTACATCTGGGGGCATACCAAGCCAGGAAGGAAGTCCACTATTAGTAGTATCAAATTACAGACTCAACAGACCAGTTGACAATCTACCTAATTTAATCCCTACCCAATGACCCTTCTACCTAAGTCCTCCCTAGGTAAGAGACTCCATCTCACTTCCAATCATCTCGATGATGTCTAGCAGTCAACTACACCGTCACTGCATCAACAACTTGATTTCCTAATCTTTTCTATTACATAGACTTTGGAAGACACACTTCCATGACACCCCTTTGGAGTTGCTTCAAAGCTTCCTCCAAGAACAATACATCTCTTACCTACAGGCTTCGAGATAAATACGATGACCATCCCACAAACCGGGTGGTTCATCAACCAACACAGCCCTTATAATCTACATGATGGCTGGCTTACTAAACCTAGGTTACAATGCTCTCATTTATAACATTTTCCCAACTGGATTTGGGCCTTCAAATCATATCAAATCTTCTGTTCCAAATCTCCAAAAGATTCTGCTACTAAATAGATCTTCAATCAAATCTTCAATTAAATCTTCAATTAAATCTTCAATTAAATATTCAATCATTAACTCTAAATATTCTCCATATCTTTATGCATTAAATTCAGCTCCACATAATATTTCCAGGATATTATGTATCTTTTAAATCTTCACTATTCAGCTGCAAGATCTTCTCCAAATATCTGATTTGATTTGAATTTAAAAACAGATTTTATCTTCAAATCTTTTCAAATCTTTCAGCCCTAAAAATAGCAACAAGATCTGCTCCACTTATGATTGCACCAGAATATATCTTTACCAAGATATTCGCCTACAATCTCTCACTCTCTTCAGCAGAATATCTCTCTAATAACAGAAACACGCGCAGCCCTAATAACACAGCAGATTGATGTTCTGGTATAGTGATGTCAAGACATCGCATGTGACATCACTCTTCAGCACTTTAACTCTTCAATACAAAAACCATAACAAATGGTTTTCTGATGTTCTGTCAACTGATGTCAAGACATCATGTAAAACATCAGACCACAAAACTGCAACCCTGCAACAGCTAATGATAAGAACCAATGTTATGACATCAGACATATGACATCAACATTGTTCAGCTTTGTTTTACCAAAATTCCAGCCAATACAAGAACTAACAATCTCCCCCTTTGGCTAATTTTGGCTAAAACAATTTCAGCCTACATCAGAACAACTTGCAGCAGAAACGAACATAGCAGCAACGAACACTTTCACATCAGCATAGGGCAAACTCCCCCTCAAACCAAGAGCCAGCTCACAGCTGTTCAAACACTCTCCCCCTCAACTGCTGCACCAAGAACCTTGGCAACCACTAGGCTAACTCTCCCCCTTTTTAGCCATAATTGGACAAACTCTGAATCATCCAACCAATATACTCGGAACAAAACCCAGACTCAGCAGCTACTACTTTCAATGATCAGCAGAGAAAAGATCAACTCCCCCTATCTAAGATAACCAGTGCACCTTTCCAAAAAGAACACCTTAAATGAATGGAAAACATAAGACTCATCTTCATGTCTTCAAGAGCGCACTCTCGCATTCACTTAGTGCTTAATCACATAATTCCCTCTTAAGTGGTTATCTTCTCATGCTCCAAAACTCACATCTTGCCAAGCTGATCAACTTCTCTCAGGAATGAATTTCTTGATCATAGTCTTCATACATCCACAAATACACTGCCTTCCACTACACTTTAAGTCAAGTCTTCTTACTTTGAATTAAAATCACACACGTAGACAAGTGTGACATCTCCCATCAACAAAGACCCTCACAAAGTAATTCCAACATCTGCACAAATAAAATCGTCCTTCAGACTCCTCCACGGAAGCATGTGCGCATATGATTCAAACAATTGGCTCCACATGGCTAGAACCATTCATGTTAACACCAACATGTCATCCAACAGTCTAATGTCATAACATGTTATCTGACATTATCTTCTCATAAGAGGCAACCAATCTCCACAAGCTTGATCAGCATGCAAGCTTCACAATATATGCACATTTGCTGCAGAATCCATAGACAATTACTCCCCCTGTCATGGTTAACTAAAGCTCTAGATGGAGATGAACATTTGAGCACACTTGCTGAGCACTTTCACATATTGTACTTTCACTCTTGGAGAACACATCCAAATATCCTGACTGGTATGACACTGCTCACAAACTCCACGAAATCTCAGATTACTTAAAAGCTTTACTGAGATCCAATCTCTTCAGAATTTTCTGATCAAATCACCTCATCTGACACAGTTCCTCTGCCATTACATCCACTAGTGAGGTCTTCAAAAATAGTAGACATGCTTTTCCAGAACATACTACAACAAACCAAGATTAGAATCTCCACATTCTAATCCACAATGTCAGAAACACGTTTTTTGAAATAATGCTGGAGCAATCATTTCCTAAATATGACCATTCTCATCAGGCTTCCAATCAATCAATACCTGATCTACTACAGTCTTCTCTACATTCTCCATCCAAGGTAGACCTTCTACTTCATCATTCTCCCGTATGACTACGTAGACGCTCCTTAGGCATAATGTAGGCACCAAGCTCCTGAACCAGAGCATAAACATCCTTCACCAAGGATATCCAACCCAGATAATGTCCCAACACAAGTTAGAACATCTGCCACACACCACTAAATCATCACCATGATTCTTGATATGCTCCACCAACTGGACTTACTATTGCATAGTAATCCAAATACCTAGAGACTTAAACTCTCATCCACCTTCAAGAAGAATAATCTCCTTGAGTCTTCAACTCATCACCCTTCTACCCAAGAGTAACTTGTTCCAAGACAATCCTCAACAATAACCAGCTGCCACACTCTGATTATCTTGATTCTTCGAATCCACTACTGAGACCAAGCAAATGCCACAGTTTGATCACCTCAAGCATGAATCCTCATATGAAAACCGCCAAATGCCACATTTTGACCTTTTTCACGTTTGTCAGAACTCTCACAAAGATATCCTAATCCACCAGATCTTCAAGTCACATGTTCCACTTGCTCAAAAGCAAACACACTTAGACTCCCTAAGCCATGGTCATGTAACATCTTCTCCTTCCTACAGCTCCCGCAAACTGTATGAGACAACCCTTTTTGAAGCATCCATAACTCCCATTACTGTAGATCACTCCTATCTTAAGCTGATGTGCCATAACACCAGCTGAGACTTCTGATGTTAAGCTAGATGTCAGAACATTATGACATCCAACTGTTGAATTCAGCTCTTCTTTCTGCCACTCAAAAGAACCTCCTCCCTTTGCAGAAACAGATTTCCATGCTCTCATAGACTTAATTCAACAATCAAGTTTGAGTAGACAACCTCCATCCTGCTCAGAAACTCCAAAGACTTCAAACCTACCACATCTGAATCTTCAGAAAATAAGTAGTTCAAGACTACCCCATATCTATACCAAAGAATGCCACTTCCCTTAGTAGAGCCGTCAGTAGAAAACCAGAGATAACTGCCACTTATCCTTGACCTTCACAACCAGAGCCAACACCATGCTCCAAACCACTTAGATCAGAAACAAACTGATCCAAGCTGTAACCATCCGGATTATGCTACCTTCATGTCTTTTAGCCTTAAACACACCAACTTGTCTGACTTTGAGATCATTCCTCAATCAATCTGCCTTTTCTAATCCAAACTCATCCCAGATAATTTAGATGATGCTCCAAGTACATAGTCACCAATCAACCCCACCAGTTGAATCAACTCAACGTGCTTAACCCTTGAAAATAACCAGCCACAAAGAGAAAAATAAATTCTCAACACTTCTGCAGTCCTGCACTTTTACCTCAGACATATACATAGTCTCCCGTCAATGTATATTGTCATTAGTCGTAGGCAAACAAATACTCAACATTTGATCTGGTCTGACACCCTTTTCCTGCACACTTGAGGCACAAGCTGATCCTTCTTTCGTTAATCCACACCACTGATCACTGATTTGTGGCTTGACCTGATACATCATATGAGCACAACTATCTTTCTTTGGATGAGAAAGCAAAGAACTGAAATGATGTTTCATCATCAGTTCTAACATCAGTCTTCATCACATAAAACACTTCTATGGCTTTGGAGACTACAACCATAGTGATCCACACATATCTCTTGCAGGGAACACACGAGAACAAATCAAGCTTCGCTTCTACCTTGATGAAACTTCCTCTGGTTCATGGATCTTGAAACTCAAAAACATGCATCTTATCATAACCAGGAAGATCCTCCTCATTAGGTCACCACAACTAAGCTCAAGAGATAACTTATCAAAATCTTCACTCCCGCATGAAAGGTTTGACAGTGATACTCTTATGCTTCGGCTCTACCCCTTTCTTTCATCATTTCAACCTATAAGGATGCCCTTCAATCCTTGCCAAAAAAAAAAGTTCCAAAACTGAACTCCAACTTTAGAGGAAACTTCTCATGCAGATACCAGGGAACCATAATCCTTTGGAAAAACACCAACTTCTCCTTGCACATGCTCATCCTATGGTTGGTACACACATATAACTCCTTTCAAATAGAATCTGCTCCATGGCTATAAACAAGATTGCAAACAACAGGCTGCTTTGATCAGAAGGAACTTTCATATATCATAGAAAATGTCCTTGACATACTGACACTATATTGATCATCTCTTGACCAACCTACATATCTAAGACATGTTTCTTGAAGGAAACTTCTTAGACACATAACCTAGATGCCTCCTCTTCCAAGCCAGGAGTAGGTTCCAAACAGATGTGATCAATACACATTTGTTTAGCCCCCAAGCATCTGTTCTGCCATACCTTTATCCAACAAGATTCTGCATAATCTGCTGGTTTTATGTTCCAACATCAGGTAGGACATAAGTACTCTTCACACTAAAAGATCCTTTAACACAGCCCAGAGATTGACATTGTAGGGTTGGAGGCAAGAATAAATTGGTTTTAACTTTCTTCAGATCTCTTTTCAACAAGCTCATATAAGAGTTCCTTTATGAGTGGACTTGGGATGAACCACAAGTATCTTTGGCAACTCTAACAAGCTAGTTGAAGATATCCTCAAGTATCACCACACCATGTGATACATCTTCAGAGGAGAACAGAATGTTGCAGCCTTAACACAAAACCACCAGGAGTTTTCCATCATATATATATATATGCAGCGGAACACACACCAGAGAACTCCTCTACAACCTTCAGGCTCTGCTCCATAATCCTTGCACATCATCACCATAAGCCAAGTGTCAACACAGTCACAACAGCAGTTCTTATGAAAAGTCCATCCTTCATAACAAGGGATCATCCAAACCACTATCTTCCTTGCTCATGAACCAGAAAGTATCTTCCCTAGATCTCATCCAGAAACAGACAGGATGCCTGCTGTGATACCAATTGAAATTTTGGTACAGATGTGTGATGTTAAGGTGCAATGTCACAACATCAAACTCTGTTGCATGAACAAGACAATAAAAACAGAATATGAACACAATCAATTGTTCACCCAGTTCAGTTCAACCAACCTACATCTGGGGGCATACCAAGCCAGGAAGGAAGTCCACTATTAGTAGTATCAAATTACAGACTCAACAGACCAGTTGACAATCTACCTAATTTAATCCCTACCCAATGACCCTTCTACCTAAGTCCTCCCTAGGTAAGAGACTCCATCTCACTTCCAATCATCTCGATGATGTCTAGCAGTCAACTACACCGTCACTGCATCAACAGCTTGATTTCCTAATCTTTTCTATTACATAGACTTTGGAAGACACACTTCCATGACACCCCTTTGGAGTTGCTTCAAAGCTTCCTCCAAGAACAATACATCTCTTACCTACAGGCTTCGAGATAAATACGATGACCATCCCACAAACCGGGTGGTTCATCAACCAACACAACCCTTATAATCTACATGATGGCTGGCTTACTAAACCTAGGTTACAATGCTCTCATTTATAACCTTTTCCCAACTGGATTTGGGCCTTCAAATCATATCAAATCTTCTGTTCCAAATCTCCAAAAGATTCTACTACTAAATAGATCTTCAATCAAATCTTCAATTAAATCTTCAATTAAATCTTCAATTAAATCTTCAATCATTAACTCTAAATATTCTCCATATCTTTATGCATTAAATTCAGCTCCACATAATATTTCCAGGATATTATGTATCTTTTAAATCTTCACTATTCAGCTGCAAGATCTTCTCCAAATATCTGATTTGATTTGAATTTAAAAACAGATTTTATCTTCAAATCTTTTCAAATCTTTCAGCTCTAAAAATAGCAACAAGATCTGCTCCACTTATGATTGCACCAGAATATATCTTTACCAAGATATTCGCCTACAATCTCTCACTCTCTTCAGCAGAATATCTCTCCAATAACAGAAACACGCGCAGCCCTAATAACACAGCAGACTGATGTTCTGGTATAGTGATGTCAAGACATCGCATGTGACATCACTCTTCAGCACTTTAACTCTTCAATACAAAAACCATAACAAATGGTTTTCTGATGTTCTGTCAACTGATGTCAAGATATCATGTAAAACATCAGACCACAAAACTGCAACCCTGCAACAGCTAATGATAAGAACCAATGTTATGACATCAGACATATAACATCAACATTGTTCAGCTTTGTTTTACCAAAATTTCAGCCAATACAAGAACTAACATAATGGTTCTCCTACTACAGAAGGGTTTTCTTGGATTGGGTGGGACACGGTCTGCAAATCGCAGGATGCTGGAGGTCTTGGTATAATGAACATTCAGTGCCTGAATGAAGCATTATTAGCGAAGTGGATTTGGAAGATTATGACCAACCGGAGTTTTATTTGGAGAGACATCCTCAGTGCCTGATATGGTTCTCTATTAAAGTCCTTGTGTGGAGATTATTCTCAGCTAGGTGCAGTTAGGCAATCAATGTGGTGGAGGGACATTTCATTGTTGTTTCGTTCATTTGACAGTGCACCATTCCTTAGGTTTTGTCGCTCTGATGTTGGAAATGGGGAGAAAACTTTATTTTGGAAGTCCATTTGGTGTGGAGATGTATCATTTGAAATACTATTTCCTGATCTATTTAGTGTTGTTGAAAATCCTAATAGTTTGGTCTGTGAGAATATAACTTGGTCTGATAACCATTGGAGCTGGAAGATTGATATGGCCGAACCATGTTCGAATCAACAGGCATATGAGCAGAAGGAAAACATGTTGGGGTTGATCTCGAGAGAGGAATTGTGTACCGGTACATGTGATGTTAGTCGCTGGAGTCCTTGTAATGATTTGGAATTCTCTGTTAACTCTGCTTTTCAAATTCTATCCAAAGCAAATATTCCAGCAGATTGGATTCCTGCTAATTCATTGGCTGCTTTGAAATTAGTCTGGAAAGCGTTTTCTCCGCTCAAAGTGTTGATTTTCGGTTGGCGTCTTATTTTTGATCGCCTTTCAACTAGAGATAATTTGTATAAACGTCGGATCATTTTCTCCCCTCACGACCGGGTATGCCCTTTTTGTTTCCAGTGTGATGAATCTGCTTTTCATCTCATTTTTAGCTGCTCCAAATCTGTTATTATTTGGGAAAAAATCATTGAATGGCTGGGGGTCGAGGTCTTTCTAGATGATACGGTCGTCGACCATTTGCGATGCTGGACGTGTGCATTACTCTCTGCAGGTGTTGCCATTAAATATGCTGCTGGTCATTGGCTTGTGATATGTTGGTGTCTTTGGAGTGAAAGGAACAAAATTATGTTTGCTGATGAATTGTGGAATGTTGATACCATATTTTCTAAGATTTTGCTACTAACGTGGGAATGGATTGGAAAACGATCTAACATTATTTGTAACTATTACAGTTGGCTTAAATCACCTTTAGATTTTTTGTAAGGTGATTTAATCGTTTTTGTAAGTTGGGTTTTGGGTACCCCTCAGTACCCTAATTGAATATATTTTTCTTATCAAAAAAAAAAAAATTTACCGCTTTCTTAACTCAAGAATAAAATCAAACACTTTTCAAAAAGAACAAAAGTAAACTCAATCCAACGTCGAACAATTTTCACAAAAATCAAACCCCTTCATATCACTTCAATAATCATTTTCAAACCAAACTCATTCTATCTCATTTTAATCTCAAATCATTTTCATAATCATCTCGTAACGATAATCAAATGCTTGATTCAACGTCAAGCCATTTTCCCAATCAAACTTCAAAACACCTAAAAAGATTGAAACTCTTTCTCAAATAAGATGAAAAAAAAGTGGGGTGTAGTCAACGATCTCCCGAGAGTGAGGACACAAGATGTAGTTCTCGACCGTCCGAACTCTCTCATCAACTCAAAATACCTCAACACATCAAACCTCTTTTACTCGCCCCCGTGCGATCAAACACCATTTTTCAAAAGAACATTGTTTAGTCCCATTCTAATGCACATACAAACTAGTGCTTAAGCCTCCTCCGAGAGTAGTAGACAAGATAATGTTTAGCTCTTAGAACGTGATTTAAACACTTGTTCATTAAAAAACACAAACCAATAAGCCGTAATCTACCCGAACTACGAAGCTCTGATTTCCTTATTGCACTATGAGGACACGTAAGTACAAGATTGCGAGATCCTGCCGAACCACCTTTTTCTTTTTTCAACTGTAGTTTCTCCGAACTACAGATGCTCTAATTCCTCATTGTGACACGAGGGCCCCAATCCTTGGCGAGCAAAATAATAAAAAACCTCTTTTTTTTCCCTTTTGAGGTTTCCTTTCTTTTCTTTTTTTTATCCCTTGAAGAAAGCAAATAAACATGAGCTAACATTCAATCACAAATCTAACTAAGAGGTTCCCGTTGAGTTCAACCGATGTGAGAGGTGCTAATACCTTCCCCTTGCGTAATCGACTCCCGAACCCGAATATGGTTGCGGCGACCATTATTCCATTTTAAAGGTTTTATCGATATTTTTCCTATTCCTTCATTGGGATAAATAAAGTTCGATTGCGACTCTATTCAAACTAAATTTTTCCGCTTCCATTGCGAAAGATTGTATTTTTTGAGGTACAAATGACGAGCAAAATTTGTTCCACAAAAAATGTGCATTGAGGTCATATTTCCTATACCTGACTGGCACGACAATATTTTTGGACAAAAGTGCAACCTACGTCGATGTAGTATATGTGACTCCACCAATTTAGAGCGGATCCCCAATTACAATTGGGGGGTCGCATGTTTGGTTTATCTGTACTGCAACCTAGATGAAACTTGTCTCTAAAAGACAAGATAAATGACTTGAAACTGCACACTATTTACAATAATTTATTTGCAACCTTTCTTGTTACTAATATTTTCACAATAATTGTGTTACATTTGTTACTAATATTTTAACTAAATCATATTTCAGACGTGGATCATCTCTCATTTTCCCCGCATATCAGGGTGGAAACCTAAGATAGACTACACTCAGGATTGGCTATGTGCTTGTGGCTTTGCCCCGTACAGAGGGAAACTGACGATAGTGTTGTACAAAGTGTTTATGTAGCATATGATATATGCTTTTGCCCGTACGAAAGCCACCGTTAGACATGTCCCTGAGACGCCATAACCTTCTACTCTGGATGTGTGGCATGTGGGTCACACCTGATGTATCCACATCTGTCTGAGAAGGTCATGTGTTAGTTCGAATATCTCCAGATTATTCCAAAACATCCTTCTTTGTCTACTCCTATGAAAATCTTCCATAGAGGTCTTAATGCCATACTTGATTATTTCTATAGTCATTTGGCACAAAATGAGGCACACAGTGTGGAAGCAAGTGAACCTTGTGCTTATGCACATGGTTAAATCCAATGGTTCTATCGAGTATCACATTCTTACATGCACCAGATGCTGCGAGAGCACCACCTAGACCTGCTCATCAGGAGATATTGAAAGAGGAACGGGTTAGGGATGACTACATAGTGGATTTGTTGTCGGTCTATCACCGTATTGCGAAGATTGCGAGAGATTTCATAAAGAGAGGAGACATTGCAGAATGCAGTCCTAGTATTGTCGCCTTATAGACCATCCTACTCGAGGCACATAATGCCTTAAGGTATAGATAGCGTAAAGAGAGTTAGAAATACACAATAATTTATTTTTATTTGTATTTTGGTAACATTTGTATTTTTTAAACAAATAATGTATCCTGTAATATTTTCCACTACTTGATTAATGTTTGAATACTAATTTATATATGACATGTTTGAATTGGATTAGTATCCTTAGCATGGTGTTAACATTTCCTCGTTGAATTGACTGAAAAATATTGTTTTGGGAGACTTCGTGTCAAATGTTGATAACTCAAATACCCTCATTTGTAATTTTTAGACGTTAATATGTACGTACTACAACATTTTATACCCTTTTAATATGGTCTAAAAATGCTTAGTAGTATATGATATATTTTTTCCTATCCAAGAAGTTGATGGACATTTTTAGTGCTCTTCGATATAATTGCTTTTGTTTTTAAAGTTATTCTAACTAGATAATAAAATGTCTAGTTTTTGCCTATATGAGTTTTACACATTTACTTTGAACTTTGACGTAATTTTATTCAACCATAAATCACTTATTATTCTACTTACTTTAAGAATCTAAGAAAGTTCCAACTCACTTTGGCATAGGCTTTTTCAAAATCCACCTTAAAAAGGATACAACTCTTTCCTTCCTTCCTACTAAAATCCACCAACTCGTTCGCCACGAGAACTCCATCTAAAAGTTGTCTTCCGGGGACGAAAGCGCTTTGACAATTAGATATGATAGAGCCCAAAATGACCTTCAACCTTCCCGCCAAAAATTTAGCAAGAAGTTTATACAAGCAACCTACTAAGCAAATCGGTCTATAATCATCTAAGCTCAAAGGGTTTGAAACTTTAGGAACTAGCGTCAAGAAAGATGAAGTGATAGATTTCGATAATACCGTGCCCGTGTGGAAGCCATTGAAAAAACCCACCACGTCTTCCTTAACAATGTGCCAACATTTCCGAAAAAATAACAAAGAGAAACCATCCGGGCCCGGACTTTTAGATCCCTCACACCCCCACACTGCTTCTTTTATTTCTTCCTCCTTGAAAGGGGCTACTAACGACTCTCTTTCCACACTATCAATGCTCCTAAAAGAGATGCCCTCTAAAGTAGGCCTCTCTTCGACCTCTTCGACGAATTTCCTTGAAAAATGTTCAAACACGTCGTCCTTCACCTTACTCACCGAATCCGCCACTCCACTTACCGGATTAAAAGTCCCAATATGGTTTCATCTCCTTCTTTCTTTCATAACTCTGTGGAAAAACCTACTATTATTATCTCCGTCGTTGTTCCACTTCACCCTCGCCTTTTGGATTAGAATGTTTTCCTTTATCTTTAGATTAATCCAAAACTGGCTTGACGCTTCCTTTCTTCTAGAGAGAATGTCCGCACAATCACTATCTTTATCAAGAGCTAGTAACTCGTCGGCTTCATTCAACTCTCTTACAGCTTTCTCCACCTCTAACTCATACCTCCCAAAAACCTTCGAATTCCACCACCTAAGACGATTTTTAAGGAGTCTCAATTTCTCTTTCAAGACAAAATCACTTCTTCCAACCACATTCAAAAGCTTCCACTCCTTTTCAACAAAAGGGATGAATTCTTTAAACGTAAACTCCACCATCAATCACCAACCAAATAGGAGAATGGTCCGATAAATCCCTTGGCCTGATAGATTGACCTACCACCCCCCATCTTTCCAACAAAATCTTCGAAATAAAGAACCGATCAATCCGACTCATTGACTTCCCATCACCACTATACCAACTGTATTTTTTCCCTTTACACGGAACATCCACCAAGTTGCTATTTGCTATGAACGAAGCAAACTCCACCATCTCCGACCTTCTATAAACCCCTCCACGCCCTCTCCTTTCGCTAGGACTTTTGACCGCATTAAAATCTCCGCAAAAAATCCATTCTCCGTCTATATGCTTTCCTTTAAGCTCAATCAAATTTGCCCATAAATATCTCTTCTTTGCCACCTCACAAGAAGAATATATATTTGTTATGTAATAGGTATAATTTCTCCACCTAATCTTCACCCCCAAGAAACCTTCACCTCTAAAGCTACATAAAACATCAAACTTACCCTCCTTCCACAAAATCAAAAGACCTCCCGATAAACCTCTAGATTCCGAAAAAGAGAAACCAATATCCTCTTTGCTCCATATACTCTTTATAACATCTTCCTTCATTCTAGAAAACTTCGTTTCTTGAATAAAAAAAAATGTCGGTGTTCCCTTTTTTAATTAGTTTACTAACTCTCCTCCTTTTCACCAAAGATCCTCCCCCTCGCATATTCAATGAACCAATTATCATTGGAAACCATTAGAATTCTCCATCCTAACCAACATCCTAGCTTTATCTGCTATTTCTAACTCAGCAATTTTCTCTTTGGACAGATTATCCGAAGCAGCCTTCAACACCCCCAATTTCTCTATTACTTGCCACAATCTATCATCCCTGTTACTACCAAGATTCTCCCAACTTCTAAAGTTGTTCCTCATAATGTTAGACTCATCTGAATGTTCCCCATGGTAAATGATCAGTTTTCCGCTGTCATCCTTCGACACACAGTTGTTAAAACCAGCGGCTGCACCTTTCTTCGCCTGGTATAAGTAGACCTGCTCTACCGGATCAAATTTCTTCCTACAAACCGTCTTTTTCCTCTTAAATTTTTTATTATTATCCATCAAACCTCCGTTACCAAAAAGGTAACGGAATTTCATCCTTTTCGATTTACGCTTACAACCTTCAAAAGAGCTGCCTCAGCTCTAGGAGAAATAGTCGTCGCTTCTGGTGTGCAACTCACCTTGGTTTCTGTCGACACAGAGATAGGATCGCTACTTAATCCCAAGTCCCTTCTAACTGTCTCAAAACTGCATCTGCCCTTCATCAACCTTACTGCACTATCGAACGACCCGTCTTCGCGAGATTGGCCGTTAAGAACCAGTTCGTTCCTAACACTTATTGAAACCTCATTCTCAGCGTTGATCTCAATGCCCCCTTCCTCTTCCTCCTCCTCCCCAATAACTGAGTCTTTGATATCATTACAGGAACCCTCCTCCCTCAATGGCTCAATGTCCTCCGAACAACCATCTACATTGTCCTCCGAATTAAAGGCAGTAGAGGAATTTTTATCTGCTGCCTTAGAAACCTCAGCTATTCTAACAGGGCCATAGGTATCTTCCTTCAGTAGAAGTGAGAAAATTTTTTTGTCCACTTCCACTCTCAAGTTCTGTTTTAGATTAAACGAAGTAGGCATATTCACCTTAATCCTTCCTACGTCAAAATTCGACCCTTTTATAGTACTCTCATCGACACAAACAAACGTTCCAATAGAGTTAGCTATCGCAACAAAGAAATCGGTTTCCCAAACATGGATTGGGACCCCATAAAATCTCACCCACATCACTCTAACATCATCTATTACCTCATCCTCCCAAGGTTCAACGGATGAAAACCATTGTTTCCACCAACTAACGCCCTCCCCTATAAAGTCAGCAATAAAGCCTTCCTCAACTTCTTCCAGAAGACATAGTAAACCACCCATCAGAGTGACCTTTATCGAGTAAAAACCTTCAATTTTGAACCACGTTTGTAAATTGTAAGTAGCACCTGGAATGTGAACTTTGCCCACATAAGCTTTCTTCAGCCTTGCTTTAACTTCCGGCTTCGATGAATAAATAAAATCCTTAGACTTAGACTAAGGTTGAGCAGCACTTACCCTACAAGCCGCGACCGAAGCATACGTTCTGAGACCGACAACATTACCTCCTCTGTTGAAAGACGCCTTCTGAACTTGTCTAGGTTGATGGAAGTACCCACCATTGCCCTGAAACTTCGAAGCACTGGAACCGCGATTGAACCTGGGTAAGTTCACATGAATCTTCTTCCCTCCCATAATAATATTATCCAATTTCACCGCCAAAAGTATGGCGTCCTCCACATCTTTGAACCTCCCGAAGCCGAACCGTTTACCCAATCTATTCCGCTTAGGGGGAATTACCACTTCTACGACATTACCTTCGCACCCAAATTACCCGAAGATATCTTCAGCCTTCGCTCTATCCGGTATCTCAGAGAAAAAGACTGTCGAAATCCCTTCTTCCTCAACACCCCTAAAGTTCCTTCCTTGCGGGTACCCATCCCACTTAATAAACTGCCGCCGATAACCCTTCCTCCTCACCTCAGTCCACCCTTGATTGCCTTCCATCCACCAGCAGAGCAGCCAAAGAAAACCCCAGAAGAAGAACAAGATTGATTCACAGAAATAAGCAGTCAGAACCAAGTAAGAACACCCCTAAAACCAAGGCCCCTAACCCTAAGGTTAGGAATTTAAGCCAAAAATTTCAGAGTGCCTACTAGATCATCATACCCATTTAATCAAATAGAGGAAACGAAGAGAATAGTAGTCGACGAAGGGGTTGCAACACCGACCGACGGTTGCGACGCCGTAGCTTCAACAAGATTTGAACTTGTTTCTTGATCGTACCTAAATTGTACCTATCTGATTAAGTAAAAATTAATCATGATTCAAAGAGTAATAATATTAATTAGTTTTCTAGATATGCAAAAAAAATAACACTTAAAAAAGGATGATAATATTTTCTTAATATTAAAGAGGGGACCAACAAAACCTAATAAAAGTAAGGTCCAAGACCAAAAATGTTGGTTTTAAAATAGAGGCAAAAATACACTTTTAGTCCTTTAACCTAATAAAAGTAAGGTCCAAGACCAAAAATGTTGGTTTTAAAATAGAGGCAAAAATACTCTTTTAGTCCTTTAAGTTATTTTAAAATGTCAAATTAGTCCCTTAAGTTTTTTTTGTAACGTTTTGGTCCCTTTTTAAAAATCTCCGTTAAAATAAATTGTAAACTCATATACCATTTAAACTGGTTTTTTGCGCTGATCACGAATATATAATCAAATTTATCATACCGGTTACGGTTCATGAGAATCAAGTAAAAATGGACGAAATACATAATGAAAAATCATCGATCCAACCAAAATACACAATCAAACCCAAAATTAATCACATATTCGTGATCAGCGCGAAAAACCAATTTATTCTAACGGAAATTTTTTAAAAAGAATCAAAACGTTACAAAAGAACTTAAGAGAGGAACTTGATATTTTAAAATAATATTTTTACCTAAAATTGAAAACTACAAATTAAAAACAGAAGCAAAGTGCATTTAAACTTGATTCCAACGTATCGCTCAGATACGATGATGGCTTCACCTATGGAGAGAAGAGACATTCTCCTATTCCGATATGTCTCCAACTTCTGGAATTCTCTAATATCATTTGCCAGAAAACATTTTAAGCGGTCAGAAATGGCAACAAACCCTAACATCATCGATTTACTCCCGACTCTTTGATATGCAAAGATTAAGAGCACTCTTTGAGTCAGTGCCAAACTCCAAGGTATATTCACTGAATATTTCTTTTGATACTTTTCAAACTTTCTAGAGATGTATTTATATACAAAATATGAAACTGAATTGCCTATTATTACTCTAGCCCATCAACTCCTATAAATCTGCATTCCTGGTTTAAAGGAACCCCAACAACTTAGTCATGCTTATTGCGATTAGTTAGTAACAGACTCCCTTTATTTTAGCATCGCCATAATAAAATCGTGGGTCCACGCTGGTTTGTTACGACGTCGCGGTTCAAGCTTTTCTGCTGTGGAACTTTGTTGTTCGGTTTCCTCTTTGTTGAATTCCGTAAAGATCGACGAATGACGATAAGTCCTCCCAAGTAGCATCTTCTGGTTGGCTGTGGGACCACTGCACCAAGACTTGTTTGTTTGGACGACTTCGTTTATTGCAAATGCGGCCGACCAGAATTGCTATGGGATACAATAAAGGTCGATTGGCGATACTAGCCTCTGGCAATGGATAAAACTTGTCAACAGCTGAACCTTTGAAAGCACGCAGCAAGGATACGTGGAATGTGGGATGAATGCGGCTCCCAGGTGACAGACCCAACTTATAAGCTACTAGACCAATGCGTGCTATTACTGGGAATGGTCCAAAGAACCTTCTGCAAATCTTATGATTCAACCGAGCAGCCACAGTTGCTTGCCTATAAGGTTGAAGTTTCACGAGAACCAAATCACCCACCTCGAATTGCATGTCAGTGCGATGTTTGTTTACTTGTTGCACCATGCGTTGTTGAGCACGTATCAAATTCTTCTTTAGGTGTTGTAGAATTTCATCCCTCGTCAATAGGTCACCTTCTACTGCTTGAATTTTGGATTGTCCGCGCACGTACGTTGGAATGGTTGGGGGAGGGCGACCATAGACAGCTTGGAAAGGAGTCATGTTGATTGATGAATGATGGCTAGTGTTGTAGTGATATTCAGCCCATGTGAGAAACCTGCCCCATTTCTTAGGATAGTCAGCTGCAAAAGCTCTCAAGTATTGTTCGACATAGCGATTTGTTACCTCTGTTTGTCCATCGGTTTGAGGATGGTATGAGGAGCTCATCTTAAGTTTAGTGCCCATTAGATCAAACAATTTACGCCAACATTTGCTCGTGAATATCGGGTCACGGTCGGATACGATCGTGCGGGGTATCCCATGCAATTCGATCACCATGTTTGCAAACAGCTCAGCTACTGTCGACGCGGTGTAATGAGTGGGAAGGGCTCCAAAATGTGCGTATTTGGTGAATCGGTCGATCACTACTAGTATAGTTGTGTTTCCGTTGGAAGGAGGTAGCCCAACAATGAAATCAAGCGCCACATCTTCCAATACTCGCTTCGGTAGTGGTAGAGGTTGTAATAATCCATTCGGCGAGGAAGTTGAATATTTAATGGTTTGACAAGTAAAACACTGAGAGATAAATGTCTTAACGTCGTGACGCATCCCTTTCCATATAAAATTGGCACCAAGGCGGCGAAACGTGCGATCCACACCTGCATGACCCCCTGTATGCGACTCATGGAATTCCCGCAACAGAAGAGGTTTAAGAGTAGAATGTTTGCTGATGTATAGGCGCCCTTTATACCTCAGTAGACCCTCATGCTCATCAAAACCAGATTCCTTTCCCTTACCTTGTTGAATTAGTTGGTGAAGAGTTTTGAGGTCTTCCATGGTTATATTCTCTTTTCTCAATTGCTTCAAAAAATCAAATTGACTTGATGATATTGCCATATGTAGTGTGGAATTATCATCTTCGAATTGTCGAGACAAGGCATCAGCTGCTGCATTCATAGAGCCAGATTTGTACTCGATAGTGAAGTTGAACCCCAATAACTTGCGCAGGTAATGATGTTGCTCAGGGGTTTGTACTACTAGGGTTAGCAGTTCACGAAGACTCTTATGGTCTGTACGAACGATGAAGTGTCTGCCCAACAGATATTGTCGCCATTTGGTGATAGCTTCAATAATGGCCCGCAACTCTCTGAGATACGCCGATGCTCCTCGCATCCGGGGTCCCAACTTTTTACTAAAGAATGCGACGGGGTGTTTATCCTACATGAGGACTCCTCCTACTCCCACATTGGATGCGTCTGTTTCGACAATGAATTACTTGGTGAAATCGGGCAACCTTAGCACTGGTGTCACAGTCATGGTGTGTTTTAAGAGTTCGAATGCACTGTTAGCTTTCTCACTCCACATGAAGTTATCTTTCTTTAGTAATTCGGTTAGAGGTGCAACTATTGTTGCATAACCAGCTACGAAACGTCGGTAGTAACCTGTGAGTCCCAAAAATCCTCGTAGTTGCTTGAGGTTCTTGGGTTTTGGCCATTATTCATCGCACTGGTTTTGGACGGATCTGCTCTGACACCCTCCGAGGATACTAAATGACCCAAGTACTCCACCGATTTTTGGAAGAACTGGCACTTACTTCCCTTGGCAAAGAATTCCTTCTCCTCGAGGCACTGTAATACTTGTTGAAGGTGAGACACATGTTCTTGAATACTCTTGCTGTAAACCAGAATATCATCAAAGAAAACGGTGACGAAGCGTCGTAAGAAAGGTCTGAAAGCGTCGTTCATGGCTGACTGGAAGGTGGAGGGGGCGTTAGTGATTCCAAACGGCATGACCATAAACTCGTAGTGTCCGTTGTGTGTGCAAAATGCTGTTTTGTGAATGTCACGACTGTCCATGCGAATTTGATGGTATCCTGCTCGTAGATCCAATTTCGAGAACACAACTGCACCACCTAACTCATCTAGTAGTTCGTCAATGGTGGGTATCGGAAACCTGTCCTTAATGGTAATACTGTTGAGGGCACGATAGTCAACACAAAATCGCCAAGAGCCATCCTTCTTTCTAACCAAGAGCACCGGTGATGAGTAAGGGCTGTTACTTGGGCGTATATAGCCATAATCTAGCATTTCTCGAACCAATTTCTCCATAGTGTCCTTCTGAAAATAGGGGTAGCGGTAAGGCCGTACATTAACTGGTGAGGATCCGGTTTGCAAATGAATTCGGTGGTCACTGCATCGGTAAGGTGGTAACTGGGCTGGTGTGGTGAAAACTTTTCGGTGTCGTAAGAGGAGGCCTTGAGCTTCAATTGGTAGGGTAGCATCGAGGGTACTAATGTCGACTTCCGCATTTGGCTGTGAAGCGGTGGTATCATCAGTTTTAGTGGCAGTGAGGTGGAAGAGGCCACGAAAATCATCGGGTTCGATAATTGTTCGTATTTGTGCGAAGGTGACCAAACTAGGGTTGGGCCGTGACTCACCCACCAAGCGAACTTGTTTCCCTTTCCATGTAAATTCCATGGTGAGGGCATTATGATCATGGAGGCATGGGCCTAGCGTCCTTAACCACTACATTCCCAGAACAATATCCAGCCCACAAATAGGTAAGACAAAAAGATCCACTTCAAACAAATGACCCTGCATGATTAATGGCACACCCACACATTTTTGTTGGCAAACTAGATGTTGTCCGTTACCCATATAGACCTTAAAACGTTTAGCAGTCTCGATAGTTAGACCCAGTTTCTGAACAAGGCCTTCTTGAACAAAATTATTATTGCTTCCTGTGTCGATTAGCACCTCCAATGTTTCAGCATCGTGCTTGGCTAAAATTCTAAAGATGCGTGGACTGACTGGGTTTGTGAGAGAGTGTAAACTTACTTCTGGTTGCTCTTCCGATGTTTCTACTGTAGAGACTGGATCGATTTGGGTCTCGGTGTTTTCTTCGTCCTATTCGTGACCGCACATCACCATCATTCTGTTTTTGCAGCGGTGATTAGGGTGGAACTTTTCATCACAGCTGAAGCAAAGTCCTTTGTCACGTTTTTCTCGTCATTCTGTTGGTGATAGCCACTTGATGGGTAGTTGCAATTTTCTTGCCGAAATTGATTGCAGTGGAGTTGGGTTGTTGGCTGTTGGGGTTAACACCTTGCTTTCCAGGTGTTTATAAGGAGGTCGTTGGGAAGTATCGGGTAGGCGGTGGTTGTCGTGGCGTAATCGCCCACGAAGATCCTCGTTTCTGTCCCCATATAGTTGTGCACGGGCCATGGCGTCAGCTAGATTCGTCGGCGGGGAGAGAAGCAGCTCGCGATGGATCTCAGGTTTCAGTCCCCAAACAAAGAAATTGAGGAACATGGCGTCATTAACGCCGGTGGTACGCGTCATCAATTCTTCAAATTCAGTTCTGAATCGAGCCACCGTGTCACGTAGGATAAGCTTAAAAACTCGCCCAAGTGGATCTTCATACACGGAAGGGCCAAAACGTTTCTGAACTTCACGCAGGAAATCATCCCAGTCTCTGAACGCCCCGCGTTTCTCCATCCATTGGAACCATGAGGAAGCTTCGCCGTCCAGATGGAACGACACCATGGTGAGGCGAGATTCGGGGGTTAACTGGTGGAGGGTGAAAAGTTTGTTGATTTTGTAAATCCAATCTTCAACTCCTTTTCCATCGAAACGGGGGACATTGAGGCGAAGTGTCTTCATGACGGCGGTGAGGTCGGGCGGTGGTGGTGGTGGGTTGGATGATCGTCGGTTGTTGATTTCAGTTAACTCGATGAGACGTGCGTCTGTGGATGCCATGTATTGTTTGAGGGAGGCGGTGAAGTGAGCTAGTTGGTTCTCAGAGTGTTGTTTGAAGTTTGCTTCCATGGCACGAAGTGCCTCAGCGATGTCTTCATTACGCATGATGAAAGTGTAACGACCCAGTTTTCGTGTACGTTTTATTTAATCGAGTCGTTTGATTATTATATTATTATCTTATTTTGTTTTTCGACTTTTATCTGAAAATATATTATTTTTCATTGTTGTGATATTTTATCGGGTTTTGGGATCGTTTGCGAGATATTTGAGTGTGGGGGTATTTTGGTCATTTCCTGATATTTTTCACTAAGTAAGAAAAATAGAAAATAGTAGAGAGAAAAAGAGAAAGAAAGAAAAGGGAAAGAAAAAGGAGAGAAAAGAGAAGAAGAAGAGAAATAGTGGAAAACTTGGAAAAATCAAGAGAAATCAACTTCTAGTATCGATTTAATCGGGTAAGGGTGCGAAATTCAATTATTGTATACTTGTATATGATTATGTATGTATATTTGTGATGTTTGTTGGATTGAAATGAAAATATTTTAGTAAACCTATTTTTGGTAAAATCGATTAGAAATTTATTAAATGTGTTGAAAATTATGTTGTTAGTGATCCTTATTGTTGGTATATGATAGATGCATGTTGTTAGTAAGTGTATTGGTGTTTTTCTGGGTATTGAGTGATGATTTGGAGGGTTTTGGATTGGAACTCGTAAGAATTTTTCTGAGATTTCCAGGTCATACGCGTATGGGGCATGTTCATACGCGTATGAACCTTGGCATTACGCGCATGGTGGGCGAGCCATGGGGCAATACGCGTATGGGTTGCTTGTTTCCTCGGCCCTCTACCCATTTGCGTATGATACGCGTAGCATTGCAGGGCATTACGCGTATGGGTTTGGTCATTACGCGTACGAACTTTTACACGTGAACTTTGGGAAAAATGAGTCTCTGCTCATACGCGTATGGCTCATGGTGGTACGCGTATGGACAGGACTTTTACAAAATGTGACTTTTCAAAATATCGTTTTTCGTTTTCGTTCGTAACTTTTGATCCGTTTGTCCGATTTTTACATTCTTGGTATCGTTGCATAGCTATTGAGCTGTACTTTCTTTTTATGATGATTTTGGAATTGTTAGCCGATTTAATTATGTCGAAAAATCGAGAATAGTGTCGGTTGTCGACTTTTGTCGTTATTCTTGTACGTAATTGATGTGAAGTGTGCAGGGTGCTGTTGTATGATGTAAATGTATGTGTTTAGATGATGTTGTGATGATTTGTGGCCGTATGGAAATTAAATGCATTGTTATGGGCATAAGTGCAAAGTGTGATTTTATCGATGAAATGAATGTATTTATGTGTGCATATTGAATGGCATGGGTCATTGTATGCCAAGCATCATGATATGCATTGTTGAACGTCCTGAGTGACGGTTTGGATTCCATAGGGAATTCGCTATAACTTTGTGTGCCCATGTGGGGTGTGAGCGATGATTATAGACGATCATGTGCCCATGTGGGGTGTGAGCGATCGGGTCGTGTGCCCGTGTGGGGTGTGAGCGATCCATAAACACCGTGTGCCCTTGTGGGGTGTGAGCGGTGGGGAACATCGTAGGCCCGACGTGGAGTTACAGTGATGTAACGAGCGATGGTTCCAGCAGAGTTCCTGAGTGAACTAGTGATGAGAAACAATGGAAGTCGGTACCGCATGTGCATATGCATAGAGTCGTGCGTCGGTCTCTTGCATTTGCATAAATCATTTATGGTTGTTTATGTGTTGATTTGTGGATAAATGGATATATGGATATGTGTTGGTGATGGAATTATGTATTGTGTCCTGTAATGTCTTGTGTTTGAATTATGGCGTGAGTTGTGGTGAGAATTGTATATATATGCGTATTTTTGTGTTATATATATATATTTGTATGCAATTATATTATGGTTGTTTTTCTCACCCTTCTGCTGTTTTATAATGCTCTATGAGGCATTGCAGATTAGAGCTGCTGGAGGTATTTTTGTGAAGCTTTGCGTCTTCATTCTTTTGTCGGTCGGCTCTGATATGTGACACCGGGTAGTTAGGGAGGCCGTTTGTGATAATTGTATATTATGTATATGTATATCTTTTGACTTGCGCGTGTATAACTTGATGTATGACAAACTTTTCATGATATATATATATGTATGTTATTCAGTTTTAGAGTTTCCGCTTTTATTCTAAATTCTGAAATGTGGGTGTAAGGAACTAAGT
Source organism: Lathyrus tuberosus (assembly GCA_022829125.1). Taxonomy (NCBI): domain Eukaryota; kingdom Viridiplantae; phylum Streptophyta; class Magnoliopsida; order Fabales; family Fabaceae; genus Lathyrus; species Lathyrus tuberosus. The sequence continues at coordinate 956,933 of JALAZF010000901.1, forward strand.
TCCTCTGTTGATTGCTACCCCACTGTTGCATATCTTTATGAGCAGGTGTTGTATGAATTGTTTCAAATTGATGTGACCCTCCCGGTCTATGCCATGATAATTTAAATATACTCTGACAAAATTTTGAATTTTCTTTTACTGTTTTTTTTATTAATTGGGGGTATAGATTGGGGGTGTTACATTTAAGTGGTATCAGAGCCAGTTTGTGTCAGTCCGTGTCAGTTGTGTCAGTCTTTGTTGGTCGTTGTGGTTGGTTGAGCTGTTTGTTTAACCATAGTTTATGTTATTGGAAATGAACAGAATATGGCTGGTAGGAATGATGCTGCTTTGGCAGCGGCTATGCAAGCTATGGCTCGTGCTGTGAAGGGTGCACCTAATGCTGCGGGTAATGATGAGTTCAGGAAGAACAAACCGCTTGTCTTCAAAGGAAGATATGATTCGAATGGTGCACAGATTTGGTTGAAAGAGATTGAAAGGATTTTCCGAGTGATGGATTGTGATGAAGATCAGAAGGTGAGACTAGGTACTCACATGTTATTGGAAGAAGCTGATGATTTGTGGGTTAGTACTCGACGTGTGTTGGAAGCTGCCGAAGAGGAAGAAATTACTTGGGAAGTTTTTAGCCGGGAGGTCTTGAGGAGGTATTTTCTTGAAGATGTGAAGGGAAAGAAGGAGATTGAGTTCTTGGAGCTGAAGCAAGGTAATATGTCTGTTGTTGATTATACTGCTAAGTTTGTGGAACTTGTGCAGTTTTATCCTCATTATGCTGAAGCTACAGCTAGTGGAAAAGTGTTTGCATTATCGGGGACTCAGACTTCGAGTGCAGATCGTCTGATTCGAGGTACTTGTTTTATTAATAGTACTCCTTTGATTGCTATTATTGATACTGGAGCGACTCATTCGTTTATTTCGTCTGAGTGCGCGAAGCATTTGAATCTTGCATTGTCTTTGATGGATGGTGAGATGGTTATTGATACTCCAGAGATGGGGTCAGTAACTACTTCTTTGGTTTGTTTAAGATGTCCTTTGACCATTTATGGTAAAGACTTTGAGATGGATTTAGTGTGTTTTCCGTTGTAAGGATTAGATGTGGTTTTGGGTATGAATTGGTTGAAATTCAATCGAGTTCATATTGATTGTTATCATAAGCTGGTAAGGTTTCCTTCTCTTGAGGAAGACGAAGACTCGAGTTTCTTATCTACCAAACAGTTGAAGAAACTTTTGGCGGAGGAAGTTCAGTTGTTTGGATTGTTTGCATCTTTAACTGTGGATAGTCAAGTTTCACTTGAGGTGTTTCCTGCTGTGTGTGAATTTCCGGAAGTGTTTCCTGAGGATATTTCAGACTTACCGCCAGAGAGAGAGGTGGAGTTTTCTATAGATCTAGTTCCTGGTACTAGACTTGTTTCTATGGCACCTTATCTTATATCGGCATCGGAGTTGGTTGAGTTAAAGAAACAGTTGAATGAGTTATTGGAAAAGAGGTTCGTGAGGCCAAGTGTTTCTCCTTGGGGTGCTCCAGTTTTATTGGTGAAAAAGAAGGATGGAAGTATGAGGTTATGTATTGATTATCGCCAGTTGAATAAGGTGACGATTAAGAATAAGTATCCTCTTCCAAGGATTGATGATCTGATGGATCAGTTGGTTGGTGCGTGTGTGTTCAGTAAGATTGACTTGAGGTCAGGGTATCATCAGATAAGGGTGAAGGAGGAAGACATTCAGAAAACGGCTTTTAGGACACGATACGGTCATTATGAATATTCTGTGATGCCGTTCGGGGTTTCTAATGCGCCAGGTGTGTTTATGGAATACATGAATCGTATTTTTCACGAGCATCTGGATCGTTTTGTCGTGGTGTTTATTGATGATATCTTAATTTATTCTAAGTCTCGGGAGGAGCATGCCGAACATTTGCGTATTGTTTTGCAGGTTTTGAAGGAGAGGAAGCTTTTTGCTAAATTATCCAAGTGTGAATTCTGGTTATCGGAAGTGAGTTTTCTTAGACACGTAATTTCAGGTAATGGTATTGCTGTGGATCCATCTAAAGTAGAAGCAGTTCTACAATGGGAGGCTCCGAGATCCGTTACTGAAATTCGAAGCTTTTTGGGTTTGGCTGGTTATTATCGCAGGTTCGTTGAAGGTTTTTCTAAGCTAGCACTTCCTTTGACCCAGTTGACTTGTAAAGGGCAAGCGTTCATTTGGGATATTCGGTGCGAGGAAAGTTTTACTGAGCTGAAGAGAAGATTGACGACAGCTCCGATCTTGATTTTACCGAATCCTAATGAACCATTTGTGGTTTATTGTGATGCTTCTTTGATTGGTCTAGGTGGTGTGCTGATGCAGGAAGGTAAGGTGGTGGCTTATGCTTCAAGGCAGTTAAGAGTTCATGAGAAGAATTATCCTACTCATGATCTTGAGTTAGCAGCTGTGGTTTTCGTGTTGAAGATTTGGAGGCATTATCTCTACGGTGCAAGGTTCGAAGTCTTTAGTGATCATAAAAGTTTGAAATATTTGTTTGATCAGAAAGAGCTAAATATGAGGCAACGTAGATGGTTGGAATTCTTAAAGGACTACGACTTTGGCTTGAATTACCATCCTGGTAAAGCTAATGTGGTAGCCGATGCTTTGAGCCGCAAATCGTTACATATGTCCGCTTTAATGGTTAAGGAGTGGGAACTTTTGGAATCGTTTAGAGATTTGAGTTTGGTTTGTGAAGTGACGTCGAATAGTGTTAGGCTTGGTATGCTAACGATTACTAATGATTTTCTGATGACTGTTTGTGAGAAGCAAAAGTTGGATGTGAAATTTGTGGATTTGATGTTGGTTGGAGGAGAAGATGCGAATAGTGATTTCCAAGTGGATATTAATGGTGTTTTGAGATTCCGAGGTAGGATTTGTATTCCAGATGATGAGGAGTTGAAAAGGATGATTTTGGAGGAAGGACACCGGAGTAATTTGAGTATACATCCGGGAGCGAATAAGATGTACCAAGATTTGAAGAAGATTTTCTGGTGGTCTGGATTGAAAAGAGATGTGGCTCAGTTTGTTTATGCATGTTTGACTTGTCAGAAATCGAAGGTGGAACATCTGAGGCCTAGTGGTTTGTTGCAACCGTTGGATATTCCTTAATGGAAATGGGATAGTATTTCCATGGATTTTGTGACAGGGTTACCGAATACTCAGCGAGGGCATAATGCTATTTGGGTGGTTGTTGATAGGCTGACTAAATCGGCTCATTTTATCCCGATTGACATCAGTTTTTCTTTGGAGAGGTTGGCTGAGATTTACATCAGTGTGATTGTGAAGTTACATGGAGTTCCATTGAGTATTGTTTCTGATCGAGATCCTAGATTTACATCGAGATTTTGGGAAAGTTTACAGAAGGCTTTGGGTTCTAGATTGAGATTGAGTTCGGCTTATCATCCGCAGATGGATGGTCAGACGGAGAGGACGATTCAGTCTTTGGAGGATTTGTTGAGAGCGTGTGTTTTGGAACAAGGTGGTGCGTGGGATAGTTATCTTGCATTGATTGAGTTTACGTATAATAACAGTTTCCATTCTAGTATTGGAATGGCACTGTTTGAAGCATTGTATGGACGAAGGTGTCGAACACCTTTGTGTTGGCACGAATCTGGTGAGAGGACGGTGGTTGGACCAGAGTTGGTGCAACAGACGACAGAGAAAGTGAAGTTTATTCGTGAGAAGATGAAAGCTTCTCAGAGTAGACAAAAGAGTTATCATGATCGGAGACGGAAGGATCTTGAGTTTCAAGAGGGCGATCATGTATTTTTTAGGGTTACGCCGGTAACGGGTGTGGGTCGTGCATTGAAATCGAAGAAACTTACTTCTCGATTTATTGGTCCTTACCAGATATCTGCGAGAGTGGGTGCTGTGGCTTATAGGGTGGCGTTGCCGACGAATCTGTCGAATTTGCACGATGTGTTTCATGTTTCACAGCTTCGGAAGTATGTTCCGGATCCGTCGCATGTGATTCCGATGGATGAGGTTGAGGTAAGAGAGAATCTTACAGTTGAGGCATTACCAGTTAGGGTTTTGGATCGCGAGGTGAAGAGGTTGCGAGGCAAGGATATTGCACTTGTGAAAGTGGCGTGGGGCGGCGCTGCTGAGGGCAATTTGACTTGGGAGTTGGAGAGTCGGATGCGGGAGTCGTATCCAGATTTGTTCGTCTCTGGTAATATTTTCGAGGTCGAAAATTTCTAAGTGGGGGAGAGTTGTATCGACCCAGTTTTCGTGTGCGTTTTATTTAATCGAGTCGTTTGATTATTATATTATTATTTTCTTTTGTTTTCGACTTTTATCTGAAAATATATTATTTTTCATTGTTGTGATATTTTATCGGGTTTTGGGATCGTTTGCGAGATATTTGAGTGTGGGGGTATTTTGGTCATTTCCTGATATTTTTCACTAAGTAAGAAAAATAGAAAATAGTAGAGAGAAAAAGAGAAAGAAAGAAAAGGGAAAGAAAGAAAAAGGATAGAAAAGAGAAGAAGAAGAGAAATAGTGGAAAACTTGGAAAAATAAAGAGAAATCAACTTCTAGTATCGATTTAATCGGGTAAGGGTGCGAAATTCAATTATTGTATACTAGTATATGATTATGTATGTATATTTGTGATGTTTGTTGGATTGAAATGAAAATATTTTAGTAAACCTATTTTTGGTAAAATCGATTAGAAATTTATTAAATGTGTTGAAAATTATGTTGTTAGTGATCCTTATTGTTGGTATATGATAGATGCATGTTGTTAGTAAGTGTATTGGTGTTTTTCTGGGTATTGAGTGATGATTTGGAGGGTTTTGGATTGGAACTCGTATGAAAATTATGCAGAAGAATTTTTCTGAGATTTCCAGGTCATACGCGTATGGGGCATGTTCATACGTGTATGAACCTTGGCATTACGCGTATAGTGGGCGAGCCATGGGGCAATACGCGTATGGGTTGCTTGTTTCCTCGGCCCTCTGCCCATTTGCGTATGATACGCGTAACATTGCAGGGCATTACGCGTATGGGTTTGGTCATTACGCGTACGAACTTTTACACGTGAACTTTGGGAAAAATGAGTCTCTGCTCATACGCGTATGGCTCATGGTGGTACGCGTATGGACAGAACTTTTGGAAAATGTGACTTTTAAAAATATCGTTTTTCGTTTTCGTTCGTAACTTTTGATCCGTTTGTCCGATTTTTACATTCTTGGTATCGTTGCGTAGCTATTGAGCTGTACTTTCTTGTTATGATGATTTTGGAATTGTTAGCCGATTTAATTATGTCAGAAAATCGGGAATAGTGTCGGTTGTCGACTTTTGTCGTTATACTTGTACGTAATTGATGTGTATTGTGCAAGGTGTTATTGTATGATGTAAATGTATGTGTTTAGATGATGTTGTGATGATTTGTGGCCGTATGGAAATTAAATGCATTGTTTTGGGCATAAGTGCAAAGTGTGATTTTATCGATGAAATGAATGTATTTATGTGTGCATATTGAATGTCATGGGTCATTGTATGCCAAGCATCATGATATGCATTGTTGAACGTCCTGAGTGACGGTTTGGATTCCAGAGGGAATTCACTATAACTTCGTGTGCCCATATATATATGTATGACTTGCGCGTGTATAACTTGATGTATGACAAACTTTTCATGATATATATATATGTATGTTATTCAGTTTTAGATTTTCCGCTTTTATTCTAAATTCTGAAATGTGGGTGTAAGGAACTAAGTTCCTCTGTTGATTGCTACCCCACTGTTGCATATCTTTATGAGCAGGTGTTGTATGAATTGTTTCAAATTGATGTGACCCTCCCGGTCTATGCCATGCTAATTTAAATATACTCTGACGAAATTTTGAATTTTCTTTTACTGTTTTTTTTATTAATTGGGGGTATAGATTGGGGGTGTTACAGAAAGCACCAAATTGATATGCAAAGATTAAGAGCACTCTTTGAGTCAGTGCCAAACTCCAAGGTATATTCACTGAATATTTCTTTTGATACTTTTCAAACTTTCTAGAGATGTATTTATATACAAAATATGAAACTGAATTGCCTATTATTACTCTAGCCCATCAACTCCTATAAATCTGCATTCCTAGTTTAAAGGAACCCTAACAACTTAGTCATGCTTATTGCTATTAGTTAGTAACAGACTCCCTTTATTTTAGCATCGCCATAATAAAATCACGGGTCCACGCTGGTTTGTTAAGACGTCGCGGTTCAAGCTTTTCTGCTGTGGAGCTTTGTTGTTCGGTTTCCTCTTCGTTGGGTTCTGTGGCAGCCCAATCTTTCATCAATTGTTCGATGAGTCCGGTATCTAACGATACCTCGTTTTGACCAAAGCTATCACTCTTCCTTTTGATCTCATAACAGATATACTCTCTAGGCTACCCGTCAAAGTCCTTCTCCAATTTCGATGCGTCTGCAAATCATGGAATTCTCTAATATCCGATCACAAATTTGCCAGAAAGCACTTTATCATGTCAACCACGCCCATCCTCCACGTCTTAAACCATGGCGATCCCGCCTCACAGCGGTTTGATTTAAGGTCTTATCCACTCCAATCCATTTTCACAGACCTAACTACTGATTTTGTTCAACTTGATTTTCCATTTAAAAGTCGTTATGAATACAATTACTTTGTTGGCTCTTGTGACAGAATCCTCTGTCTTGCCAATTTTCAGAGCACCTCTGTCGTATTGTGGAATCCTTCTATTCGAAAATTCAAGGAATTGCCGAAGCCACGAGTGACTGGTCTGTCAAAGTTTGGCTTCTGCTATGATCATGTTTCTCATGATTACAAAGTGGTTGTTCTTTACGAAATCTATAGACGTGGTATTGTTGAAGACACAACTAGAATAAAGGTTTATAATTCGGGAACCAATTTTTGGAGAAGCTTTTCGATGTTGCCTTTTTCTTCTGATTTCGGCTATGGCTATGATCAATCGGGAGTATATCTCAGCGGTACAATTAATTGGTTGGCCTCTGCTAAATGGTCTCTTTCACTTTTTATTGTTTCTTTTGATTTAGGTGACGATTCTCATCAAAGGTTTCTTCCTCCTGAACATGGAGTGATTGACGGGAGGTCGAAATTGTGTGTGTTGAGGGATTGTTTGTGCATAATTTCTTATTATGATGTTTGGGTAATGAAAGAGTATGAAATTAAAGAGTCTTGGACTAAATTGTTCAAAGTTTTTGACTTTCTAGATCATCTTATAAATTCTTTCTTGACCAATGTATTACTCCCTCCGTTCCTTTTTAAGTGTCACTTTTAGAATAATTTTTTGTTTCTTTTTAATTGTCACTTGCAAAGTTCAAGGAAGTATTAATTGCACTTTTGTCAAAATTACCCCTATGTATTTATTGTAGAGAGAGAAAAAGTAAAATAAATGTAATAAATAAATAGGGGTATTATAGGTAAAAGGAGAATTATGATTTAAAAAGTAACCATAATGATTAGTTTTATTGGTATGTGTAAAAAATGAAAAAATGACACTTAAAAAGGAACGGAGGTAGTATATATTTTTGAAGACGATCAAGTGCTGTTGGTGGAGAGAGGGAACAAGAAGTTGATAGTTTATGATTTAAAGAATGACACTTTTAAGGTTACTGTAAAGTTTCCATCCCTTCCAGAAATCTGCCGCGAGAGTTTGATATCACCTTGCTCTTAATGTTCTTAATGCTAGGATGTCACTTGAGCATTTTAACCACAATTTATATGTTATTTTATGTTTATGTTTTATTTATTTATGTTGTAATTGCTATGATTATCGGTTTATGTTATTTTAACATGCTCTCATTTGTTTTCTTATTTTTAACTTGTATAATTCATGTCTCATATTTAATGTGATGTTCTTAATTTGATACTAGTTTGTCTTTTAGAAAATTCATAAATATGAAATTAACAGAAGATCACTAGTACTCTCATATACTGGTCTTTTTGCAGTATGTGCAGTATGTGCCTTTATTACGTTATATATATATATATATATATATATATATATATATATATATATATATATATATATAGTATCAACAACAGTCTCTATTTGGAAAAAAAGATGTTTTGTATGTTGTAATATATAGAAGATAACACTTCAACCCTTTTAGATTAGGCATGTTTAAATGCATTTTTCGACCTTCTGAATATGCTCAAAACTTTCAAGAATACAATAAAATTTACTATACTATAAAATAGAATGATTAATGATATGAATTTTCCAAAACTGGACACACAAGCATGCTATGTATGGATTAGATAGGCCATGTATTGTATAATGTGTACTCCAGTCAATGGTATCATCACATAAATTTGATTCATAATAGTAATAAGAATAGAGAAGATGATATGATAGTACGTAGAGAATGTGATGCTTCAAGACTAGTTAAGTTGTAACTTGTATGTATGTACACTGCTGTTCTTTCTAGTTTTTCTAATGCAAGTATATTTTTATGAGTAGAAATGCTTCTAAGTGTGGACTAGTGTCTCTTTCTAGGAAACACGGTTCCAAATGACTAGTGTCTATTTGCTCCTGAACCTGTGGAGTTAAAACAAGTGTAAAGCTGTATTTCCTGCATGATTAGGATAGGGCTTGAAAATCAAAGTTTAGTCATAACGTATGAAAATGCATTAGCCAATGAAGGATCGAAAAATGTATCACTATGAGTAAGGGGTGGCTATTGAATAAAGGCATGATTGTACTACTATCCCTGTGTTAGCCTCCATTTTCGACGCCAGGAAATTAAAGCTTTTTTAAATTAAGAAATTATTTGTTACACAAAAAAGGCTTCGACCGTATTCTGGAGGGGCATGGGTCGAATAGGTTTGTAGAAGCCTCAAAAAATGGCTAAGTGTTCGGAAGTGTCTCGACCATGAGAGTGCTGAACGCGCGTGGTAACTGCCTTACTAAAGCTGGAGGGAATTTCAAGTGTTTGAAATTTAGATAGGAGCAGTTGTAAGAGTGAGAACGGTTGAAATCAAGGAGAAGGCTCTAGAAAGGCACGACTCAAGTGATAACCACCACTTAGCAGTTATTTCTTAGCATTATAAATAGTAGGAAATTCTATGTAATAGGGGTGTTCATATTTTTGTACAAGTTACTCTAAGAAACTCAAAGTACCCGCGTGTAGAGAAACGAGTTCGTGAGAATGTACGTAATGTAACACCATTGTCTTCATTAATCTAATTTATCTTCAGCATGTTTACTTTCCATGCCTTTACAGTTTCTTGAAATTTATCTTCCATGCCAAATTTATGTTTAAAGTCATTTAAGTTTTCTGCGTTTTACTTTCGACTGCATTTTACGTTCAAGCATTTAATCTTCAAACCTTTACTTTTCAAAGCCTTTCATTTTCAAGAACGTGAAGTTCTCCTTTAAATCAACTGCATTTATTTTCAAAGTCTTTTACTTTCCAGCGCTTTACCTTCGACAACACTTTTACCTTCCCAGCCTTTACTTTCCAAGAACGTGGAGTTCGTTGCATTTTACTTTCAAAGCTTTTACCTGTTCGACGCCTTTAATTTTTGCACCCTTTACTTGCATTACTTTAAATTTCCAGTCTTCACTTTACTTTATTGCCTGTAGTCGAACGTGGAGTTCAGTTAGATTTTATTTTCAGCATTGTCGAACGTGGAGTTCAGTTTACATTTTCTTTAAGTTACACTTGTCTCTCGAACTTAGCACATGTCCTAGGATTTGTGTGATCGATCCTGCAAGTTAAATCAATTTGCGTTTAGATTGATAGATCAGAGGTTGTTTACCAAAATTCACAGTAAACACCCTGAAAGTGTTTGCCGGTGAATCTATGGAGGCTAGGAGGTTCTAGGAGTTCGCAGGCTTTATTTGTGATCTCTAGAACTGTAAGAAATTGGTTAGGAAATATGACAGTGGTGGATTCGGTGTATATGGTAGGGATTGGTGCTGCATGTGGATGTTTTCAAATGCTGAATGTTTTATTGAGAAGATGGGGCATGTTTTTGTTTTGCAAGAAGAGGTAGCTCGATGTTCTGTTCACTATAAATTCTGCAGATTTGAATTAATTTTTTTTTTTGATAAGCAATTTGTATTAAAAAAGGAGAAATAGGGATTCTCCAACCCGATACAAAAAACCAATCAAAATAGGAGAAGTAGAGAAACACTAACCAACCTACGATTACAAGTGGTCACAAGGGTGTTTCATCCAATTATAAAGGTTACATCTCCTACGGCCTATTTCCAACCATCTCCAAGATCGAAAAATAATCTGATGGAAGATCTCATCCACATCGCAAACAACGTCGTTAAATATAATGTTGTTTCTAGTATTCCAAATACACCAAGAAGATAGAATCCACACGAAACAACTCATATCCTCATTACCTTTGTCGTATAACGCCAAAAACCAGCGAAGAGCATGGATAGAAATAGAGGATGCGTTAACCAAAGGATATCCTAACCAAACAGCAATTTTACCCCACAAAATCTGGGTTTTAGGACAACGCAAGAATAAGTGATCCGCGGTCTCGTCATTTTGAAAGCAAAAAACACACACTTTATCATGAGGAGAGACAAGAATACCTTTATTAGCAAGGTTATCACGAGTTGGAAGCCTATCACAAGTCATCCTCCAGCAAAAAAGTTTAACTTTCAATGGGACTTTCGTTTTCCAAACAACCTTAAGGAAAAGCTCCTCCGGCACTTGGAAAGCGAAGCTAGGGAGGGCTGAACTGAGATGAGTATAGCAGGATCGAACCGAGAAAGAGTTAGAAGATTCCAAAGTCCAGACCCACTTATCCGTAGAGTTACGATTGATCAGAAATTCCGAAACGAAATTCTGCAGCATAATGACAGAGGTACCGTCAACATTAATACCTGTCCTCCAACAATTTTGAAAATTCCAACTCCACAAATCGTTGATCCACTGGCCAAAGGAATCGACGACGACATCTTTATTAGCAGCCGCAAAGAACAGGCCTGGGAACCGGTCTTTAAGCAGCAGCGAACCACACCAAGGGGAATACCAGAAGCGAATGGTTTCTCCATTACCAATAGTTGGAGCAATGCAAGACTGGAAGTTGAGAGAGGGACCAATCCTTCTAGTTTTAAGAACTTCACGCATCCATAATGAGGCAGAAACAGGAATGGAATCGGGATCATTGTGAGTAGCCCACCAAGAGAGGTTGCCATATCTAGAGGTGAGGAAATCCCTCTAAATTTCGTCGCCGCCAACCAAAAATTTCCAATGCCATTTAGATAAAAGAGCTTTGTTGAGCAATCCTATATGTTTAATTCCTAGCCCTCCCTTCTCAACCGATTTACAAACCAAATTCCAATTAATCCAAGCTATACTTTGTTTATCCGCAGAACCGGACCAAAGTAACCTCCGCTGAATCGCAATAATGTTGTTAATAATCTTCGACGGCGCTTTGAAAAAAGAAAGATAGTGAATAGGCAAATTGACCAGAACATAATTTATCAGAGTGACCCTTCCAGCTTTGGATAAATTCCTTCTGACCCAAGAATTAAGACGAGCTTTAAAAGAAGCCAACACAGGGTTCCAATGAGAAATTCTCCTATGGTTACCACCTATACTTATGCCAAGGAAGTTGAAAGGGAAAGCTCCAGATCTGCAGCACAAGAAGTTCTCTGCTGCATTAATAAAAACTTGGTCGAAACCAACAGCATAAATGCAGCTTTTGGAGAAGTTTATTTTAAGCCCCGAAACCGTTTCAAAACCTCTAAGTATAGACTTCAAAGCCCACAAATTAGCAAAACCACCATCGCAAAATAACAGTGTGTCGTCTGCAAAATAACATATTTGAATTAATTACCGTTGAAGAAATCCAAGATTGAAAGGTGTGATACTTCTAGTGTGGGGAAGAGACATAAATTGCTTCTTCTTTATGTTAAACATATTTCCTTACTTTGTTATTTTTGTCCAGATGTAGTTTGAAACCAGTAGAAAAAGAGGCTGATGTTTAGAGTAGTTTGAAACCTAGAAATGTTTAGTCTCTGCTGCTTTTGTTAATGGCAGAACTTTAACTGCATTGAATATTGCTTTGTTCATAATTTGAAATTAACAGAAAACCCTCATTTCATTTACTTTTCAACAGAAAGCAAATCTGTTATTAACCATAGTATGTGATACTGATAGAGAGTATCAAGTTATATTTTAGTATTTTATCTTAGCATTTTAGTTTAATTAGAATTATTAATTTAAGGTTTTATATTTGTTGGTATTTTAATTTAATTGTTATTGAATTGGGCTTCCACTAGTATTTGGGTATTTTAGTCATTGGCCCATTAGTATCATTATATATGTAAGTGTCTTGGACACATTTTAGGTATCAATCAAGAAATCAAAAGTTATCTTTATTTCTATTTTGTCTTAGTTTTTCTCTTAGATTCATAGTTGTTTCATACCTTGTTAGGGTTAGCAATTTTGCTTCCTAACAATTGGTGCTTTCATCCTTGAACACCAAAAACCTCTCATGGCATACCAATATCATCCCACCATAAACACCACTCCTACCACACCTTCGTTTCCATCCTTTCCATGGGAAATTTTTTCCCCTTATTACACATATCCATATGTTACAAGTCCATCACCATGTTTATATTTTAATTATGGGTATACACCACATCCACCTAACGCATATTCATCCTATTCTACATCTCATTATCCATACTACTACAATAATTCCTATCAATTCCAAAACTCACCAAACAATTCCTCCATATTTGGTCATAAATATCAAACCCATTTTAGTCATAGAAGAAATTTTGAGAAACACTTGAAAGTGTTTCATCCCTGTTTTAAAAAAATTCCAAAAGCTTTCTCATTCACAAAAATTTCCTCCACCTGCCACGGTTACTCCGAAGATGAACCCCTCAAAACCTCCGCGCCGGAAAGTTATCCAGTCAAACGGCGACGACTCCAGAGATAAACAGGACCAGCTCATTCTCTCCTCCGCCATATGCAACAATGAAGACTTAGGTCCCTTCATCCGCAAAGCTTTCGCTTCCGGCAAGCCGAAGACTCTCCAACAGCCATTCATCGAGTCTGAAGAAGACAAAGAAGAAGATAACATTGTCGTTGAAGAAGTTCAGACGAAGACGAAATTAGGGTTTTGGAACCGCCACAACCACTGCAACAACGAGAATGAGAGCTTCCCAATGTGATTGAGGAAAGTTTTCACGAAATCGTAGAAGAAGAGGTGTCTGAGTGTGAAGATCGAGCTTTGCCTTTATCTTCCATGGCGGATGCACATCAGGTGTTTGAGGTATTGTCTGTTAGTGATATTGTGTGTGTAGCTAGTATATTTGATGGTGTTGTTAATGATGCTAATGGGGTTGAAACTGTCAATGTTGAGAGACTCAATCTTTTGAAACTTGCACCTGGTGGACATTTAGGTAGATTTGTTATTGGGACTAAGTCTGCATTGGAGAAACTTGATTCTATATATGGGTCTTTTGATAAGGGTTCTGAAAAGAAAAAGGGTTATGTTTTACCTAGGGCAAAGATGACTAATTCTGATTTGACTAGGATTATTCACTCTGATGAATTTCAATCTATTGTAAATCCTTTAATATCATTGATGCAAGATCGGGTAATGGCTTTGAAGCAGCGAGGTATCAAAGCTGAATATCTTTCGAGCGCTCAGAAGGATTATAGTATTCAAGTAAAGCTGAGCGTGGTCAATTTGACATTCTGTTTATGACTCCGGAAAAGGCGTGCACAATTCCTACCAGTTTCTGGTCCAACTTGCTAAAGGAAGGAATTAGTCTTTTTGTTGTTGATGAAGCACATTGTATATCAGAATAGGAGCATGAACCTCGAACCTACGCTGCTGTAAAAGGAACACAAATAATGGCAGAGAAAGTGCAACACGAATTGCTGGTAAAACGTGCTAATCAGCTCCTTGAGAAAGAACACTCAGGATGTCATGCTCTACTTAGAGATGATAAGTGTGAAGACTTGTCAAGGATGTCCAGGCTATTTTCTAAAATACCCCGTGGCTTGGATCCTGTTTCTAGTATATTTAAGCAGCATGTTACCACCGAAGGCATGGCATTAGTGAAGCACGCTGAAGATGCAGCTAGTAACAAAAAGGCAGATAAAAAGGACATTGTTAGTATGAAAAACCAGGTTTTTGTTTGTAAGGTGATTGAGTTGCATGACAAGTACTTGGCTTATGTGAACTCCTATTTCCAGAATCACACTCTTTTCCATAAGGCTCTCAAAGAGGCTTTTGAAGTCTTTTGCAACAAAGGTGTTGCTGGAAACTCTAGTGCAGAACTTCTTGCCACTTTTTGTGATAACATTCTTAAGAAGGGAGGAAGTGAGAAGATGAGTGATGAAGCCATTGAAGAAACACTCGAGAAGATAGTCAAGCTGTTTGCATACATCAGTGACAAGGATCTCTTTGTAGAATTTTGCAGGGAAGAAACTCAGCATAAAGACCAGACACTACAGAATTTTAGTTGGATGTGCCATGCTTTTGGGTCATATAAAAACAAGGCAATGAGAGCTGCTACTTTTTCAGCTGATGGTTCTGTGCTTGCAGTTGCAGCAGACACTGTTATTACATTGTGGGATCCTGGCAAGAATGAGCTCATTGTTGTTGTAGGAGAGGCTCCATCGCCAAACGGGAGGCTTAGTTTTGTTGGAAAGTCCGAGTATCTTCCTTCTGCATCACATGGTTCCACACCACAGCTATCTGTTTGGAGTATGTCAAAGTTAGCTGCTTCTTGGTCATATGGGCTTCAAATAGAAGATGTTTCCTGTGCATTAGATTTATCATATTTTGCAATCCTTGGTCTCCTTCCCAAATCAAATGAAAGTTTGTTAAAAGGTGATGGAATAATCTTGGTGTTCAGCGCAACAGATCCTATTCCTGTGGCTTCTTGGTCTGTAACGAAGGCCAAGGGAGGGAGTGTTATTTTTCTTAAAGGAAATCCATCTCAACTAGCAGATGGAAAATCATCACAAACACTGCTTGCATATTTAAATGGAGATCGTGAATATGTCCTCTTTGATCCATTTGACAAGGAAGCACGCGAGCTTAATATGACTAAGAATGATGATTTTTTTGGGGTTGAAGAAAATGGACAATTTGGATATACATCAATTTTTGGAGAGTTGCCCAAGTTTGATTTAAAAAGGAACAAAACTTCATCGGTTTACTCCGCTGCATCAAATAGGCCTTGGGAAACCATATTTAGCGGGTCATCACATATGTTGCCACCCCTCTCCAAATTGTGCTCTGAATTTTTGGAGTCTCTACTGGAGAAAAGGACTTCAATTGTAGAATGACATAACTACATGCATGGATCCCTTGTAGGATATTTGTTTCTTTGGTACCACTTACACTTAATTCAACAGGGCTGAAGAGGCATAAGGATTGGGCTGAAGTTAAGGTGAAATCTGGTACCTTGTTTGACAATGTTGTTATTACTGATGATCCCGAGTATGCCAAACAACTAGCTGAAGAAACATGGGGCAAGGAATATATCTCTATTATATTTTAGAACCTTGAGGACAAGGTTCAAGTGAACCCCGCGGCAATGATAGAGAGTATCAAGTTATATTTTAGTATTTTATCTTAGCATTTTAGTTTAATCACAATTATTAATTTAAGGTTTTATATTAGTTGGTATTTTAGTTTAATTGTTATTGAATTGGGCTTCCACTAGTATTTGAGTATTTTAGTCATTGGCCCATTAGTATCATTATATATGTAAGTGTCTTGGACACATTTTAGGTATCAATCAAGAAATCAAAAGTTATCTTTATTTCTATTTTGTCTTAGTTTTTCTCTTAGATTCATAGATGTTTCATACCTTGTTAGAGTTAGCAATTTTGCTTCCTAACAGATATTGTACTGCAATATTAAATTCTCATGTTTAATTCTGTTGTTGAACTCTTCCTATCAAAAACATGTATGCCATTGTGTTGATCTTGAGCACCCTTATGTACACTAGCTGCCTAACTACTTGTATTATCCAAATATATAAATTAGCAGTTTGACTTATATGTTACGAAACACAGACAAAAACATAAACAATTGAAATAATATCAGTAATTTAAAAAAAAAATTAAACATAATAATAAACGTCGATGTCAGTGTTCAACACGAACATTGACACAAACATGCATTTTTTAGATGGTCAGTGTTATGTTTCATTGTGTTATTCTTGTTCAACTAGCAAACTAATTCATTTTGCAGCCAATATTAAAAAAAATTACTGTTTTTTTATCAACTAGGATAGTAAAACTTGAAATTTAATTTAAACCATGATCATGATAGTGCTTGAGAATCAAAGTGAATATTTCTATCCATTTTACTTAAGAGCATGCTGTATATTTATAAATTAGTGATATATCTACATTTATTAGGATTTATTTTGGTTATTATTTTTCCTATCTATTATTTTTCCTATCTTTGGATGTGCTAGTTCACCACGTTGAAATTTTAAAAAAATTCTTAGATTTTAAAAATGTATCTCCGGACGCATCAATTACACATTCCTAATATTTTAGTGAATGAGCCATCTCATTTTTCTCAAATATAATTTCGGAGATGTATCACCGTAACAGCAATGCTATCTTGACACCCACACTTACACTACACCGTATGCACTGTTCACAAATACTGTGAACAGTAAATCCGTACATGAATAGTGTTTGTGAACAGTAAATCCGTACATGAATAGTAACTTGAATAGTGTCTGTGAACAGTATCTGTGAACTATGACTTTTAATAGTAAATCAAAGTTGGTTAACGAAATGTAAAAAGTTGGTTAATATAGTGATGAAGTTGGTTAATAAAGGTCCAGATATTAAAAATAATTTTTATTAGTAAAATAAAGTTGGTTAATACAATGTAAAAAGTTGGTTAATGAAGTTATGAATTTGGTTAATAAATGTTCAGATGTAAAAATAATTTTTAGTAGTACAACAAAGTTGGTTATTGCAGTTATGAAGTTGGTTAATAACCATTCAGATAAAATTAATTTTTAACAGTAATTAAAGTTGGTTAATACAATGCAAAAAATTGGTTAATGGAGTTATAAAGTTGGTTAATCACACAATTCTATATCAATATTCCTTAATAATTTTTTTTTTTTAAATTAAAAAAAAAATTAATATTATCATAATATTTCACTATTCACCGTATTGGTGAACAGTGAAATACGATGTAGGTGTAGGGGAGTGGTGTAGGAATCTCACTTCTCACCACCGTAATTAGGGATGGCAAAACGTGCCGCTCGACCCGTCCCGCCTTAAATCCGCCAAAAAAGGGGGCGAGGCGGGCAAGCCCGCTAAGTGAAAATGGACTTAAAAATCTATCCCGCCTCGCCAAGGTGGCAGGCGGCGGGCTTGCCCCTTATTTATTTATTTATTTATTTTTCAATTTTTAATAGATTAATAGACTTATTTTTACATTTTGTTGAATATAATTCATAGTGTGTCGAAGTCGAATATCATTCATAGTGTCAAAGGTGTTTCGACAGATTTGATTTAGATTGGATTCAGATTTGCATTTATTAGATTTGATATGATTTAGATTAGATTTGATATTTTGGGCTTTAAAGTTTTTGGGCCTTTGTAAATCTAAATCTATATAAAGGGAGTATCCCTTGCATTGTAACAGACATTGAGAACAGTATTCACAGTTGCAGTTGCAAGTGAAAGTTCAAATAAATCAGAAATCCCACAGTTCGTGGGTAACATCAATTCTCCAAATATTTCTCTTTTCTCTCATTCTCGTTTCTTGCTGTTATTGTTTTGTTCTTCTTTCTTTCGTTGTCATTGTTTGTGGGTTGGTGATCAATCTTGAGATCAAGATTGAAGGGAAATCATCATAGGGCACGGTGAATTTCCAACATCTGGTATCTAGAGCTCCGGTTGCGATTCAAGGAGGAAAATTGTGATGGCGATGAATCATCCGAATAGGCATTTTCCGGCGAGTCTTCCGATTCTCAAGAAAGATAATTATGAGAATTGGTGCAAGCAGATCAAGGTGGTTTTCTGTTATCAAGATCTTTGGGATCTTGTGAAGGAAGGAGTAACACCGCTTGGGGAGAACGCGACGGATGAAGAAAAGGTTGCACTCAAAGAATTGAAGAAGAAAGATTATAAAGCGATGTTTATAATCCATCAATGTGTTGATCCAGATAACTTTGAAAAAGTTAGCGATGCAGAATCAGCAAAAGAAGCATGGGAGACTCTTGAAAAGTCGTTTGGAGGCGCAGAGAAGGTGAAAGAGGTGAGGTTACAAACTCACAAGAGAACCTATGAGTTGCTTCAGATGGAAGACAACAAAAGTATTGCAGATTTCTTCACAAGAGTTACAAAACTTGTGAATCAAATCAAAGTATGTGGAGAAACGCTGACGACGAAAGCAGTTGTCTCAAAGATTTTGAGATCGTTGGCTCCTAAGTTCGACCACGTGGTAGTAGCCATAGAAGAGTCGAAAGACTTGTCAGTATTGACGAAGGAAGAGCTTCAAGGGACACTTGAGTCTCATGAACAAAGGATGGCTGAAAGAGCTGCAGCAAAGTCGAAGAGTGATATGGCTTTGCAGGCGCAGTCAGAAAAGGAAAGGAAAGGCAAAGGAAACGTGAATGACAACAAAGATAGAGGAGGCAGTAATTTGACTCAGAAGAAACCTTGGAACCAAGGCAACCAAAGAGGTGGTACTGCAGGTAGAGGAAGAGGTGGTGGTCGAAAGCCAAACAAAAGTCACATTCAATGTTTCAATTGTCAGAAGTATGGCCATTATGTCAGTAACTGTCCAGAAAAGAAGAAAAATCAAGAAACTGATGCAAATCTGGCGAAACATGAAGAAGAAGAGACGTTGCTAATGGTCACAACGAAAGATGAAGAGAGATTCCAAGATCAATGGTACTTGGACTCAGGATCCTCATCACACATGACTGGGAGGAAAGATTGGTTTGCCAACATGAAGCCCTCATCGAAGAACACTGTGAAGTTTGCAAATGACAACACTCTAGCAGCTGAAGGTGTTGGTGATGTTCTGATTATGAGGAAAGATGGCAAAAGGTCAACAATTTCCAATGTGTTGTACATTCCAGGCATGAAGAGTAATTTGCTCAGTATAGGGCAGCTTGTTGAAAAGAACTACAAGGTAGTTGTCGAAGACAAGATGATGAGAGTTCTCGACGCAGGTGGTAGGTTGATCTTGAAGGCTCCAATGTCTCAGAATAGGACCTTCAAGATTGAACTCAATGTGATGGAGCACAAGTGTCTAGCAACAGCAGCCAGTAGAGATGAGTGGTTATGGCACTTTGGACTAGGCCATCTCAACTTCAATGACATCAGGGAGCTGAAGAGAAGAAATATGGTGTCACGATTACCAGAAATCGACATTCCTAGTGAAGTTTGTGAAGAGTGTGTTCAGTCGAAACAACACAAGAATAGCTTCAGCAAGGATGCAGGAAGGAAGTCAAAGGCAATTCTTGAAGTCATATACTCTGATGTATGTGGTCCAATCCAGGTGGATTCGATTGGTGGCAACAGATATTTTGTCACGTTTATAGACGATTACATTCAAAAGTTATGGACTTACCTCATCAAGAAGAAAAGTGATGTGTTTGAGGTATTTGTCAGATTCAAATCCATGGTCGAAAGACAGAGTGGTCGAAGGTTGAAAACTCTGAGAACTGATGGTGGTGGAGAATATGTGTCGAAAGAGTTCGATGCATTGTGTAGAAAAGAAGGGATTGTGCATGAGGTGGTGCCACCCTACACTCCACGGCAGAATGGGATTGCAGAACGCAAGAACAGAACCATCATGAACATGGTAAGAAGTATGTTGAATGGAAAGCATCTACCCAAAGAATTATGGGGAGAAGCAGTTTCGACAACAACATATCTTTTGAACAGATGTCCAACAAAGAAGCTTGAAGGAGTCACCCCAGAAGAATGTTGGTCTGGTGACAAGCCAAGCCTCAGTCACTTAAAGGTGTTCGGATCTATAGCACATAGACATGTGCCAGATCAGTTGCGAAGGAAGCTTGATGACAAGTCGAATCAGATGATCTTGATAGGATATCATTTGACTGGAGGTTACAAGCTGTTCGACCCAGTGAATAAGCAGGTAGTGATCAGCAGGGACGTGATCATAGATGAGCTTAAAGAATGGGATTGGACAAAGAATGCCAAGAAGGATTCAGTGAGAATCTATTGTGAAGAACCAGCCACTGAAGTCGAAAGAGAAGTTCGACAGGAACCAGTTACAGATGAAGCAGGTTCAAGCAGACCTCGACGAACAAGACACATGCCTGTAAGGTTGCAAGAATGTGTAATTACATCAGATGATGTGGTCGATGAAGAGGGTGACCTGATACATTATGCTTTCTACGCAGATGTCGAACCAGTCAATGCAGCTGAGGCATTGAAAGATTCGAAGTGGGTGAAAGCAATGAATGAAGAGTTAGAATCCATCGAAGTCAACAACACATGGTCACTTGTCGAATTGCCTCAAGGCAAGAAGGCAATTGATGTGAAGTGGGTTTACAAAGTGAAAGTGAATCCCAGAGGAGAAGTAACTCGACACAAGGCATGACTTGTGGCGAAAGGATTTCTTCAGAAGGAAGGAATAGACTTCGATGAAGTGTTCGCACCTGTTGCTAGAATCGAAACAATCAGGTTGGTTGTTGGTCTAGCAAATATGAACAATTGGCACACATGTCAGATGGACGTGAAGTGTGCATTCCTTAATGGTCCCCTAGATGAAGAAGTTTAAGTCGCACAACCAGCTGGGTATGTGAAACAAGGCGAAGAAGGAAAGGTGTACAGGCTGCATAAAGCCCTGTATGGACTTAAGCAAGCTCCAAGAGCTTGGAATAAGAAAATCGACACCTTCTTAAGGGAGAAGGAATTTGTGAAGTGTACAACTGAGCATGGAGTATATGTAAGAAAAAGCGATGGCAAATTGCTTATACTATGTCTCTATGTCGATGATTTGTTGATAGCAGGAAGTTGCAAGAAGGAGATCGAAGATTTCAAACATGACCTAAGTGAAGAGTTTGAAATGTCAGACTTGGGAGATCTCTCATATTTCCTTGGCATCGAATTCTACAAGACTAGTAGAGGTTTGATGATGCACCAACGAAGATATGCAGGCGAAATACTCAAGAGATTTGAGATGCAAGATTGCAACTCAACTTCGACTCCAGCTGAGACCAGACTGCAACTGTCGAAGGATCCAGACGAAGATGATGTCGACCCAACCCAATACAGAAGACTTATTGGGTCACTTAGATACCTTTGTCACACAAGGCCTGACTTAGCATACAGTGTTGGTATGGTAAGTAGATTCATGCAGAAGCCAAAGGTATCACACCTAACAGCGACGAAGAGGATACTGAGGTATCTGAAAGGGATTCTCGACTATGGAATTTTATTTCCTGCAGCTGATGAAGGGAAAGAATGCAAGTTAGTGGGATACACCGACTCTAGTTGGTGTAGTGATGCAGAGGATAGAAAATCCACAGCTGGATATGTGTTTATGTTAGGTGGTGCACCAGTTGCTTGGAGTTCGAGGAAAGAGCCAGTAGTGGCATTGTCATCATGCGAAGCAGAATACATAGCTGCTTCTCTTTGTGTATGTCAAGTAACTTGGATGGTGAACTTGGTCGAAGAGATTACAGGGAAGAGTCATGGAGCAATTACCATGAAGATCGACATCATGTCAGCTATCAATTTTGCGAAGAATCCAATAGCACACGGTCGAAGCAAGCACATCGAAATGAGGTTCCATTATCTTCGAGAGCAGGTAGCAGAAGGGAAGATGAAGTTGGAACACTGCAGAACTGAGAATCAGATTGCAGATATCATGACGAAGGGAGTGCAGGTCGAAGCCTTCAGAAAGCTAAGGACTATGATGAATGTAGATAGTTTAGACACAATGAATTAGGTGGTGTGTTGAATATAATTCATAGTGTGTCGAAGTCGAATATCATTCATAGTGTCGAAGGTGTTTCGACAGATTTGATTTAGATTGGATTCAGATTTGCATTTATTAGATTTGATATGATTTAGATTAGATTTGATATTTTGGGCTTTAAAGTTTTTGGGCCTTTGTAAATCTAAATCTATATAAAGGGAGTATCCCTTGCATTGTAATAGACATTGAGAACAGTATTCACAGTTGCAGTTGCAAGTGAAAGTTCAAATAAATCAGAAATCCCACAGTTCGTGGGTAACATCAATTCTCCAAATATTTCTCTTTTCTCTCATTCTCGTTTCTTGCTGTTATTGTTTTGTTCTTCTTCCTTTCATTGTCATTGTTTGTGGGTTGGTGATCAATCTTGAGATCAAGATTGAAGGGAAATCATCATAGGGCACGATGAATTTCCAACACATTTCAATTAGATTTTTCACTTATTTCTTAGAACAATTTTTTATAAAGCATTTTTTAAATAAATTTTACTTAATTTTTTTGCATATATTCACAAATAAATGTATAAAATAGAATCATCAATAAGTATTCCAAAATATAGTTTAAGTATTAACCTTCAACCAATAAAAATGATTTTAATGCTTGATAACTACGTTGGCGGGGCAACCCGCCCTTTTTTTGGCGAGCTTAAGGAGGGACGGACACAAAATCTCAACCCAACTTGCCATTTTTTGGCGGGCGCGCGGGCCGGCCCGGCTGACCACGACTCGTTTTGCCACCCCTAACCGTAATAACCCTTAATTACAAACAATGAATTTTATGCTCAGTGAGTTTTACGAAAATGCATCTCCGAATGGGGTTTAATTGATATAACTCGTGCCGAAACCTTTCCCATTCCTTCTTCATTTTCTACACGTTCAAAAACGTTTCAACTTCAAGGATCATTAGTAAGAATCAAAATGTCATTTTTCAAGCTTCAACACTACTTCAAGTGCATTGCAATCAATCTCAGTAGATACTATTCACTCTATTCAACCTTTCGCACAACAGATCTCTTAATCGATAAGTTTCTTTTTTTTCTTTCTATTTTGGAGTTGTGATGCATATATTAGGGAAATTAAGTTGTTTAAAATGTATTAGTTAATATTTACATTCAAAATACGTACTTTGTTTATACATGCATATGAATTTGTTAGTGTTTAGGGCATTATCTGCATTTTATGGAAGTTAAGCATTGTCACACATTTTTACGAAGATACTTCTCCAAATTTTTATGGATTTTTTGCCTTTCGAGTTTTATGGAAATGCATCTCCGATTTTCTAGGTTTTTTTTTTCTGTTTTACAGAGATGCATCTTCAAATTTTACTTGATTTTGATCTTGTTTTTTGTTTGGTATTATTGGAACATAAGAACAATGGTTAAAGAAAACCAGGACAGATTAAGGCACGATTGTGTATCCCAACATGCGTCTGTTCGTAGGGAGAAGGCAGTGCGCACGAGGCCACAAGTTAGTGTAGTTAGTTTGACGTGGAGGCGTCAACTTCACATGGCCGAGTGTCTTAGACTTCACAAGGTTGCATGTCTCAGACTTCGACCTCTCGAGGGCACGTGTCTCCTGCTGACCCTCCAACTTATGAAGCCCCTGAAGCCCAACAAGAGGAACCTGTTGCTGATGCTGATCTTGTTCCTGATAGTTTTCTAGGAGGCCCTTATGACACCTCTTTACTTCTGCTCTATGCAGAACATGTTGCTAAGCATGTGTGAGAAGGAAAGTTATATTTATTTATTTTTACCTTACATCTATTTCGTACTAATTGAGTGGCGAGTGATGTTCATATATTTATTTTTACAGGAGCATGAACCTGTAAATTTTGTAAACCATGAAAAGAAGAATTTGAACATAGAAATAGAATGAATACATGTGGTTTCAACATTGTGTTCATTACTCTAGGCTTATAGGTTTATGCGCCACTAGAAACAAGAGCATTGACCATGACATGTTGGCGACTTTTGCAGAGAGATGACACAAAGAAACGTGATCTTTCCACATCCCTAATGGTGAGATATCCATCACCTTTGATGATGTCTCATGTCTTCTACATCTTACGATTAGAGGGAGATTGCTAAATAATTCATGGATCAACAAATCTGATGCACTTGATTTGATGATAAACTATTTAGGACTTGAATAGGTGAGACTCAAGAGGAGCTTGACGTCACGAGAGGCACTCATGCCCATTTTTCATACCCGATTAATTTGTACAAATACCACCTTGTTGCGACAGTGGCGACTGAAGGTGATGACTGTCATACTCTAATTTTGTCCAGACATTTTTCAATTTTTATTTATCTGACTTGATTTTTACTTTTCATCATCAGTATAACATAACATACCATTCATCATGAATAACGCCTAAAAGGTCATCCAAGATAAAATTTTCGGATATACAGACAAACCGGTTAATTGTTTCTCAATTATACGTAAAATCAGTGGACGAAAAGTTTCAAAATCAAGCTTGTAGACGTCAGTATCATTAATCTACGGTTCACATAGTTTAACCTGGCGTGTTCGTTTTATTTTTTCGACAATACTAAAAAAATGTAATTTAGAGACGGAAATTAGTGAGGGAATTAAATCCCTCACTAATTGCGATGAATTTTGTGAGGGAAAACCGTGTACATAATTATTTAATAATGAGTAAAAATTAGCGAAGACATTTGTGAGATAATTATTCCGTCACAAAAAATCCCTCACAAATTCCCTCACAAATTGATAACTGTACATTTGGTGAGGGAATTTGAGAAGAATTTTATTTCTCACTAATATTTCCCTCACAAATTCCCTCATAAATGCGTTAGATGTTTTTGTGAGGGAAATATTCCCTCCCTAATATAATTTTTTATAAAAAATAATTTAAGGTAAAATTTTGTTGATGACAATGTAGTTTAAATTTTAATAAAATAATAGTAAAATGTTTTCTAAAATAAATTATCATTTTATATTAAAATAAATTTTGATATCTCTTTAAATTTTAAATTAAAACATAAATATATGTAGAGTATTTTATATTATATATAAATTTTTTCAAAATAAATAAAATTTCATAGATCAAAATTTCAAATAATTAGATTAAAAATGAATGTAAAATAAATATAAAAATTAAAATAAAAATATGATTTTATCTTGAATTGGCTTCCCACTCAAATAAATTTTAGTTTTGTATGAATTGGATTTTCCCTCTTTTTATAAATTAATATTTTAATAATAGTTTTATAATTATTTCATTTTCCCTCTTCTCTCACAATTCTTCCTGTGTCTCTCTCTTCCAACCCTAATATACTAACCTCATTTTCTCCATCTCTTTCTTTTAGCGAAACACAACCTCCGTCGACCTCTGTCAACGTCCGAAACTGTTTCAAGGTAACACTCTACATTTTCCCTCTCATTCAAAAAGCTTCCATCTCTCAAGGATTTATTTAATTTCAATTTCTTTCCAATTTCAATTTCATGATTTATTTAATTTGATGGTATTAATGTTTTCTGTCAGCTTGGATATACAAAAAGATTAAGAAGAAAAACAAGGAGAGAGATATTTTTTAAGAGTAATAACATTAGAGGTATGCATTTCTTGATTTTATTTTCTTTTAGGTTGTGTTTAGGTGAAAATATGCTTTAAAATGGTGGTCCTATTAGCAAAGAATTAAAGGATTTAGTAAATGATTTAGTAAATGGTGGTCCCAAGAGAATCTGAGCTTATTCTGTTTTGGTTTTTTGTCCGCAAGCGGTTTCTCGCTGTATGTGTTGGGTTTGTTATTGGTTCAGTGTGTTAGGGGTTTGGCAAGCCATTTTCATCAGGTGTAGGTCTTTGCTTCAGAAATTGAAACAGTCACCGAGAAGCACAACCGAAACAGTCACTGAGAAGGTCCTGCTTTGGGCATGCTGCGACAGAGTCACTAAACGGCACGACCGCAATCCAAGCAGCTCAGACAGATGAGACTACTGCCAGCAACCAAACCTACCACCTCTCTAATGATAACCCGAAAAACATTGTCTCATGTTAATCAAGTTAACATACATACATCATTGATGATCCCCTCTTACCATTGGAATTTTTGAAGGTTGTGTGAAGAAAGAAAGGATTCGATGATTGTTGTTGGATTTGGGTGAGGCATTTGAAGGTTGTTTGAGGTTGGTTTGTGTATTTTAAGGTTGGTTGATGTTTGTGTGGTTTGGAGGTAATGAAGGTTTAGGTTAAAGAGTATTATTGAAGGTGATTTGAGGTTTGAAGAGTTGATGAAAGTTTAAGACTCAAAGGGGCAAAGCAAGTTTTGGCTTCCAAGAGCTTGGAGAATGAGCAATAGGGAGTGTTAATTTATAGAGGAGGATTGAGGTGAGTGATTTGTGAAATTGTTG
Source organism: Lathyrus tuberosus (assembly GCA_022829125.1). NCBI lineage: Eukaryota > Viridiplantae > Streptophyta > Magnoliopsida > Fabales > Fabaceae > Lathyrus > Lathyrus tuberosus. Next base: position 983,272 of record JALAZF010000901.1, read on the forward strand.
TGCCGTTTTGTAAATTTTTCGTTGCTTTTTATTTCATTACTTTCTGTACTGCCTGCTACAAGTTTTTTTCGCGTGGTACGCCGTTTTCGAATTATGGTGGCTGCATATTAGTTTTGTCGTCCTTTTATGCATTGCTTTCTTTGTACAGGTTATTGGTTGTGATGTTGAAATTTATGTGCATGTTTTGGTGTTGTGGTTATACAGGTCGCATGGTGGGGTCATAGCTTGTACGGGGAAAGGTCACGAGTAAGAACATGCAGAAAGCAAATACACAAGTTGGAAGTAATTCCATGCGCAGGCAAAGCCACTCAATAGTAGCAAGACTGTAGAAGAATGGTCGCACAAAACAATCCAGAAGATAAAGGTTTCTCTTCAAGAACCTCTTTTCTTGTCCAAAACCTCTGATGATGGCTGCTCCAGCAACTGATTCACCCAAAAGTTGTATAATTGGAGATTTCTGGATGCTTACAATACATACCAGTTCCCTTGAGGAAGCAATGTAGTATTTCTGCATGGACAAACAACTAATTGTCATTAATTTGAGACATCACTGCTTCCCTAATACTTGATTAGAATGCATCGTATTGGTGATCCCTCAAAAATTGTTGTGAATACCAGTGTTTTTGTTTTTGAGATGTTCGTAGTTTTGTTTGGTATATCATAATTCCTGATTTAACAAGTCATATTTGTTTATTTCTTTGTTTCTTGTTATTTAGGGACTTCTGCTGCAATTCAGTATGGTACTGGAGCAATTTCTGGCTTCTTTAGCTATGACAATATAAAAGTTGGTGATATAGTTGTAAAAGACCAGGTAATGTTGATTCTCTGTTCCATATTTGGCTTCCTTTAGACGGGTAATATGTTGATCAATCAATTGATATAAGCATTGTTTTTATTCCCTTCAGGAATTTTTTGAAACAACCAGAGAACCTGGAATTACATTTGTGCGGCTAAGTTTGATGGTTTGCTTGGACTTGGATTTCAAGAGATATCAGTTGGAAATTCTGTCCCAATATGGTATCCATGCACATTTAAACATTCATTTTTCATTCTGTTATTATTTTTTGGATCTCTATTTCATTTAGAGAGGTGTTTCATGCTGCAGGTACAATATGGTTGGACAAGGTCTTGTTAAGGATCTTGTATTTTCATTTTGGCTCAATCGTAATCCCAAAGAAGAGGAAGGAGGTGAGATTGTTTTCGGTGGTGTTGATCCTGCTCACTTCAAGGGTGAACATACTTACGAGCCCGTGACACGAAAAGGATATTGGCAGGTTCGCTAGGCTTTTAACATGTTCATTATGCTATCCTTATACTGCATCTTTTATAATACTTGTGTTTGTTAAGTCACACATTTGTATTTTCTGGACAGTTTGACATGGGAGATGTGCTTGTTGATGGAAAACCCACCGGTAAATACTTGGTTGTTTCTTCAATGACATGATATTGAGAGCACTTTGCTAGATGCTCCATGGTTTTTATTCATTGAAAATGACTTCATAATATTGTCATTCAGGATATTAGAAGAAAAATGGAATAATGATAAGTGGAAAAGAAAGTCACAAATTAACACTCACAATAGAAAATCTTCGGATGGTCCATTACACACCGGAGGATCAATTCCAACAACTGAGCACTATAAGAGATTAGTAAGAAATTTAATTTCTTTTGTTTTGTTAAATATTTTATTTTAATTATCATTGATTTATATTTTTTCTTTATAGAAAAAATCCTCAGATACGGATCCTACTTGTTGGGAGTTATTTCAAAAGACACACAGAGTAAAAGGTAACCCAAACAAGTGGGTTTCTTCAAAATCAGAGATGGTTGCTGTAAGTTACAATTTCATAAACTTTTTGAGCATGTTATTTTAGTGTTGTACTAATGATATACTGATTATATTCTTCCTCACTACTTAATTGTTATTTACAGAATGAGTATGAAAAAAGGATTATTGAGAGGGACTCACAAGAGGCACATGGAGATGATGTTTCTAGTCATCAATCTAATAACATTATCTTCTTAGATGTTGTTGGAGGAGTGGACAAGAAGGGTCGTATATATGGTTTGGGACCAGAAGCAGCAAAGTACAAGTCGTGTAGATCTTTCACATCTGACGGTATCTCAACATCTGAATATGAACAAATGAAGATTGTTATTTCTGATTTGTCTGTTGAAAACAAGACCCTTAAAGAGAAACTTAAGACTCATGAAGAACAATACTAAATTGTGGTGAACACACTTTTTTGTCATCTACTAGTCTCAAGAACAATTATAGTATTATTTTTGTTGTAATTTCTTAATTTTAAGAGCTTTGTTTGAACTATTTTAGTTGTACTATCTAGTTTCAACAAAAAATACTATGTTTTTAATATTTAGTTTTAAGAACATATTTTTAGTACTATTAGTCTTGATTTGGGGAATATTTATGATATTCACAAAAACAATTTAGTGTTTCATATTCTGATTGATACAATTTAATTATGATGATATAGTAAATTCAGTTGTAGTATTAATTAAATTTGACAGGAAATTTACAATTTCAATAGTTTCATGCAGGTTCTGATTGTTTAGTGACGGAAAAAAAACGTCACTAAATCATTATCACTTAATTTAATGACGGAATATAATCGTCAGTAATTTAGTGACGAAAAATATCCCTCACAAATAATTATTCATTCATTAATTTTCAATAATTAGTGACGGAATATATACGTCACTAAAGTAAAATTACTGAGGTATTTAGAAATCCCTCACAAATTACTGGCGGATTTTTTTCAATTTTTAGTGACGGAATTGTTAATTTAGTGACGGATTAGTTCCGTAACTATTTATGACGGAATTCAAAATCCCTCACAAATTTTTTGCGACATTGAAATTCGGTAGGAATTTTGGCACGTCGCTAAATCCGTCACTAAAGGTTTTTGTGACGGATTTTAGTGAATTAGTGACGGAATAATTCCCTCTCCAAATTCAATTTTTTTAGTAGGGTCGCATTTTGATCAGTCTGAGCCTTCTCAAAATTTGACCAAACGCTATATTTTTTCTGAGACTTTTATTTCGCACTGATCATTTTAGTGTATTCAATTTAATTTTTCAGACACTTTTGTGTCCGACTTTTATTCATCATTTGATCTGTTTATTTCTTTTTTTTAGCCAATATAATATTTTGAATTAATTAGAATTATTTAAATAGTTAGTTAGAATTTATTAATTAGTTAGAACTTAGTTTGTTTAGTTGATTCTATCCTCAATTAACTAATAACACATTTCTAATATTTTAAAACAACCAAAATACATATGAGAAATTTGGAGAAAAGATAATTAGCACTGGATTCTCCAATTGTTCTCTCACATGCCATAATAATAACAAATCACCACCACCACCACACATGAGAACAACAATCTCTGCCACCAATCTCTTTACAAATCCCACCGCGTACGCATCATCATCTTTCCACTTTTCATTCTCCGATCCAAGCTACAACCAAACCATGAAATACAACCGAACACCATTGTTACCGTTCTCCAAACACTATTGTTTCCGCCTTCAGTTACGTGTTTGGTAATATTTATGTTCAAGTGTGGCTATGTTTTTACTCATTCAAGTTTTTGTTAGTTGTGTTATACATTTATTTTCGATCTCATTCAAGCATCATTTCACATACTGGTGTGTGTATTCGGTTGAGTTGTAGGTATTTATATTTTATGGCGATGCTTTTGTTTATCATTTTCTTCATGCTAAGTTTGTTTTTGCTACCATTCATGTTGATTTTATATGCTTGATCAGTTTTGTTTAGCTATAGTTTTATTTTGTATATTATGCGAAGAAGACAAATAATGTCTGTTTTAATGTTCATGGTGGAGTAATTGTGCTGAAATGTGACTTAAGTTAATACATTATGCTTCAAAATAAAAAGAGAGCTTCTGAATGCAAATGTTAGTGATTGGTTTCTGACTTCATTTCTAATTGATCAGAAGGATTTCTATGTTTATTTTGCTCACTACAACACTTCCATACTGTTGCTTTTGTTTTCTCCATTTCTGCATTTCGTTATTGAGAGAGAAAAGAGAACATTGATTTTGCTTTTTGTTTTATCTCCTCCACCACGTGTCTCGATTATTGAACTTTACTATTGGGTTGCGATTTCAAAAATTTTAATTCAATATTAACTTTCGAAACACATTTGGACACATAATTTTTTTTGACCGACTATGTATAAAGTGATTCCCATATGAATCTATTCTAAATGAGCTTAACTTGGTTCTAAATTTGTGACTTTCGATTTCGGTTGGCTTTCATGTCCCGTGGGTTATGTAATGCCCCGTTTTGTCCGATTTATTTAATCGAGTCGATTTAATTATTTTCGTTTTTATACTATTTTATTCTTGACTTTTATTTGACAATATATTATTTTTCATCGTTATTATGTTTTATCGCGTTTTGAGAGCGTTTGCGAGATATTTGAGCTGAGGGGTAAAATAGTCTTTTTAGGGGTTTAGATATTTGAGTTGTCCTATGTTTGTTTTTTCTAAGAAGCTTCAATGGTTACGAGCAAAACTAAGATGGTGGAATAGAAGTGTCTTTGGTTGGGTAGATTGTAATATAGAAGAGAATGCGAAGAGTTTAAACAGAGTAGAATAGGTGATAGCAGAATCTGATGACAAAGTGCCGGAGGACATGTTAAAGAATCGTGCCCAGGCTGAAGATGAGATGTGGAAGATGCTTAGAATCAAAGAAAGTTTGCTTCTCCAGAAGGCCAGAACTAGATGGATTGAGGATGGGGATAGGAACACTTCCTATTTTCACTTTGTCATTCGCCATAGAAACTTGTTGAGCACAATTTCTGAGATCAAAATAGATGATTCTATTGTACACGATGTGGCTGGGGTTAAAGATGGTATAGCCAAACATTTTGAGAAGAGATTTAGGGCAACCCAAACACCTCTAATCCGTATGACACCAGAGTATTTTAACACCTTATCTGTGTCTGATGTTCGTGAGCTTGAGGAGAATTTTGAAGATACAGAAATTAAAGAGGCAGTGTTCCATTGTAAGGGTGATAGAAGTCCAGGCCCCGATGGATTCAACTTGGCGTTTATTCAGAAATGTTGGTCTGTAGTTGGAGCGGATTTTATTAATTGTATCAAGGAATTCTTTAGGACTGCAAAACTCCCTAAAGTCTTGTCCTCTTCCTTCTTGGCCCTAATACCTAAAGTAGAAGATCCAGACAATTTGGATGACTATCGCCCTATTTGCTTAGTAGGATGTGTATACAAGGTAATAGCAAAATTATTGTCTGCCAGACTAAAGAAGGTTATGAGCTGCATTATATCACCTTCCTAGACTGCATTCATAGCAGGAAGGAACTTGTTAGATGGTGTTCTGTCGTTGAATGAAGTTGTGGATTATTCAAGAAGAAGCAAAATAGGTAGTTTAGTTCTTAAAGTGGACTTTGCTAAAGCCTACGACTGTATTGATTGGTCATACATTAGATAGGTGATGAAGTTTATGGGATTTGGAATCAAATTTATGAGCTGGATAGAAGGAACGGTGTTCAAAAGTTATATGTCAATACTTGTTAATGGGAGTCCTTCGCGAGATTTTGAAGTGTTCCGTGGATTACGCCAAGGTGATCCATTGTCACCATAATTGTTTGTCATTGCAGGTGAAGGTTTAGCTAAAGTCATGAAACGGGCAGAGGAAGTGGCTTTATTCAAAGAAATACAAATTAATCACAAGGACACAACATCGTTACTTCAATATGCGGATGACACAGTCATGGTGGGTGAAGCTAACTGGAATAATATCTGGGGTATTAAAGCGATTCTGAGATGCTTCCAGTTGATGTCGGGTCTTGAGATAAATTTTAACAAGAGCAGGCTGGTGGGTTTTGGAGTATCATCAACTTTTCTCAAGGCTGCAGAAAGATTTCTAGCATGCAAGAGCCAACAATGTCCTTTTAAATTTCTTGGTATTCAAATAGGAGGCAATCATCATCTAACTTCTTTTTGGCAACCGGTAATTGACAAAGTTAAGGCTCGACTGTCATCCTGGAAGGGAAGATTAATGTCTATCGGAGGTAGAGTAACTCTTATAAAATCTGTGCTTACGAATATACCAATTCATTATTTGCCGTTTTACAAAATGCCAAGGAAAGTCATCCAAACGTTAACAACGATTCAACGAAGATTCTTATGGAATGGTTCTCCTACTACAGAAGGGTTGTCTTGGATTGGGTGGGACACGGTCTGCAAATCGCAGGATGCTGGAGGTCTTGGTATAATGAACATTCAGTGCCTGAATGAAGCATTATTAGCGAAGTGGATTTGGAAGATTATGACCAACCGGAGTTTTATTTGGAGAGACATCCTCAGTGCCAGATATGCTTCTCTATTAAAGTCCTTGTGTGGAGATTATTCTCAGCCAGGTGCAGTTAGGCAATCAATGTGGTGGAGGGACATTTCATTGTTGTTTCGTTCATTTGGCAGTGCACCATTCCTTAGGTTCTGTCACTCTGATGTTGGAAATGGGGAGAAAACTTTATTTTGGAAGTCCATTTAGTGTGGAGATGTATCATTTGAAATACTATTTCCTGATCTATTTAGTGTTGTTGAAAATCCTAATAGTTTGGTCTGTGAGAATATAACTTGGTCTGATAACCATTGGAGCTGGAAGATTGATATGGCCGAACCATGTTCGAATCAACAGGCATATGAGCAGAAGGAAAACATGTTGGGGTTGATCTCGAGAGTGGAATTGTGTACCGGTACATGTGATGTTAGTCGCTGGAGTCCTTGTAATGATTTGGAATTCTCTGTTAACTCTACTTTTCAAATTCTATCCAAAGCAAATATTCCAGCAGATTGGATTCCTGCTAATTCATTGGCTGCTTTGAAATTAGTCTGGAAAGCGTTTTCTCCGCTCAAAGTGTTGATTTTCGGTTGGCGTCTTATTTTTTATCGCCTTCTAACTAGAGATAATTTGTATAAACGTCGGATCATTTTCTCCCCTCACGACCGGGTATGCCCTTTTTGTTTCCAGTGTGATGAATCTGCTTTTCATCTCATTTTTAGCTGCTCCAAATCTGTTATTATTTGGGAAAAAATCATTGAATGGCTGGGGGTCGAGGTCTTTCTAGATGATACGGTCGTCGACCATTTGCGATGCTGGACGTGTGCATTACTCTCTGCAGGTGTTGCCATTAAATATGCTGCTGGTCTTTGGCTTGTGATATGTTGGTGTCTTTGGAGTGAAAGGAACAAAATTATGTTTGCTGATGAATTGTGGAATGTTGATACCATATTTTCTAAGATTTTACTACTAACGTGGGAATGGATTGGAAAACGATCTAACATTATTTGTAACTATTACAGTTGGCTTAAATCACCTTTAGATTTTTTGTAAGGTGATTTAATCGTTTTTGTAAGTTGGGTTTTGGGTACCCCTCAGTACCCTAATTGAATATATTTTGCTTATAAAAAAAAAAAAATTTACCGCTTTCTTAACTCAAGAATAAAATCAAACACTTTTCAAAAAGAACAAAAGTAAACTCAATCCAACGTCGACCAATTTTCACAAAAATCAAACCCCTTCATATCACTTCAATAATCATTTTCAAACCAAACTCATTCTATCTCATTTCAATCTCAAATCATTTTCATAATCATCTCGTAACGATAATCAAATGTTTGATTCAACGTCAAGCCATTTTCCCAATCAAACTTCAAAACACCTAAAAAGATTGAAACTCTTTCTCAAATAAGATGAAAAAAAAGTGGGGTGTAGTCAACGATCTCCTGAGAGTGAGGACACAAGATGTAGTTCTCGACCGTCCGAACTCTCTCATCAACTCAAAATACCTCAACACATCAAACCTCTTTTACTCGCCCCCGTGCGATCAAACACCTTTTTTCAAAAGAACATTGTTTAGTCCCATTCTAATGCACATACAAACTAGTGCTTAAGCCTCCTCCGAGAGTAGTAGACAAGATAATGTTTAGCTCTTAGAACGTGATTTAAACACTTGTTCATTAAAAAACACAAACCAATAAGCCGTAGTCTACCCGAACTACGAAGCTCTGATTTCCTTATTGCACTATGAGGACACGTAAGTACAAGATTGCGAGATCCTGCCGAACCACCTTTTTCTTTTTTCAACAGTAGTTTCTCCGAACTACAGATGCTCTAATTCCTCATTGTGACACGAGGGCCCCAATCCTTGGCGAGCACAATAATAAAAAACCTCTTTTTTTCCCTTTTGAGGTTTCCTTTCTTTTCTTTTTTTTATCCCTTGAAGAAAGCAAATAAACATGAGCTAACATTCAATCACAAATCTAACTAAGAGGTTCCCGTTGAGTTTAACCGATGTGAGAGGTGCTAATACCTTCCCCTTGCGTAATCGACTCCCGAACCCGAATATGGTTGCGGCGACCATTATTCCATTTTAAAGGTTTTATCGATATTTTTCCTATTCCTTCATTGGGATAAATAAAGTTTGATGGCGACTCTATTCAAACTAAATTTTTCCGCGTCCATTGCGAAAGATTGTATTTTTTGAGGTACAAATGACGAGCAAATTTTGTTCCACAAAAAATGTGCATTGAGGTCATATTTCCTATACCTGACTGGCACGACAATATTTTTGGACAAAAGTGCAACCTACGTCGATGTAGTATATGTGACTCCACCAATTTAGAGCGGATCCCCAATTACAATTGGGGGGTCGCATGTTTGGTTTATCTGTACTGCAACCTAGATGAAACTTGTCTCTAAAAGACAAGATAAATGACTTGAAACTGCACACTATTTACAATAATTTATTTGCAACCTTTCTTGTTACTAATATTTTCACAATAATTGTGTTACATTTGTTACTAATATTTTAACTAAATCATATTTCAGACGTGGATCATCTTTCATTTTCCCCGCATATCAGGGTGGAAACCTAAGATAGACTACACTCAGGATTGGCTATGTGCTTGTGGCTTTGCCCCGTACAGAGGGAAACTGACGATAGTGTTGTACAAAGTGTTTATGTAGCATATGATATATGCTTTTGCCCATACGAAAGCCACCGTTAGACATGTCCCTGAGACGCCATAACCTTCTACTCTGGATGTGTGGCATGTGGGTCACGCCTGATGTATCCACATCTGTCTGAGAAGGTCATGTGTTAGTTCGAATATCTCCAGATTATTCCAAAACATCCTTCTTTGTCTACTCCTATGAAAATCTTCCACAGAGGTCTTAATGCCATACTTGATTATTTCTATAGTCATTTGGCACAAAATGAGGCACACAGTGTGGAAGAAAGTGAACCTTGTGCTTATGCACATGGTTAAATCCAATGGTTCTATCGAGTATCACATTCTTACATGACACCAGATGCTGGGAGAGCACCACCTAGACCTGCTCATCAGGAGATATTGAAAGAGGAACGGGTTAGGGATGACTACATAGTGGATATGTTGTCGGTCTATCACCGTATTGCGAAGATTGCGAGAGATTTCATAAAGAGAGGAGACATTGCAGAATGCAGTCCTAGTATTGCCGCCTTATAGACCATCCTACTCGAGGCACATAATGCCTTAAGGTATAGATAGCGTAAAGAGAGTTAGAAATACACAATAATTTATTTTTATTTGTATTTTGGTAACATTTGTATATTTTAAACAAATAATGTATCCTGTAATATTTTCGACTACTTGATTAATGTTTGAATACTAATTTATATATGACATGTTTGAATTGGATTAGTATCCTTAGCATGGTGTTAACATATCCTCGTTGAATTGACTGAAAAATATTGTTTTGGGACACTTCGTGTCAAATGTTGATAACTCAAATACCCTCATTTGTAATTTTTAGACGTTAATATGTACGTACTACAACATTTTATACCCTTTTAATATGGTCTAAAAATGCTTAGTAGTATATGATATATTTTTTCCTATCCATGAAGTTGATGGACATTTTTAGTGCTCTTCGATATTATTGCTTTTGTTTTTAAAGTTATTCTAACTAGATAATAAAATGTCTAGTTTTTGCCTATATGAGTTTTACACATTTACTTTGAACTTTGACGTAATTTTATTCAACCATAAATCACTTATTATTCTACTTACTTTAAGAATCTAAGAAAGTTCCAACTCACTTTGGCATAGACGTTTTCAAAATCCACCTTAAAAAGGATACAACTCTTTCCTTCCTTCCTACTAAAATCCACCAACTCGTTCGCCACGAGAACTCCATCTAAATGTTGTCTTCCGGGGACGAAAGCGCTTTGACAATTAGATATGATAGAGCCCAAAATGACCTTCAACCTTCCCGCCAAAAGTTTAGCAAGAAGTTTATACAAGCAACCTACTAAGCAAATTGGTCTATAATCATCTAAGCTCAAAGGGTTTGAAACTTTAGGAACTAGCGTCAAGAAAGATGAAGTGATAGATTTCGATAATACCGTGCCCGTGTGGAAGCCATTGAAAAAACCCACCACGTCTTCCTTAACAATGTGCCAACATTTCCGAAAAAATAACAAAGAGAAACCATCCGGGCCCGGACTTTTAGATCCCTCACACCCCCACACCGCTTCTTTTATTTCTTCCTCCTTGAAAGGGGCTACTAACGACTCTCTTTCCACACTATCAATGCTCCTAAAAGAGATTCCCTCTAAAGTAGGTTTCTCTTCGACCTCTTCGACGAATTTCCTTGAAAAATGTTCAAACACGTCGTCCTTCACCTTACTAACCGAATCTGCCACTCCACTTACCGGATTGAAAGTCCCAATATGGTTTCGTCTCCTTCTTTCTTTCATAACTCTGTGGAAAAACCTACTATTATTATCTCCGTCGTTGTTCCACTTCACCCCCGCCTTTTGGATTAGAATGTTTTCCTTTATCTTTAGATTAATCCAAAACTGGCTTGACGCTTCCTTTCTTCTAGAGAGAATGTCCGCACAATCACTATCTTTATCAAGAGCTAGTAACTCGTTCGCTTCATTCAACTCTCTTACACCTTTCTCCACCTCTAACTCATACCTCCCAAAAACCTTTGAATTCCACCACCTAAGACGATTTTTAAGGAGTCTCAATTTCTCTTTCAAGACAAAATCACTTCTTCCAACCACATTCAAAAGCTTCCACTCCTTTTCAACAAAAGGGATGAATTCTTTAAACGTAAACCACTCATTGTTAAATTTAAAAGGCTTCGGCCCCCAATCCTCCCCATCAATCACCAACCAAATAGGAGAATGGTCCGATAAATCCCTTGGCCTGATAGATTGACCTACCACCCCCCATCTTTCCAACAAAATCTCCGAAATTAAGAACCGATCAATCCGACTCATTGACTTCCCATCACCACTATACCAACTGTATTTTTTCCCTTTACACGGAACATCCACCAAGTTGCTATTTGCTATGAACGAAGCAAACTCCACCATCTCCGACCTTCTATAAACCCCTCCACGCCCTCTCCTTTCGCTAGGACTTTTGACCGCATTAAAATCTCCGCAAAAAATCCATTCTCCGTCTATATGCTTTCCTTTAAGCTCAATCAAATTTGCCCATAAAGATCTCTTCTTTGCCACCTCACAAGAAGAATATATATTTGTTATGTAATAGGTATAATTTCTCCACCTAAGCTTCACCCCCAAGAAACCATCACCTCTAAAGCTACATAAAACATCAAACTTACCCTCCTTCCACAAAATTAAAAGACCTCCCGATAAACCTCTAGATTCCGAAAAATAGAAACCAATATCCTCTTTGCTCCAAATACTCTTTATAACATCTTCCTTCATTGTAGAAAACTTCGTTTCTTGAATAAAAAAAAATGTCGGCATTCCCTTTTTTAATTAGTTTACTAACTCTCCTCCTTTTCACCAAAGATCCTCCCCCTAGCATATTCAATGAACCAATTATCATTGGAAACCATTAGAATTCTCCATCCTAACCAACATCCTAGCTTTATCTGCTATTTCTAACTCAGCAATTTTCTCTTTGGACAGATTATCTGAAGCAGCCTTCAACACCCCCAATTTCTCTATTACTTGCCACAATCTATCATCCCTGTTACTACCAAGATTCTCCCAACTTCTAAAGTTGTTCCTCATAATGTTAGACTCATCTGAATGTTCCCCATGGTAAATGATCAGTTTTCCGCTGTCATCCTTCGGCACACAGTTGTTAAAACCAGCGGCTGCACCTTTCTTCGCCTGGTATAAGTAGACCTGCTCTACCGGATCAAATTTCTTCCTACAAACCGTCTTTTTCCTCTTAAATTTTTTATTATTATCCATCAACCCTCCGTTCCCAAAAAGGTAACGGAATTTCATCCTTTTCGATTTATGCTTGCAACCTTCAAAAGAGCTGCCTCAGCTCTAGGAGAAATAGTCGTCGCTTCTGGTGTGCAACTCACCTTGGTTTCTGTCGACACAGAGATAGGATCGCTACTTAATCCCAAGTCCCTTCTAACTGTCTCAAAACTGCATATGCCCTTCATCAACCTTACTGCACTATCGAACGAGCCGTCTTCGCGAGATTGGCCGTTAAGAACCAGTTCGTTCCTAACACCTATTGAAACCCCATTCTCAGCGTTGATCTCAATGTCCCCTTCCTCTTCCTCCTCCTCCCCAATAACTGAGTCTTCGATATCGTTACAGGAACCCTCCTCCCTCAATGACTCAATGTCCTCCGAACAACCATCTACATTGTCCTCCGAATTAAAGGCAGTAGAGGAATTTTTATCTACTGCCTTAGAAACCTCGGCTATTCTAACAGGGCCATAGGTATCTTCCTTCAGTAGAAGTGAGAAAATTTTGTCATCCACTTCCACTCTCAAGTTCTGTTTTAGATTAAACGAAGTAGGCATCTTCACCTTAATCCTTCCTACGTTAAAATTCGACCCTTTTATAGTACTCTCATCGACACAAACAAACGTTCCCATAGAGTTAGTTATCGCAACGAAGAAATCGCTTTCCCAAACATGGATTGGGACCCCATAAAATCTCACCCACATCACTCTAACATCATCTATTACCTCCTCCTCCCAAGGTTCAACGGATGAAAACCATTGTTTCCACCAACTAACGCCCTCCCCTATAAAGTCAGCAATAAAGCCTTCCTCAACTTCTTCCAGAAGACATAGTAAACCACCCATCGGAGTGACCTTTATCGAGTAAAAACCTTCGATTTTGAACCAAGTTTGTAAATTGTAAGTAGCACCTGGAATGTGAACTTTGCCCACATAAGCTTTCTTCAGCCTTGCTTTAACTTCCGGCTTCGATGAATAAATAAAATCCTTAGACTCAGACTCAGGTTGAGCAGCACTTACCCTACAAGCCGCGACCGAAGCATACGTTCTGAGACCGACAGCATTACCTCCTCTGTTGAAAGACGCCTTCTGAACTTGTCTAAGTTGATGGAAGTACCCACCATTTCCCTGAAACTTCGAAGCACTGGAACCGCGATTGAACCTGGGTAAGTTCACATGAATCTTCTTCCCTCCCATAATAATATTATCCAATTTCCCCGCCAAAAGTCTGGCGTCCTCCACATCTTTGAACCTCCCGAAGCCGAACCGTTTACCCAATCTATTCCGCTTAGGGGGAATTACCACTTCTACGACATTACCTTCGCACCCAAATAACCCAAAGATATCTCCAGCCTTCGCTCTATCCGGTATCTCAGAGAAAAAGACTGTCGAAATCCCTTCTTCCTCAACACCCCTAAAGTTCCTTCCTTGCGGGTACCCATCCCACTTAATAAACTGCCGCCGATAACCCTTCCTCCTCACCTCAGTCCACCCTTGATTGCCTTCCATCCACCAGCAGAGCAGCCAAAGAAAACCCCAAAAGAAGAACAAGATTGATTCACAGGAATAAGCAGTCATAACCAAGTAAGAACACCCCTAAAACCAAGGCCCCTAACCCTAAGGTTAGGAATTTAAGCCAAAAATTTCAGAGTGCCTACTAGATCATCATACCCATTCAATCAAACAGAGGAAACGAAGAGAATAGTAGTCGACGAAGGGGTTGCAACACCGACCGACGGTTGCGACGCCGTAGCTTCAACAAGATTTGAACTTGTTTCTTGATCGTACCTAAATTGTACCTATCTGATTTAGTAAAAATTAATCATGATTCAAAAAGTAATAATATTAATTAGTTTTCTAGATATGCAAAAAAAATAACACTTAAAAAAGGATGATAATATTTTCTTAATATTAAAGAGGGGACCAACAAAACCTAATAAAAGTAAGGTCCAAGACCAAAAATGTTGGTTTTAAAATAGAGGCAAAAATACTCTTTTAGTCCTTTAACCTAATAAAAGTAAGGTCCAAGACCAAAAATGTTGGTTTTAGAGGCAAAAATACTCTTTTAGTCCTTTAAGTTATTTTAAAATGTCAAATTAGTCCCTTAAGTTTTTTTTGTAACGTTTTGGTCCCTTTTTAAAAATCTCCGTTAAAATAAATTGTAAACTCATATACCATTTAAACTGGTTTTTTGCGCTGATCACGGATTTATAATCAAATTTATCATACCGGTTACGGTTCATGAGAATCAAGTAAAAATGGACGAAATACATAATGAAAAATCATCGATCCAACCAAAATACACAATCAAACCCAAAATTAATCACATATTCGTGATCAGCGCGAAAAACCAATTTAAATGGTATATGAGTTTGTAATTTATTCTAACGGAAATTTTTAAAAAAGAATCAAAACGTTACAAAAGAACTTAAGAGAGGAACTTGATATTTTAAAATAATATTTTTACCTAAAATTGAAAACTACAAATTAAAAACAGAAGCAAAGTGCATTTAAACTTGATTCCAACATATCGCTCAGATACGATGATGGCTTCACCTATGGAGAGAAGAGACATTCTCCTATTCCGATCTGTCTCCAACTTCTGGAATTCTCTAATATCATTTGCCAGAAAACATTTTAAGCGGTCATAAATGGCAACAAACCCTAACATCATCGATTTACTCCCGACTCTTTGATATGCAAAGATTAAGAACACTCTTTGAGTCAGTGCCAAACTCCAAGGTATATTCACTGAATATTTCTTTTGATACTTTTCAAACTTTCTAGAGATGTATTTATATACAAAATATGAAACTGAATTGCCTATTATTACTCTAGCCCATCAACTCCTATAAATCTGCATTCCTAGTTTAAAGGAACCCCAACAACTTAGTCATGCTTATTGTTATTAGTTAGTAACAGACTCCCTTTATTTTAGCATCGCCATAATAAAATCGTGGGTCCACGCTGGTTTGTTACGACGTCGCGGTTCAAGCTTTTCTGCTGTGGAGCTTTGTTGTTCGGTTTCCTCTTCGTTGAATTCCGTAAAGATCGACGAATGACGATAAGTCCTCCCAAGTAGCATCTTCTGGTTGGTTGTGGGACCACTGCACCAAGACTTGTTTGTGGGACGACTTCGTTTATTGCAAATGCGGCCGGCCAGAATGGCTATGGGATACAATAAAGGTCGATTGGCGATACTAGCCTCTGGCAATGGATAATACTTGTCAACAGCTGAACCTTTGAAAGCACGCAGCAAGGATACGTGGAATGTGGGATGAATGCGGCTCCCAGGTGACAGACCCAACTTATAAGCTACTGGACCAATGCGTGCTATTACTGGGAATGGTCCAAAGAACCTTCTGCAAATCTTATGATTCAACCGAGCAGCCACAGTTGCTTGCCTATAAGGTTGAAGTTTCAAGAGAACCAAATCACCCACCTCGAATTGCATGTCAGTGCGATGTTTGTTTGCTTGTTGCACCATGCGTTGTTGAGCACGTATCAAATTCTTCTTTAGGTGTTGCAGAATTTCATCCCTCGTCAATAGGTCACCTTCTACTGCTTGAATTTTGGATTGTCCGCGCACGTACGTTGGAATGGTTGGGGGAGGGCGACCATAGACAACTTGGAAAGGAGTCATGTTGATTGATGAATGATGACTAGTGTTGTAGTGATATTCAACCCATGTGAGAAACCTGCCCCATTTCTTAGGATAGTCAGCTGCAAAAGCTCTCAAGTATTGTTCGACATAGCGATTTGTTACCTCTGTTTGTCCATCAGTTTGAGGAAGGTATGAGGAGCTCATCTTAAGTTTAGTGCCCATTAGATCAAACAATTTACGCCAACATTTGGTCGTGAATATCGAGTCACGGTCGGATACGATCGTGCGGGGTATCCCATGCAATTCGATCACCATGTTTACAAACAGCTCAGCTACTGTCGACGCGGTGTACTGAGTGGGAAGGGCTCTAAAATGTGCGTATTTGGTGAATCAGTCGATCACTACTAGTATAGTTGTGTTTCCGTTGGAAGGAGGTAGTCCAACAATGAAATCAAGCGCCAGATCTTCCAATACTCGCTCCGGTAGTGGTAGAGGTTGTAATAATCCATTCGGCGGGGAAGTTGAATATTTAATGGTTTGACAAGTAAAACACTGAGAGATAAATGTCTTAACGTCATGACGCATCCCTTTCCATATAAAATTGGCACCAAGGCGGCAAAACGTGCGATCCACACCTGCATGACCCCCTGTATGCGACTCATGGAATTCCCGCAACAGAAGAGGTTTAAGAGTAGAATGTTTGTTGATGTATAGGCGCCCTTTATACCTCAGTAGACCCTCATGCTCATCAAAACCAGATTCCTTTCCCTTACCTTGTTGAATTAGTTGGTGAAGAGTTTTGAGGTCTTCCATGGTTGTATTCTCTTTTCTCAATTGCTTCAAAAAATCAAATTGACTTGATGATATTGCCATCTGTAGTGTGGAATTATCATCTTCGAATTGTCGAGACAAGGCATCAGCTGCTGCATTCATAGAGCCAGATTTGTACTCGATAGTGAAGTTGAACCCCAATAACTTGCGCAGGTAATGATGTTGCTCGGGGGTTTGTACTACTAGGGTTAGCAGTTCACGAAGACTCTTATGGTCTGTGCGAACGATGAAGTGTCTGCCCAACAGATATTGTCGCCATTTGGTGATAGCTTCAACAATGGCCCGCAACTCTCTGAGATACGCCGATGCTCCTCGCATCCGGGGTCCCAACTTTTTACTAAAGAATGCGACGGGGTGTTTATCCTGCATGAGGACTCCTCCTACTCCCACATTGGATGCGTCTGTTTCGACAATGAATTGCTTGGTGAAATCGGGCAACCTTAGCACTGGTGTCACAGTCATGGTGTGTTTTAAGAGTTCGAATGCGCTGTTAGCTTTCTCACTCCACATGAAGTTATCTTTCTTTAGTAATTCGGTTATAGGTGCAGCTATTGTTGCATAACCAGCTACGAAACGTCGGTAGTAACCTGTGAGTCCCAAAAATCCTCGTAGTTGCTTGAGGTTCTTGGGTTTTGGCCAGTTATTCATCGTACTGATTTTGGACGGATCTGCTCTGACACCCTCCGAGGATACTAAATGACCCAAGTACTCCACCAATTTTTGGAAGAACTGGCACTTACTTCCCTTGGCAAAGAATTCCTTCTCCTCGAGGCACTGTAATACTTGTTGAAGGTGAGACACATGTTCTTGAATACTCTTGCTGTAAACCAGAATATCATCAAAGAAAACGGTGACGAAGCGTCGTAAGAAAGGTCTGAAAGCGTCGTTCATGGCTGACTGGAAGGTGGAGGGGGCGTTAGTGAGTCCAAACGGCATGACAATAAACTCGTAGTGTCCGTTGTGTGTGCGAAATGCTATTTTGTGAATGTCACGGCTGTCCATACGAATTTGATGGTATCCTGCTCGTAGATCCAATTTCAAGAACACAACTGAACCACCTAACTCATCTAGTAGTTCATCAATGGTGGGTATCGGAAACCTGTCCTTAATGGTAATACTGTTGAGGGCACGATAGTCAACACAAAATCGCCAAGAGCCATCCTTCTTTCTAACCAAGAGCACCGGTGATGAGTAAGGGCTGTTACTTGGGCGTATATAGCCACAATCTAGCATTTCTCGAACCAATTTTTCCATAGCGTCCTTCTGAAAATAGGGGTAGCAGTAAGTCCGTACATTAACTGGTGAGTATCTGGTTTGCAAATGAATTCGGTGGTCACTGCATCGTTAAGGTGGTAACTGGGCTGGTGTGGTGAAAACTTTCCGGTGTCGTAAGAGGAGGCCTTGAGCTTCAATTGGTAGGGTAGCATCGAGGGTACTAATGTCGACTTCCGCATTTGGCTGTGAAGCGGTGGTATCATCAGTTTTAGTGGCAGTGAGGTGGAAGAGGCCACGAAAATCACCGGCTTCGATAATTGTTCGCATTTGTGCGAAGGTGACCAAACTAGGGTTGGGCCGTGACTCACCCACCAAGCGAACTTGTTTCCCTTTCCACGTAAATTCCATGGTGAGGGCATTATGATCATGGAGGCACGGGCCTAGCGTCCTTAACCACTGCATTCCCAGAACAATATCTAGCCCACAAATAGGTAAGACAAAAAGATCCACTTCAAACAAATGACCCTGCATGATTAATGGCACACCCACACATTTTTGTTGGCAAACTATATGTTGTCCGTTACCCATATAGACCTTAAAACGTTTAGCAGTCTCGATAGTTAGACCCATTTTCTGAACAAGGCCTTCTTGAACAAAATTATTATTTCTTCCTGTGTCGATTAACACCTCCAATGTTTCAGCATCGTGCTTGGCTAAAATACTAAAGATGCGTGGACTGACTAGGTTTGTGAGAGAGTGTAAACTTACTTCTGGTTGCTCTTCCGATGTTTCTACTGTAGAGACCGAATCGATTTGGGTCTCGGTGTTTTCTTCGTCCTCTTCGTGACCGTACATCACCATCATTCTGTTTTTGCAGCGGTGATTAGGGTGGAATTTTTCATCACAGCTGAAGCAAAGTCCTTTGTCACGTTTTTCTCGCCATTCTGTTGGTGATAGCCACTTGATGGGTAGTTGCGATTTTCCTGCCGAAATTGATTGCAGTGGAGTTGGGTTGTTGGCTGTTGGGGTTAACACCTTGCTTTCCGGGTGTTTATAAGGAGGTCGTTGGGAAGTATCGGGTAGGCGGTGGTTGTCGCGGCGGAATCAGCCACGAAGATCCTCGTTTCTGTCCTCATATAGTTATGCACGGGCCATGGCGTCAGCTAGATTCGCCGGCGGGGAGAGAAGCAGCTCGCGATGGATCTCAGGTTTCAGTCCCCAAACAAAGAAATTGAGGAACACGGCGTCATTAACGCCGGTGGTACGCGTCATCAATTCTTCAAATTCAGTTCTGAATCGAGCCACCGTGTCACGTTGGATAAGCTTAGAAACTCGCCCAAGTGGATCTTCATACACGGAAGGGCCAAAACGTTTCTGAACTTCACGCAGGAAATCATCCCAGTCTCTGAACGCCCCGCTTTTCTCCATCCATTGGAACCATGAGGAAGCTTCGCCGTCCAGATGGAACGACACCATGGTGAGGCGAGATTCGGGGGTTAACTGGTGGAGGGTGAAAAGTTTGTTGATTTTGTAAATCCAATCTTCAACTCCTTTTCCATAGAAACGGGGGACATTGAGGCGAAGTGTCTTCATGACGGCGGTGAGGTCGGGCGGTGGTGGTGGTGGGTTGGATGATCGTCGGTTGTTGATTTCAGTTAACTCGATGAGACGTGCGTCTGTGGATGCCATGTATTGTTTGAGGGAGGCGGTGAAGTGAGCTAGTTAGTTCTCAGAGTGTTGTTTGAAGTTTGCTTCCATGGCACGAAGTGCCTCAGCGATGTCTTCATTACGCATGATGAAAGTGTAACAACCCAGTTTTCATGTGCGTTTTATTTAATCGAGTCGTTTGATTATTATATTATTATTTTATTTTGTTTTTCGACTTTTATCTGAAAATATATTATTTTTCATTGTTGTGATATTTTATCGGGTTTTGGGATCGTTTGCGAGATATTTGAGTGTGGGGGTATTTTGGTCATTTCCTGATATTTTTCACTAAGTAAGAAAAATAGAAAATAGTAGAGAGAAAAAGAGAAAGAAAGAAAAGGGAAAGAAAGAAAAAGGAGAGAAAAGAGAAGAAGAAGAGAAATAGTGGAAAACTTGGAAAAATCAAGAGAAATCAACTTCTAGTATCGATTTAATCGGGTAAGGATGCGAAATTCAATTATTGTATACTTGTATATGATTATGTATGTATATTTGTGATGTTTGTTGGATTGAAATGAAAATATTTTAGTAAACCTATTTTTGGTAAAATCGATTAGAAATTTATTAAATGTGTTGAAAATTATGTTGTTAGTGATCCTTATTGTTGGTATATGATAGATGCATGTTGTTAGTAAGTGTATTGGTGTTTTTCTGGGTATTGAGTGATGATTTGGAGGGTTTTGGATTGGAACCCGTATGAAAATTATGCAGAAGAATTTTTCTGAGATTTCCAGGTCATACGCGTATAGGGCATGTTCATACGCGTATGAACCTTGGCATTACGCGCATGGTGGGCGAGCCATGGGGCAATACGCGTATGGGTTGATTGTTTCCTCGGCCCTCTGCCCATTTGTGTATGATACGCGTAGCATTGCAGGGCATTACGCGTATGGGTTTGGTCATTACGCGTACAAACTTTTACACGTGAACTTTGGGAAAAATGAGTCTCTGCTCATACGCGTATGGCTCATGGTGGTACGCGTATGGACAGGACTTTTACAAAATGTGACTTTTCAAAATATCGTTTTTCGTTTTCGTTCTTAACTTTTGATCCGTTTGTCTGATTTTTACATTCTTGGTATCGTTGCATAGCTATTGAGCTGTACTTTCTTTTTATGATGATTTTGGAATTGTTAGCCGATTTAATTATGTCGGAAAATCAGGAATAGTGTCGGTTGTCGACTTTTGTCGTTAAACTTGTACGTAATTGATGTGAATTGTGCAAGGTGCTGTTGTATGATGTAAATGTATGTGTTTAGATGATGTCGTGATGATTTGTGGCCGTATGGAAATTAAATGCATTGTTTTGGGCATAAGTGCAAAGTGTGATTTTATCGATGAAATGAATGTATTTATGTGTGCATATTGAATGGCATGGGTCGTTGTATGCCAAGCATCATGATATGCATTGTTGAACGTCCTGAGTGACGGTTTGGATTCCAGAGGGAATTCGCTATAACTTCGTGTGCCCATGTGGGGTGTGAGCGATGATTATAGACGATCGTGTGCCCATGTGGGGTGTGAGCGATCGGGTCGTGTGCCTGTGTGGGGTGTGAGCGATCCATAAACACCGTGTGCCCGTGTGGGGTGTGAGCGGCGGGGAACATCGTAGGCCCGACGGGGAGTTACAGTGATGTAACGAGCGATGGTTCCAGCAGAGTTCCTGAGTGAACTAGTGATGAGAAACAATGGAAGTCGGTACCGCATGTGCATATGCATAGAGTCGTGCGCCGGTCTCTTTCATTTGCATAAATCATTTATGGTTGTTTATGTGTGGATTTGTGGATAAATGGATATATGGATATGTGTTGGTGATTGAATTATGTATTGTGTCCTGTAATGTCTTGTGTTTGAATTATGGCGTGAGTTGTGGTGAGAATTGTATATATATGCGTATTTTTGTGTTATATATATATTTGTATGCAATTATATTATGGTTGTTTTTCTCACCCTTCTGCTGTTTTATAATGCTCTATGAGGCATTGCAGATTAGAGCTGCTGGAGGTATTTTTGTGAAGCTTTGCGTCTTCATTCTTTTGTCGGTCGGCTTTGATATGTGACACCGGGTAGTTAGGGAGGCCGTTTGTGATAATTGTATATAATGTATATGTATATCTTTTGACTTGCGCGTGTATAACTTGATGTATGACAAACTTTTCATGATATATATATATATATGTATGTTATTCAGTTTTAGATTTTCCGCTTTTATTCTAAAATCTGAAATGTGGGTGTAAGGAACTAAGTTCCTCTGTTGATTGCTACCCCACTGTTGCATATCTTTATGAGCAGGTGTTGTATGAATTGTTTCAAATTGATGTGACCCTCCCGGTCTATGCCATGATAATTTAAATATACTCTGACGAAATTTTGAATTTTCTTTTACTGTTTTTTTTTTATTAATTGGGGGTATAGATTGGGGGTGTTACATTTAAGTGGTATCAGAGCCAGTTTGTGTTAGTCTGTGTCAGTTGTGTCAGTCCTTGTTGGTCGTTGTGGTTGGTTGAGCTGTTTGTTTAACCATAGTTTCTGTTATTGGAAATGAACAGAATATGGCTGGTAGGAATGATGCTGCTTTGGCTGCGGCTATGCAAGCTATGGGTCGTGCTGTGCAGGGTGCACCTAATGCTGCGGGTATTGATGAGTTCAGGAAGAACAAACCGCCTGTCTTCAAAGGAAGATATGATCCGGATGGTGCACAGATTTGGTTGAAAGAGATTGAAAGGATTTTCCGAGTGATGGATTGTGATGAAGATCAGAAGGTGAGACTAGGTACTCACATGTTATTGGAAGAAGCTGATGATTGGTGGGTTAGTACTCGACGTGTGTTGGAAGCTGCCGAAGAGGAAGAAATTACTTGGGAAGTTTTTAGCCGAGAGGTCTCGAGGAGGTATTTTCTTGAAGATGTGAGGGGAAAGAAGGAGATTGAGTTCTTGGAGCTGAAGCAAGGTAATATGTCTGTTGTTGATTATACTGCTAAGTTTGTGGAACTTGTGCAGTTTTATCCTCATTATGCTGAAGCTACAGCTAGTGGAAAAGTGTTCGCATTATCGGGGACTCAGACTTCGAGTGCAGATCGTCTGACTCGAGGTACTTGTTTTATTAATAGTACTCCTTTGATTGCTATTATTGATACTGGAGCGACTCATTCGTTTATTTCGTCTGAGTGCGCGAAGGGTTTGAATCTTGCATTGTCTTTGATGGATGGTGAGATGGTTATTGATACTCCAGAGATGGGGTCAGTAACTACTTCTTTGGTTTGTTTAAGATGTCCTTTGACCATTTATGGTAAAGACTTTGAGATGGATTTAGTGTGTTTTCCATTGGAAGGATTAGATGTGGTTTTGGGTATGAATTGGTTGCAATTCAATCGAGTTCATATTGATTGTTATCATAAGCTGGTAAGGTTTCCTTCTCTTGAGGAAGACGAAGACTCGAGTTTCTTATCTACCAAAGAGTTGAAGAAACTTTTGGTGGAGGAAGTTCAGTTGTTTGGATTGTTTGCATCTTTAACTGTGGATAGTCAAGTTTCACTTGAGGTGTTTCCTGCTGTGTGTGAATTTCCGGAAGTGTTTCCTGAGGATATTTCAGACTTGCCGCCAGAGAGAGAGGTGGAGTTTTCTATAGATCTAGTTCCTGGTACTAGACCTGTTTCTATGGCACCTTATCTTATGTCGGCATCGGAGTTGGTTGAGTTAAAGAAACAGTTGAATGAGTTGTTGGAAAAGAGGTTCGTGAGGCCAAGTGTTTCTCCTTGGGGTGCTCCAGTTTTATTGGTGAAAAAGAAGGATGGAAGTATGAGGTTATGTATTGATTATCGCCAGTTGAATAAGGTGACGATTAAGAATAAGTATCCTCTTCCAAGGATTGATGATCTGATGGATCAGTTGGTTGGTGCGTGTGTGTTCAGTAAGATTGACTTGAGGTCAGGGTATCATCAGATAAGGGTGAAGGAGGAAGACATTCAGAAAACAGCTTTTAGGACACGATACGGTCATTATGAATATTCTGTGATGTCGTTTGGGGTTTCTAATGCGCCAGGTGTGTTTATGGAATACATGAATCGTATTTTTCACGAGCATCTGGATCATTTTGTCGTGGTGTTTATTGATGATATCTTAATTTATTCTAAGTCTCGGGAGGAGCATGCAGAACATTTGCGTATTGTTTTGCAGGTTTTGAAGGAGAGGAAGCTTTTTGCTAAATTATCCAAGTGTGAATTCTGGTTATCGGAAGTGAATTTTCTTGGACACGTAATTTCAGGTAATGGTATTGATGTGGATCCATCTAAAGTAGAAGCAGTTCTACAATGGGAGGCTCCGAGATCCGTTACTGAAATTCGAACCTTTTTGGGTTTGGCTGGTTATTATCGCAGGTTCATTGAAGGTTTTTCTAAGCTAGCACTTCCTTTGACCCAGTTGACTTGTAAAGGGCAAGCGTTCATTTGGGATATTCGGTGCGAGGAAAGTTTTACTGAGCTGAAGAGAAGATTGACGACAGCTCCGATCTTGATTTTGCCGAATCCTAATGAACCATTTGTGGTTTATTGTGATGCTTCTTTGATTGGTCTAGGTGGTGTGCTGATGCAGGAAGGTAAGGTGGTGGCTTATGCTTCAAGGCAGTTAAGAGTTCATGAGAAGAATTATCCTACTCATGATCTTGAGTTAGCAGCTGTGGTTTTCGTGTTGAAGATTTGGAGGCATTATCTCTACGGTGCAAGGTTCGAAGTCTTTAGTGATCATAAAAGTTTGAAATATTTGTTTGATCAGAAAGAGCTAAATATGAGGCAACGTAGATGGTTGGAATTCTTGAAGGACTACGACTTTAGCTTGAATTACCATCCTGGTAAAGCTAATGTGGTAGCCGATGCTTTGAGCCGCAAATCGTTACATATGTCCGCTTTAATGGTTAAGGAGTGGGAACTTTTGGAATCGTTTAGAGATTTGAGTTTGGTTTGTGAAGTGACGTCGAATAGTGTTAGGCTTGGTATGCTAACGATTACTAATGATTTTCTGATGACTGTTTGTGAGAAGCAAAAGTTGGATGTGAAATTTGTGGATTTGATGTTGGTTGGAGGAGAAGATGCGAATAGTGATTTCCGAGTGGATATTAATGGTGTTTTGAGATTCCGAGGTAGGATTTGTATTCCAGATGATGAGGAGTTAAAAAGGATGATTTTGGAGGAAGGACACCGGAGTAATTTGAGTATACATCCGGGAGCGAATAAGATGTACCAAGATTTGAAGAAGATTTTCTGGTGGTCTGGATTGAAAAGAGATGTGGCTCAGTTTGTTTATGCATGTTTGACTTGTCAGAAATCGAAGGTGGAACATCTGAGGCCTAGTGGTTTGTTGCAACCGTTGGATATTCCTGAATGGAAATGGGATAGTATTTCCATGGATTTTGTGACAGGGTTACCGAATACTCAGCGAGGGCATAATGCTATTTGGGTGGTTGTTGATAGGCTGACTAAATCGGCTCATTTTATCCCGATTGACATCAGTTTTTCTTTGGAGAGGTTGGCTGAGATTTACATCAGTGTGATTGTGAAGTTACATGGAGTTCCATTGAGTATTGTTTCTGATCGAGATCCTAGATTTACATCGAGATTTTGTGAAAGTTTAAAGAAGGCTTTGGGTTTTAGATTGAGATTGAGTTCGGCTTATCATCCGCAGACGGATGGTCAGACGGAGAGGACGATTCAGTCTTTGGAGGATTTGTTGAGAGCGTGTGTTTTGGAACAAGGTGGTGCGTGGGATAGTTATCTTGCATTGATTGAGTTTACGCATAATAAAAGTTTCCATTATAGTATTGGAATGGCACTGTTTGAAGCATTGTATGGACGAAGGTGTCGAACACCTTTGTGTTGGCACGAATCTGGTGAGAGGACGGTGGTTGGACCAGAGTTGGTGCAACAGACGACAGAGAAAGTGAAGTTTATTCGTGAGAAGATGAAAGCTTCTCAGAGTAGACAAAAGAGTTATCATGATCGGAGACGGAAGGATCTTGAGTTTCAAGAGGGTGATCATGTATTTTTTAGGGTTACGCCGGTAACGGGTGTGGGTCGTGCATTGAAATCGAAGAAACTTACTTCTCGGTTTATTGGTCCTTACCAGATATCCGCGAGAGTGGGTGCTGTGGCTTATAGGGTGGCGTTGCCGCCGAATCTGTCGAATTTGCACGATGTGTTTCATGTTTCACAGCTTCGGAAGTATGTTCCGGATCCGTCGCATGTGATTTTGATGGATGAGGTTGAGGTAAGAGATAATCTTACAGTTGAGGCATTACCAGTTAGGGTTTTGGATCGCGAGGTGAAGAGGCTGCGAGGCAAGGATATTGCACTTGTGAAAGTGGCGTGGGGCGGCGCTGCTGAGGGCAATTTGACTTGGGAGTTAGAGAGTTGGATGCGGGAGTCATATCCAGATTTGTTCGTCAAAGGTAATATTTTCGAGGACGAAAATTTCTAAGTGGGGGAGAGTTGTAACGACCCAGTTTTCGTGTGCGTTTTATTTAATCGAGTCGTTTGATTATTATATTATTATTTTATTTTGTTTTTGACTTTTATCTGAAAATATATTATTTTTCATTGTTGTGATATTTTATCGGGTTTTGGGATCGTTTGCGAGATATTTGAGTGTGGGGGTATTTTGGTCATTTCCTGATATTTTTCACTAAGTAAGAAAAATAGAAAATAGTAGAGAGAAAAAGAGAAAGAAAGAAAAGGGAAAGAAAGAAAAAGGAGAGAAAAGAGAAGAAGAAGAGAAATAGTGGAAAACTTGGAAAAATCAAGAGAAATCAACTTCTAGTATCGATTTAATCGGGTAAGGGTGCGAAATTCAATTATTGTATACTTGTATATGATTATGTATGTATATTTGTGATGTTTGTTGGATTGAAATGAAAATATTTTAGTAAACCTATTTTTGGTAAAATCGATTAGAAATTTATTAAATGTGTTGAAAATTATGTTGTTAGTGATCCTTATTGTTGGTATATGATAGATGCATGTTGTTAGTAAGTGTATTGGTGTTTTTCTGGGTATTGAGTGATGATTTGGAGGGTTTTGGATTGGAACCCGTATGAAAATTATGCAGAATAATTTTTCTGAGATTTCCAGGTCATACGCGTTTGGGGCATGTTCATACGCGTATGAACCTTGGCATTACGCGTATGGTGGGCGAGCCATGGGGCAATATGCGTATGGGTTGCTTGTTTCCTCGGCCCTCTGCCCATTTGCGTATGATACGCGTAACATTGCAGGGCATTACGCGTATGGGTTTGGTCATTACGCGTACGAACTTTTACACGTGAACTTTGGGAAAAATGAGTCTCTGCTCATACGCGTATGGCTCATGGTGGTACGCGTATGGACAGGACTTTTGGAAAATGTGACTTTTCAAAATATCGTTTTTCATTTTCGTTCGTAACTTTTGATCCGTTTGTCCGATTTTTACATTCTTGGTATCGTAGCGTAGCTATTGAGCTGTACTTTCTTGTTATGATGATTTTGGAATTGTTAGCCGATTTAATTATGTCGGAAAATCAGGAATAGTGTCGGTTGTCGACTTTTGTCGTTATACTTGTACGTAATTGATGTGTATTGTGCAAGGTGTTGTTGTATGATGTAAATGTATGTGTTTAGATGCTGTTATATCGCCATAATAAAATCGCGGGTCCACGCTGGTTTGTTACGACGTCGCGGTTCAAGCTTTTCTGCTGTGGAGCTTTGTTGTTCGGTTTCCTCTTCGTTGGGTTCTGTGGCAGCCCAATCTTTCATCAATTGTTGGATGAGTCCGGTATCTAACGATACCTCGTTTTGACCAAAGCTATCACTCTTCCTTTTGATCTCATAACAGATATACTCTCTAGGCTACCCGTCAAAGTCCTTCTCCAATTTCGATGCGTCTGCAAATCATGGAATTCTCTAATATCCGATCACAAATTTGCCAGAAAGCACTTTATCATGTCAACCACGCCCATCCTCCACGTCTTAAACCATGGCGATCCCGCCTCACAGCGGTTTGAGCGGTTTGATTTAAGGTCTTATCCACTCCAATCCATTTTCACAGACCTAACTACTGATTTTGTTCAACTTGATTTTCCATTTAAAAGTCGTTATGAATACAATTACTTTGTTGGCTCTTGTGACGGAATCCTCTGTGTTGCCAATTTTCAGAACACCTCTGTCGTATTATGGAATCCTTCTATTCGAAAATTCAAGGAATTGCCTAAGCCACGAGTGACTGGTCTGTCAAAGTTTGGCTTCGGCTATGATCATGTTTCTCATGATTACAAAGTGGTTGTTCTTTACGAAATCTATAGACGTGGTATTGTTGAAGACACAACTAGAATAAAGGTTTATAATTCGGGAACCAATTTTTGGAGAAGCTTTTCGATGTTGCCTTTTTCTTCTGATTTCGGCTATGGCTATGATCAATCGGGAGTATATCTCAGCGGTACAATTAATTGGTTGGCCTCTGCTAAATGGTCTCTTTCACTTTTTATTGTTTCTTTTGATTTAGGTGACGATTCTCATCAAAGGTTTCTTCCTCCTGAACATGGAGTGATTGACGGGAGGTCGAAATTGTGTGTGTTGAGGGATTGTTTGTGCATAATTTCTTATTATGATGTTTGGGTAATGAAAGAGTATGGAATTAAAGAGTCTTGGACTAAATTGTTCAAAGTTTTTGACTTTCTAGATCATCTTATAAATTCTTTCTTGACCAATGTATTGCTCCCTCCGTTCCTTTTTAAGTGTCACTTTTAGAATAATTTTTTGTTTCTTTTTAATTGTCACTTGCAAAGTTCAAGGAAGTATTAATTGCACTTTTGTCAAAATTACCCCTATGTATTTATTGTAGAGAGAGAAAAAGTAAAATAAATGTAATAAATAAATAGGGGTATTATAGGTAAAAGGAGAATTATGATTTAAAAAGTAACCATAATGATTAGTTTTATTGGTATGTGTAAAAAATGAAAAAATGACACTTAAAAAGGAACGGAGGTAGTATATATTTTTGAAGACGATCAAGTGCTGTTGGTGGAGAGAGGGAACAAGAAGTTGATAGTTTATGATTTAAAGAATGACACTTTTAAGGTTACTGTAAAGTTTCCATCCCTTCCAGAAATCTGCCGCGAGAGTTTGATATCACCTTGCTCTTAATGTTCTTAATGCTAGGATGTCACTTGAGCATTTTAACCACAATTTATATGTTATTTTATGTTTATGTTTTATTTATTTATGTTGTAATTGCTATGATTATCGGTTTATGTTATTTTAACATGCTCTCATTTGTTTTCTTATTTTTAACTTGTATAATTCATGTCTCATATTTAATGTGATGTTCTTAATTTGATACTAGTTTGTCTTTTAGAAAATTCATAAATATGAAATTAACAGAAGATCACTAGTACTCTCATATACTGGTCTTTTTGCAGTATGTGCAGTATGTGCCTTTATTACGTGTTATATATATATATATATATATATATATATATATATATATATATATATATATATATATATATATATATATAGTATCAACAACAGTCTCTATTTGGAAAAAAAGATGTTTTGTATGTTGTAATATATAGAAGATAACACTACAACCCTTTTAGATTAGGCATGTTTAAATGCATTTTTCGACCTTCTGAATATGCTCAAAACTTTCAAGAATACAATAAAATTTACTATACTATAAAATAGAATGATTAATGATATGAATTTTCCAAAACTGGACACACAAGCATGCTATGTATGGATTAGATAGGCCATGTATTGTATAATGTGTACTCCAGTCAATGGTATCATCACATAAATTTGATTCATAATAGTAATAAGAATAGAGAAGATGATATGATAGTACGTAGAGAATGTGATGCTTCAAGACTAGTTAAGTTGTAACTTGTATGTATGTACACTGCTGTTCTTTCTAGTTTTTCTAATGCAAGTATATTTTTATGAGTAGAAATGCTTCTTAGTGTGGACTAGTGTCTCTTTCTAGGAAACACGGTTCCAAATGACTAGTGTCTATTTGCTCCTGAACCTGTGGAGTTAAAACAAGTGTAAAGCTGTATTTCCTGCATGATTAGGATAGGGCTTGAAAATCAAAGTTTAGTCATAACGTATGAAAATGCATTAGCCAATGAAGGATCGAAAAATGTATCACTATGAGTAAGGGGTGGCTATTGAATAAAGGCATGATTGTACTACTATCCCTGTGTTAGCCTCCATTTTCGACGCCAGGAAATTAAAGCTTTTTTAAATTAAGAAATTATTTGTTACACAAAAAAGGCTTCGACCGTATTCTGGAGGGGCATGGGTCGAATAGGTTTGTAGAAGCCTCAAAAAATGGCTAAGTGTTCGGAAGTGTCTCGACATGAGAGTGCTGAACGCGCGTGGTAACTGCCTTACTAAAGCTGGAGGGAATTTCAAGTGTTTGAAATTTAGATAGGAGCAGTTGTAAGAGTGAGAACGGTTGAAATCAAGGAGAAGGCTCTAGAAAGGCACGACTCAAGTGATAACCACCACTTAGCAGTTATTTCTTAGCATTATAAATAGTAGGAAATTCTATGTAATAGGGGTGTTCATATTTTTGTACAAGTTACTCTAAGAAACTCAAAGTACCCTCGTGTAGAGAAACGAGTTCGTGAGAATGTACGTAATGTAACACCATTGTCTTCATTAATCTAATTTATCTTCAACATGTTTACTTTCCATGCCTTTACAGTTTCTTGAAATTTATCTTCCATGCCAAATTTATGTTTAAAGTCATTTAAGTTTTCTGCGTTTTGCTTTCGACTGCATTTTAAGTTCAAGCATTTAATCTTCAAACCTTTACTTTTCAAAGCCTTTCATTTTCAAGAACGTGAAGTTCTCCTTTAAATCAACTGCATTTATTTTCAAAGTCTTTTACTTTCCAGCGCTTTACCTTCGACAACACTTTTACCTTCCCAGCCTTTACTTTCCAAGAACGTGGAGTTCGTTGCATTTTACTTTCAAAGCTTTTACCTGTTCGACGCCTTTAATTTTTGCACCCTTTACTTGCATTACTTTAAATTTCCAGTCTTCACTTTACTTTATTGCCTGTAGTCGAACGTGGAGTTCAGTTAGATTTTATTTTCAGCATTGTCGAACGTGGAGTTCAGTTTACATTTTCTTTAAGTTACACTTCTCTCTCGAACTTAGCACATGTCCTAGGATTTGTTTGATCGATCCTGCAAGTTAAATCAATTTGCGTTTAGATTGATAGATCAGAGGTTGTTTACCAAAATACACAGTAAACAAATTGGCACGCCCAGTGGGACCCAGTGCTAAGTCAACCCTTTTTGTCAGCCTTATCTCTCTTGGTGAAGAAGTGTTTTCGTTGCATGTTATTGAGGAGCGGGAAGTTAGCCACATCAAACGAAGAGATACCAAAGAGAAGATATATTAAGAAGATGGCAACTAATGCCAATCAACAAGTTGATCCTCAAGGGAGTATTTCAAGCACTCAGTCCAGTAGCAGTATTGGGACTCAAAGCACTCCATCACCAGTGTCTTCGACAGGAGGACCGGCGTCACTTCCGTTAGTGGTGTCTGAGCCAGGATCAACATATACAAAATCATATACTCAACCTGTGTTGGAATATATAGGACCACAAAGTTCTAATTCGCTAACACCCCCAGGAGGAAATACAATGTACAGGCATGTTCCTCCACCAGGTTTCCCACATCCAGGGTCACGGAGTCAACCCTATGGTATGCCTACATCAATGATGCAAAACCTGCAGAATGCTCCACCTGTATTTTTTAGAAACTGTTGTGTCTCCGCCACTACAAGGGTCAGGATCAGGGGGACGAAACAATCAGAGTATAGGCGTTGGTCACTCTGTTCAAACCCCTAGCCTTACAAATACATCCATAAATTGTTTAAGACAGCAGATGGATGAAAGTAACATGCAAAGGGTACATACGTTGTCTCAGACAATGGGAGAAGTTTTTCAACCTTTGATTCAAAATACAACTCAAACTAACCAACAACTGGCTGCACAAGTGGCACGCATGGCTGATTTCATGGGAGTACCCGCAGTAGATCGAAGAGCGACGGTGGTCGAAGATATCCCAAGGCGTCATCAACGTCAGATACCTGATGCTAACCTGGAGGATCAAGAGATGGTTGACCATTTCAGAGTCGAACCACCAAGAAACCAGATGCCATACCAGATGGAGGTAGAACTAGTAGTGATGGTGAACAGGAACCAAAACGCAGACCAACTACTTAGGCAGGTTCGACACCAGAATCAAGCAGAAGAAAATAATCTTGCAGCCATGGTCGAAAGGATAATGACTAGGAATGGGATGAATTTTGGCTTCA
This sequence comes from Lathyrus tuberosus, assembly GCA_022829125.1. Classification (NCBI taxonomy): domain Eukaryota; kingdom Viridiplantae; phylum Streptophyta; class Magnoliopsida; order Fabales; family Fabaceae; genus Lathyrus; species Lathyrus tuberosus. The sequence continues at coordinate 1,015,301 of JALAZF010000901.1, forward strand.
CCAGGCCAAATTATACCTCACCTATAGTGGACTACATTCTCCAAGCAGAACTTCCCCCTAGGATGAAGGTTCCAAAGTTCAGCAAATTTTCAGGAGATACTACTGAGTCTACTGTCGAACATGTGGCTAGATATTTGATCGAAGCGGGCGAGGTTGCTGCTGACGAGAGCCTTAGGATCAAATACTTCCCAAGTTCCCTTACCAAGAATGCCTTCACATGGTTTACTACGTTGCCTCCAAATTCCATATACAATTGGACCCAATTAGAACGCTTGTTTCATGAACAGTTCTACATGGGGCAAACTAAAATTAGTTTGAAAGAATTGGCTAGCATCAAGCGCAAGGTCACTGAGCCAATTGATGATTACCTGAATAGGTTTCGACTTCTTAAAGCCAGGTGCTTTACACAAGTGCCAGAACATGAGTTGGTCGAAATAGCTGCTGGGGGTCTTGATTATTCCATTAGGAAGAAATTAGATACCCAATATCTTAGAGATATGGCCCAGCTGGTTGATAGGGTTCGACAGCTAGAGAGGCTAAAAGAAGAAAAAGCCAAATTCAGTAGGGGTAAAAAAGTAGCGTTTGTCGAATGCAAGGAAGATGTGGAGAGTCTGTATGGTGAGCCATCTTGTTTCGACGAAAATGAGGTTGACGTTGCTGAGTTAAAGCAAGGTCCACCTTACGCTTGCAAATTATTAGCTCCTTCAGAAGGAAAAAATTCTGTCGAATCCAACGACAAATTCCCTAAGAAAACATATACTTTCGACGTCACTAAATGTGACGAAATTTTTGATTTGTTAGTTAAAGATGGGCAAATGATAGTGCCAGCTGGTGTTAAAACTCCACCTTTAGAACAAAGAAAGAAAAGAGGTTTTTGTAAGTACCATAATTTTTTGGGTCATAAAACTTCTCAATGTTTTCTTTTCAGGGATTTAGTGCAAAATGCTATCCAGGAAGGAAGGCTGAAGTTTGGGGAAAAAGGCAAAGCCCAAATGAAGATTGACTCTGACCCATTGCAAGTTGCAGAGGCCAACTATACAGAGCCTCATGAGGTTCAGATGGTGGAAGCCACAGGGGGACTCAACGAGTCAGTCAACATGGTAGAAGTTACTGAAGACTTCGTCGTCAGTGCTGTGATGATTGAAGGTTCTAGTAAGGCTACAAGTGGCCTAAACGGTGATGGTACCAGTCTGATGTTGGTGACCAAAGAAACTGCTGATAAGTTTGTGGAAATGGATAATGCTGCTAAGGTTTTTGATGTAACCACAAGTGGGTGGAAGACAACTGTCCATAAAGGCATTAATATGGTCGAGTTGGCTGAGGAGTCTGATTCTAGTTCAGATAGTATCAACACCAATGAGGCTATGGGTAGAAATGCCCCCAATGTTCAAGTTGTTAAGGAATTAGAAGATGACATACTCTTGGTTGGTGAGATGTTGGACATGGATGGTTGTCTGGTGGAAAATTGGATTTGTATAGCAGCTGGAACTTTTTTCAAGACATCTCCTGACGTCGAGAGAGTTAATGCTGCGGAGATGGTGGAGGCTGAGAAAGCTGCTTGGGAAAAAGCTTCCCAAAGAGCTGCAAAAGCGGCAGTAGGTGGTGGCTACTTGGCAAAGACCACTGAAAGTCTGGAACCCAGCTTCTCCAAGATGCGTCTGAAGGACAGAATGGATGTCAACATGGTCGAAATTACTGATCGAAAGAATGAACCATTGAGTAAGGTAGATGAGCAAGAGAAACTCAACAAAATGGCTTACCCTAAGCCAGGGGAGACCATCGTGGACTTTTTGCACGTTGCCAGAAGAAAGACTCTGGAGTAATGTTGTGTCCCAGGTGCAGCGCCATTTTCGATGAAAAGGCTGCCCACGAGCTTGAAGGTGTTAAGAAGGATGGCGAAAGCTGGGGGCTGAAGGTGAACAAGGGGCACAGAGGTTTTGACCATAGGCAACTTTCGACAGGGCCAAAGAACCAAGTACCAAGAGCCAAGCCAGAAACATTCAAACCTGCTGTGAATGTGCCAACAGGTAGTTGGATCAAACCTGTCGAAGGGAGAGGACAGAAGAAAAAATGGGAGAATTTTGACGTGGAAAGAGGTGCGTCTTTTGAGTACAGAAAGGAGAATCGCACCACAAACAAATCAGCATACATTTCGCAGAATTACAAGGGTAACAACCCAATGTCTAGATCGCAATGGCGAAGAGAGCAACGCAGGCGAAAAGCTGTTAGGGAGGCTCAGGTGCAAGGGGAGTCAAGCACCAATGTGGTTGGGGTAACGGAGAAGGTACCCATACGACGAAAGTTGTTTACTATTCAGCCAGAAAAGAAGGTCGAAGAGGATGAGGATATGACTGATAACTTCGACAATGAGTCAGCAGCTTCTCTAGACATTCTGGTAAATGTAGTGTCAGTAATGCCAAGAGAATTTGGTCAAGTCTCAGAAGTCGAAGACTTAGACCAAACTACTGAATTGGAAATGATGGCACACAAGCCCGTGTGCTATTACATCATGAACAATGGGTGCGTCGAAGAACATAATGCTTTCTTTGAGCGTCCCACGGAGGCAATGAAGGGTCACTTGAAGCCTCTTTATATTACTGGAAAAGTGGAGAATGTTCCTGTCAACAAGATTTTGGTAACTGTGGTGCGACGGTTAATTTGATGCCAAGATTTCTGTTGAGCAAGATTGGAAAATTTGAAACTGATATTAAACCCCACAACATGGTTCTGTCGAACTATGAAGGCAAAGTTGGTTCTACTCTGGGAGTGATTCAAGTAGATCTCACTGTGGGAACTATTACCAGACCAACAGTGTTCATGGTCGTCGAAACAAAGGCTAACTATAATCTACTCTTAGGAAGGGAGTGGATTCATGGGATAGGAGCAGTACCCTCATCCATGCACCAGAGAATCACAATTTGGAGACCAGATGGGATAGTGGAAAACATTGAAGCTGATCAAGGGTACTTTAAGGTGCCTGTTAATCATGTGGACAGTAGGCAATTTGAGAAACATCTGGCGAACATTGCTCCATGTCCTCCAACTGATTTTGAGTTTAGACCTGACGAAGACACGTTTTATTTGTTGTACTTACACCCTGTAGAAGGTTTCAGATGGGACAGGGAGGTACCAGGAGGAAGATTGCCATGCTTAGGTACACCTCCAATAGAGCCCACAGGGTGGGGAGATGAGTTAAGTAATCATGACTGAGTTCGATGCTATGAAAAGAATTTCGGCCTATGCGGCCGAAACAAAACTACAAGCGGCTATGAAGATGAGCCTTTGGGATTTGAAAAGGATCTGTTGGCAAATAATATAAAAATGCTAGCACAAGATCCTTTGGAAGAAGTGGACCTCAGTGAGGGGGCAACCAAAAGGCCTACTTACATCAGTGTCAATCTTGATCCCCAGTTGAAAGTCGAAGTAGTCCAGCTGTTGAAAGAATTCAAAGACTGCTTCGCTTGGGATTGTGATGAGATGCCTGGTCTGAGCAGGGAGTTAGTCGAACATAAGTTGCCTATGACGCCTGGGAAAAAACCAGTCAAGCAAAATCCAAGACAGTTTGCACCAGAGATACTGTCAAAGATCAAAGAGGAAGTCGAAAGACTGCTTCGTTGCAAATTCATTCGCACTGCAAGGTATGTCGAATGGTTGGCTAATATAGTACCTGTTATTAAAAAGAATGGGTCTTTGAGAGTGTGCATCGATTTTAGGGATTTAAACTCTGCAACTCCCAAAGATGAATATTCAATGCCAGTAGCAGAAATGTTAATAGATTCTGCAGCAGGACATGAATACCTTAGTATGCTGGATGGATATTCTGGCTATAACCAAATATTCATTGCTGAGGAAGATGTTCATAAAACTGCTTTCAGTTGCTCTGGAGCCTTAGGCACCTATGAGTGGGTAGTGATGCCTTTTGGTCTCAAGAATGCTGGTGCTACTTATCAAAGGGAAATGAATTCAATTTTCCACGATTTTATAGACACATTCATGCAAATTTATATTGATGATATTGTTATAAAATCTATTTCTCGGAATAGTCACATCGACCATCTTCAACAATCCTTTGAAAGGATGAGAAAATATGGTCTTAAAATGAACCCTCTTAAATGTGCTTTTTGTGTGCAGGCAGGGGATTTCTTAGGCTTTGTGGTCCATAAGAAAGGGATTGAAATAAATCAGAATAAAACCAAAGCCATAATGGAGGCGAAAGCGCCATCAACCAAAAAGGAGTTGCAGTCGTTGTTGGGCAAAATCAACTTCTTAAGAAGGTTTATATCTAACCTGAGTGGCAAAACACAAGCTTTTTCGCCATTGCTTCGTTTTAACAAGGATGGTTTCGAGTGGGGGCAGTTACAGCAGGAAGCCTTCGACAAGATCAAGGAGTACCTAAGCCACCCTCCAATTCTTTCACCACCTTGTAGAAACAAAAGTATGAGATTGTACATAGCTGCAGCAGATAGAACTCTAGGGAGCATGTTAGCTCAAGAGGATGAAAATGGAGTCGAAAGAGCCATTTATTACCTTAGTCGAGTTTTAAATGATGCAGAAACTAGGTATAGCATGATTGAAAAGTTATGTTTATGCTTGTATTTCTCTTGTACTAAATTAAAGCAATATATAAAACCTGTTGATGTGTATGTTTCGTCTCACTTTGATGTTGTAAAACATATGTTATCTAAACCCATTTTGCACAGTCGAATTGGCAAATGGGCATTAGCATTGACAGAATTTTCCTTAACATATCAACCTTTAAAAGCTGTGAAAGGGAAAATAGTTGCAGACTTCATAGTTGACCATTCCATAAATGAAAATGATTTGAATTACGTCGAATTAAGATCTTGGAAATTATACTTTGATGGATCAAGCCATAAAAATGGAACAAGAGTAGGAATATACATTATTTCTCCTGAAAAAATTCCAACAAAATTCAAGTACAAGGTCGAAGGTCCTTGTTCTAACAATGAGGCTGAATATGAAGCATTAATTGCTGGCCTTGAAATTTTGTTAGAATTTGGGGCAACTAGAGTCGAAATAATGGGAGATTCAGAATTGGTTATAAAACAAATCACAAAGGAGTATAAATGTGTTAAAGAAAATCTCATTATGTACTTTGTGATAGCCAATAAATTATTAAAGAAATTTGAGGTAGTGGCCATTCAACACATACCTAGAATAGAGAATTAAGTTGCTAACGACTTGGCCCAGATTGCTTCTGGATACAAGGTGTCGAAAGAGAACCTTCAAGAAGTAATTGAGGCAAGAGGTAAGGTGGTGGCTGTTGGATTATGTCCATCAGACTTAGAAACAACTAAGCTTGGGTGTATAGATGGCGAAAATTTTGAAATTTTTGCCATAGATAATTTAACAGATGAAGATTGGAGAAGGCCCATATTTGAGTATTTGTGAGACCCAACGGCTTCGACAGAACGGAAAGTCAGGTATCAAGCTTTGAGCTATGTGCTGATGGGTAATGAATTGTTTAAAAAGACCCCTGAGGGAGTCTTACTGAAATGCCTTAGTGAGGCAGAGGCGTATTTGGCACTTTCGACAGTACATAGTGGGGCATGTGGAGCACACCAAGTTGGCTAGAAGATGAAATGGTTGTTGTTTCGACAAGGCATGTATTGGCCCACTATGCTGAAGGATTGCATAGAATTTGCTAAAGGGTGCCAAGAATGTCAAATTCATGCTGGCATACAGCACATCCCTGCAAGTGAATTACATTCTATAGTGAAACCATGGCCTTTCAGAGGATGGGGTTTGGATATAGTGGGAGAGATTCGACCAGCATCTTCAAAGAACCAGAGATATATTTTGGTGGGAATTGATTATTTCACCAAGTGGATTGAGGCAATACCACTGGTGAATATAGGTCAGGAAGATGTTATTGAGTTCATCCAAAATCACATTATTTATAGATTTGGTATTCCTGAAATAATTACTACGGAACAGGGATCCGTGTTCACTGGTCGAAAGATGCAGGAATTTGCCAAAGAAATAGGTTTTAAGTTATTAACTTCTACACCGTATTATGCTCAGGCCAATGGGCAAGTCGAAGCGGCCAATAAGATAGTGATTGGACTAATCAAGAAACATGTGGGAAAAAGGCCTAGAAATTGGCACAAGACGTTAGACCAAGTTCTTTGGGCGTGTCGAACATCCCCCAAAGAGGCTACCAACACTACCCCATTTCGACTCACTTTTGGTCACGATGCAGTATTACCTGTTGAGATTTATCTACAGTCTGTAAGAATTCAAAGACATCATGAAATTCCCTCTGAGAATTATTGGGAAATGATGATGAATGAATTAGTGGATTTGGATGAAGAAAGGCTTAGAGCCTTGGAGTTGCTGAGAAGACAGAAGAAGAGGGTCGAAGAATCCTACAACAAAAAGGTTAAATCTAAATCTTTTGCATGTGGGGAATTGGTTTGGAAGGTGATTTTGCCCATGGATCGAAAAGATAGAACATTGGGCAAGTTGTCCCCTAAGTGGGAAAGACCATTCCAAGTCATACAAGTGTTCTCTAATGGAGCTTATGAAGTGGAAGAATTAGACAGAGATAATAGAATCTTGAAAGTAAATGGCAAGTATTTGAAAAAATATAAGCCTATGCTGCAGGAGATTCATATAAAAACATAAGCTTTATTTGACAGAAGAAAGCCAAGATAGGCCAAGTTAGGCTAATATGGCATACAAAGCAAAGAGAAAATAGTACAACATTTTCTTTCCCAAGGAAAGGTTATTCATAATCTCTCCAATCTATGGATTTGAGGAATTCCATATAATCTGCATCTGGCTAATCATCAGAGTCTTGGGTGCTGGAGCGCCCTTTCTTGGAGATCTTCATTTTGGTTTCCTTCTTCTTGGCTAAAGAGGCTGCTCCAATGGAGGCATTGGGTTGTTGGGGCTCCTCTACTTTCTATGTTTCCTCAGTTGCCTTGGCCTTCCCTGCCGTCTGCTTGGTTGGAGGTTTCTCTGAAGTATTCATGGTTGTTTCTATGCAAAGCGTGGTCAGATGGAAGAGATTTATAGAGGCTAAGGGCTGATTGGATTGGCCAGCCAAACGGTGGAAATAGGTGAGTGATTCTTGGAAACAGGCCTGAGGGCTATGCTACAAGTAAGCTAGAGGCTTATGCCTTAGAGTTTAAAGCTAGAAGGGTGATTTTACAAGAAAAAGATAAAACGCTTTAATTGCGAATTTGACTGGTAAAAATACCAATAGAGAGCATCATCATGCAATATAGGTCGAAAGCAGTTAAAGGCAGAATAATAATGATAAATTAAATCAGTGCCAACAGGCATAAAATTGTCACTACATAAAAAGCCTGAAAAGGCCAAGAAACAAGTGATGATTAGACAAATGAAATAAAGGTGTCGAAGGTATCAGAAGGGAAGCCTCGACGCCAACTGAGAAAAAGAGTCTATGTGATATTTGAGTCGAGCATTTCACAAAGATTCGTCAAGTATTACGTCTGCGAGCTCTTTCTCATATCTTTGAGCCACTTCAATATGATCAATAGCATGCTTCGTCTCTTCAGCCATCTCAGTGTCGTCGAGTTGGCGCAGATCACGGTTGCGGCTTTCAGCATTTGCAATTTTAGCTTGTAGCTTTGTGATCTGCTGCTTCCACGCTTTGATGTCCTTCGTGTTGGAGGCTATCTCATCTTGCTTTTTCTTTTGATCAGCCTCCATACGTTGGATCTCGTCATACGCCTCTTGTGCACTACACCAGGCTGCACTCTCACTACCAGATGTTCTCTCGATGGTATCCTTGATCGAGGGAAGCAGTTTTATTTCTGCAGATATTTGGTTTACCACGGCAGTTAGCTCTATCAGAAAACCAGAGACATCTGGATTGAGGGTAGTGAGCTCAATCTTTGCAAGGGTGTCCTTCAGGTAAACAGGTGCAGTTGGATCTGAGGCCAGAATTTTGTAAATATCCCCTTTGAAAATTTTTTTCTTCATGGCTTGGAGAATTGATTGGGCGAAGCCATCTGGTGCTGAGGTTGAAGAAACAGAGGAAGAACCGTGCCTTTGCTCAAGAATTAATTTGGCAAACTCACGTGGGTTCGACCACTTGAGCGCTATTAGTGAGTCCCCAGATAGTGCAGCGACCATAGGCGAAGGAGTGTGGTGGGGGTGAGGCTCAGCTTGTTCTTCTTCCTCCTCTGATGATTCCTCTGCCTCTTCATCTTCTTCTCCTCCCATTTCCTCATCAGATTCATCCGCAGCTGGTTGCACATTCTCCTGCTGATCAGCTAGTGTGGTTTGATCAAGAGTGGCGTTGTGTGTTAGGATCTCAGGTTCACGCCTTTCGTCTTCAATCATCTGGCCCTTATCCATGGAGGTACCCTGATTGATAAGTGGTGGGCTTGAAGCGTCATCCTCATCAGAGTTAGCTCCCTCTGCTTGTGCGTGCTGAGTTGGGGTTGGAACTGGTGCTGCAGTGGCTACTGTAACACGTGGAATAGGTTGATTAATCTCACTCAGACCAGAGCCAATATCAGAAGAGGGGTGATAAGTTAGCTCACCTTGGCTGTTGAGAAGCGGTGGTGAGGCTTTCTGAAGTTGGGTGAGGAACGGATTCGTCAAGTGTGGCGGTGGCGAAGTTGCTTGGAGTTGGTTGAGGATCCGGATTGTTGATGATGGATGCCTGAAGAACACAAGTGGAGATAATGAGAATGAAATAATAGGCGGAGGATGTCAAGCATAATAGAAAAGGTAATGGTGTGCATACCTGAGTTTGTTCAACAGCAGGACTTGATTCTTCAACCCCATGGTCACCAAGAGGGGGCCTCAAGGCTACCTTGGAGGGTTCCTTCTCGACACCACTTGTAGTGGATGTCTGTTCGAGTATTTTGGCCACCTTCGAAGGAGGTGGGCAAGCAGGTCCAGAGGCTTTTGTGGGTTTTTTCCTTTTTCTCGTAAGAACATCTTCAGGAGATTCATCTGAGGCCTCTGAAATTTTAACCACAGCTGGGGCATCTTTCTTGCCTTTCTTGGAAGGTGTTGAAGGCTTTCGACCAGTCTGAAGAGGCGGTGAAAGTAAGGAGGAAATTCATAGAGTACAAGTAAAAACAAAAGGTGCAAAGTATACTTGTGTACTCCCTTGGTCTTTGCCACTTTGCAAGGTGGCAGCTCTAGTCAAAGCGGCTTTCCTAGGCATAGCTGAAAGATAGCACACAATTGTTACAAGTCAATGATTACATGACTAGTCATAAAGCCATGGAGTAAGGATCTCAAACCTTCATATATTTCAGATTCGAAATGAACGTCCTGAATTCCTATATGAAGGTGCCCTTTAAAATTGTCTAACGTATGCTTAGTCGAAACCACTCGTTGGGCTTTTGGCTGAGACTGCTGTCGAAGAAGCTTTAAATGCTCCCCACAGACAAACCAATCTGGAAATGGAGGGGCAAGCGCCACTCCAAAATCAGCATTAGGCAGTCGGGGGAACTTTGGGGAAAATATTTTAAAAGCTACCTCATAACGTTTCTCACGAGGGACGTTGGGAGGAATTTTTAGTTGATCCAGCTTTTCTAGAAATTTTCTCTTTAGAGTACCAGCAGCCTCATGAATGGTTCGACTAAGAAGGATGGCGAAAGCTGGGGGCTGAAGGTGAACAAGGGGCACAGAGGTTTTGACCATAGGCAACTTTCGACAGGGCCAAAGAACCAAGTACCAAGAGCCAAGCCAGGAACATTCAAACCTGCTGTGAATGTGCCAACAGGTAGTTGGATCAAACCTGTCGAAGGGAGAGGACAGAAGAAAAAATGGGAGAATTTTGACGTGGAAAGAGGTGCGTCTTTTGAGTACAGAAAGGAGAATCGCACCACAAACAAATCAGCATACATTTCGCAGAATTACAAGGGTAACAACCCAATGTCTAGATCGCAATGGTGAAGAGAGCAACGCAGGCGAAAAGCTGTTAGGGAGGCTCAGGTGCAAGGGGAGTCAAGCACCAATGTGGTTGGGGTAACGGAGAAGGTACCCATACGACGAAAGTTGTTTACTATTCAACCAGAAAAGAAGGTCGAAGAGGATGAGGATATGACTGATAACTTCGACAATGAGTCAGCAGCTTCTCTAGACATTCTGGTAAATGTAGTGTCAGTAATGCCAAGAGAATTTGGTCAAGTCTCAGAAGTCGAAGACTTAGACCAAACTACTGAATTGGAAATGATGGCACACAAGCCCGTGTGCTATTACATCATGAACAATGGGTGCGTCGAAGAACATAATGCTTTCTTTGAGCGTCCCACGGAGGCAATGAAGGGTCACTTGAAGCCTCTTTATATTACTGGAAAAGTGGAGAACGTTCCTGTCAACAAGATTTTGGTAACTGTGGTGCGACGGTTAATTTGATGCCAAGATTTCTGTTGAGCAAGATTGGAAAATTTGAAACTGATATTAAACCCCACAACATGGTTCTGTCGAACTATGAAGGCAAAGTTGGTTCTACTCTGGGAGTGATTCAAGTAGATCTCACTGTGGGAACTATTACCAGACCAACAGTGTTCATGGTCGTCGAAACAAAGGCTAACTATAATCTACTCTTAGGAAGGGAGTGGATTCATGGGATAGGAGCAGTACCCTCATCCATGCACCAGAGAATCACAATTTGGAGACCAGATGGGATAGTGGAAAACATTGAAGCTGATCAAGGGTACTTTAAGGTGCCTGTTAATCATGTGGACAGTAGGCAATTTGAGAAACATCTGGCGAACATCGCTCCATGTCCTCCAACTGATTTTGAGTTTAGACCTGACGAAGACACGTTTTATTTGTTGTACTTACACCCTGTAGAAGGTTTCAGATGGGACAGGGAGGTACCAGGAGGAAGATTGCCATGCTTAGGTACACCTCCAATAGAGCCCACAGGGTGGGGAGATGAGTTAAGTAATCATGACTGAGTTCGATGCTATGAAAAGAATTTCGGCCTATGCGGCCGAAACAAAACTACAAGCGGCTATGAAGATGAGCCTTTGGGATTTGAAAAGGATCTGTTGGCAAATAATATAAAAATGCTAGCACAAGATCCTTTGGAAGAAGTGGACCTCAGTGAGGGGGCAACCAAAAGGCCTACTTACATCAGTGTCAATCTTGATCCCCAGTTGAAAGTCGAAGTAGTCCAGCTGTTGAAAGAATTCAAAGACTGCTTCGCTTGGGATTGTGATGAGATGCCTGGTCTGAGCAGGGAGTTAGTCGAACATAAGTTGCCTATGACGCCTGGGAAAAAACCAGTCAAGCAAAATCCAAGACAGTTTGCACCAGAGATACTGTCAAAGATCAAAGAGGAAGTCGAAAGACTGCTTCGTTGCAAATTCATTCGCACTGCAAGGTATGTCGAATGGTTGGCTAATATAGTACCTGTTATTAAAAAGAATGGGTCTTTGAGAGTGTGCATCGATTTTAGGGATTTAAACTCTGCAACTCCCAAAGATGAATATTCAATGCCAGTAGCAGAAATGTTAATAGATTCTGCAGCAGGACATGAATACCTTAGTATGCTGGATGGATATTCTGGCTATAACCAAATATTCATTGCTGAGGAAGATGTTCATAAAACTGCTTTCAGTTGCTCTGGAGCCTTAGGCACCTATGAGTGGGTAGTGATGCCTTTTGGTCTCAAGAATGCTGGTGCTACTTATCAAAGGGAAATGAATTCAATTTTCCACGATTTTATAGACACATTCATGCAAATTTATATTGATGATATTGTTATAAAATCTATTTCTGGGAATAGTCACATCGACCATCTTCAACAATCCTTTGAAAGGATGAGAAAATATGGTCTTAAAATGAACCCTCTTAAATGTGCTTTTTGTGTGCAGGCAGGGGATTTCTTAGACTTTGTGGTCCATAAGAAAGGGATTGAAATAAATCAGAATAAAACCAAAGCCATAATGGAGGAGAAAGCGCCATCAACCAAAAAGGAGTTGCAGTCGTTGTTGGGCAAAATCAACTTCTTAAGAAGGTTTATATCTAACCTGAGTGGCAAAACACAAGCTTTTTCGCCATTGCTTCGTTTTAACAAGGATGGTTTCGAGTGGGGGCAGTTACAGCAGGAAGCCTTCGAAAAGATCAAGGAGTACCTAAGCCACCCTCCAATTCTTTCACCACCTTGTAGAAACAAAAGTATGAGATTGTACATAGCTGCAGCAGATAGAACTCTAGGGAGCATGTTAGCTCAAGAGGATGAAAATGGAGTCGAAAGAGCCATTTATTACCTTAGTCGAGTTTTAAATGATGCAGAAACTAGGTATAGCATGATTGAAAAGTTATGTTTATGCTTGTATTTCTCTTGTACTAAATTAAAGCAATATATAAAACCTGTTGATGTGTATGTTTCGTCTCACTTTGATGTTGTAAAACATATGTTATCTAAACCCATTTTGCACAGTCGAATTGGCAAATGGGCATTAGCATTGACAGAATTTTCCTTAACATATCAACCTTTAAAAGCTGTGAAAGGGAAAATAGTTGCAGACTTCATAGTTGACCATTCCATAAATGAAAATGATTTGAATTACGTCGAATTAAGATCTTGGAAATTATACTTTGATGGATCAAGCCATAAAAATGGAACAGGAGTAGGAATATACATTATTTCTCCTGAAAAAATTCCAACAAAATTCAAGTACAAGGTCGAAGGTCCTTGTTCTAACAATGAGGCTGAATATGAAGCATTAATTGCTGGCCTTGAAATTTTGTTAGAATTTGGGGCAACTAGAGTCGAAATAATGGGAGATTCAGAATTGGTTATAAAACAAATCACAAAGGAGTATAAATGTGTTAAAGAAAATCTCATTATGTACTTTGTGATAGCCAATAAATTATTAAAGAAATTTGAGGTAGTGGCCATTCAACACATACCTAGAATAGAGAATTAAGTTGCTAACGACTTGGCCCAGATTGCTTCTGGATACAAGGTGTCGAAAGAGAACCTTCAAGAAGTAATTGAGGCAAGAGGTAAGGTGGTGGCTGTTGGATTATGTCCATCAGACTTAGAAACAACTAAGCTTGGGTGTATAGATGGCGAAAATTTTGAAATTTTTGCCATAGATAATTTAACAGATGAAGATTGGAGAAGGCCCATATTTGAGTATTTGTGAGACCCAACGGCTTCGACAGAACAGAAAGTCAGGTATCAAGCTTTGAGCTATGTGCTGATGGGTAATGAATTGTTTAAAAAGACCCCTGAGGGAGTCTTACTGAAATGCCTTAGTGAGGCAGAGGCGTATTTGGCACTTTCGACAGTACATAGTGGGGCATGTGGAGCACACCAAGTTGGCTAGAAGATGAAATGGTTGTTGTTTCGACAAGGCATGTATTGGCCCACTATGCTGAAGGATTGCATAGAATTTGCTAAAGGGTGCCAAGAATGTCAAATTCATGCTGGCATACAGCACATCCCTGCAAGTGAATTACATTCTATAGTGAAACCATGGCCTTTCAGAGGATGGGGTTTGGATATAGTGGGAGAGATTCGACCAGCATCTTCAAAGAACCAGAGATATATTTTGGTGGGAATTGATTATTTCACCAAGTGGATTGAGGCAATACCACTGGTGAATATAGGTCAGGAAGATGTTATTGAGTTCATCCAAAATCACATTATTTATAGATTTGGTATTCCTGAAATAATTACTACGGAACAGGGATCCGTGTTCACTGGTCGAAAGATGCAGGAATTTGCCAAAGAAATAGGTTTTAAGTTATTAACTTCTACACCGTATTATGCTCAGGCCAATGGGCAAGTCGAAGCGGCCAATAAGATAGTGATTGGACTAATCAAGAAACATGTGGGAAAAAGGCCTAGAAATTGGCACAAGACGTTAGACCAAGTTCTTTGGGCGTGTCGAACATCCCCCAAAGAGGCTACCAACACTACCCCATTTCGACTCACTTTTGGTCACGATGCAGTATTACCTGTTGAGATTTATCTACAGTCTGTAAGAATTCAAAGACATCATGAAATTCCCTCTGAGAATTATTGGGAAATGATGATGAATGAATTAGTGGATTTGGATGAAGAAAGGCTTAGAGCCTTGGAGTTGCTGAGAAGACAGAAGAAGAGGGTCGAAGAATCCTACAACAAAAAGGTTAAATCTAAATCTTTTGCATGTGGGGAATTGGTTTGGAAGGTGATTTTGCCCATGGATCGAAAAGATAGAACATTGGGCAAGTTGTCCCCTAAGTGGGAAAGACCATTCCAAGTCATACAAGTGTTCTCTAATGGAGCTTATGAAGTGGAAGAATTAGACAGAGATAATAGAATCTTGAAAGTAAATGGCAAGTATTTGAAAAAATATAAGCCTATGCTGCAGGAGATTCATATAAAAACATAAGCTTTATTTGACAGAAGAAAGCCAAGATAGGCCAAGTTAGGCTAATATGGCATACAAAGCAAAGAGAAAATAGTACAACATTTTCTTTCCCAAGGAAAGGTTATTCATAATCTCTCCAATCTATGGATTTGAGGAATTCCATATAATCTGCATCTGGCTAATCATCAGAGTCTTGGGTGCTGGAGCGCCCTTTCTTGGAGATCTTCATTTTGGTTTCCTTCTTCTTGGCTAAAGAGGCTGCTCCAATGGAGGCATTGGGTTGTTGGGGCTCCTCTACTTTCTATGTTTCCTCAGTTGCCTTGGCCTTCCCTGCCGTCTGCTTGGTTGGAGGTTTCTCTAAAGTATTCATGGTTGTTTCTATGCAAAGCGTGGTCAGATGGAAGAGATTTATAGAGGCTAAGGGCTGATTGGATTGGCCAGCCAAACGGTGGAAATAGGTGAGTGATTCTTGGAAACAGGCCTGAGGGCTATGCTACAAGTAAGCTAGAGGCTTATGCCTTAGAGTTTAAAGCTAGAAGGGTGATTTTACAAGAAAAAGATAAAACGCTTTAATTGCGAATTTGACTGGTAAAAATACCAATAGAGAGCATCATCATGCAATATAGGTCGAAAGCAGTTAAAGGCAGAATAATAATGATAAATTAAATCAGTGCCAACAGGCATAAAATTGTCATTACATAAAAAGCCTGAAAAGGCCAAGAAACAAGTGATGATTAGACAAATGAAATAAAGGTGTCGAAGGTATCAGAAGGGAAGCCTCGACGCCAACTGAGAAAAAGAGTCTATGTGATATTTGAGTCGAGCATTTCACAAAGATTCGTCAAGTATTACGTCTGCGAGCTCTTTCTCATATCTTTGAGCCACTTCAATATGATCAATAGCATGCTTCGTCTCTTCAGCCATCTCAGTGTCGTCGAGTTGGCGCAGATCACGGTTGCGGCTTTCAGCATTTGCAATTTTAGCTTGTAGCTTTGTGATCTGCTGCTTCCACGCTTTGATGTCCTTCGTGTTGGAGGCTATCTCATCTTGCTTTTTCTTTTGATCAGCCTCCATACGTTGGATCTCGTCATACGCCTCTTGTGCACTACACCAGGCTGCACTCTCACTACCAGATGTTCTCTCGATGGTATCCTTGATCGAGGGAAGCAGTTTTATTTCTGCAGATATTTGGTTTACCACGGCAGTTAGCTCTATCAGAAAACCAGAGACATCTGGATTGAGGGTAGTGAGCTCAATCTTTGCAAGGGTGTCCTTCAGGTAAACAGGTGCAGTTGGATCTGAGGCCAGAATTTTGTAAATATCCCCTTTGAAAATTTTTTTCTTCATGGCTTGGAGAATTGATTGGGCGAAGCCATCTGGTGCTGAGGTTGAAGAAACAGAGGAAGAACCGTGCCTTTGCTCAAGAATTAATTTGGCAAACTCACGTGGGTTCGACCACTTGAGCGCTATTAGTGAGTCCCCAGATAGTGCAGCGACCATAGGCGAAGGAGTGTGGTGGGGGTGAGGCTCAGCTTGTTCTTCTTCCTCCTCTGATGATTCCTCTGCCTCTTCATCTTCTTCTCCTCCCATTTCCTCATCAGATTCATCCGCAGCTGGTTGCACATTCTCCTGCTGATCAGCTAGTGTGGTTTGATCAAGAGTGGCGTTGTGTGTTAGGATCTCAGGTTCACGCCTTTCGTCTTCAATCATCTGGCCCTTATCCATGGAGGTACCCTGATTGATAAGTGGTGGGCTTGAAGCGTCATCCTCATCAGAGTTAGCTCCCTCTGCTTGTGCGTGCTGAGTTGGGGTTGGAACTGGTGCTGCAGTGGCTACTGTAACACGTGGAATAGGTTGATTAATCTCACTCAGACCAGAGCCAATATCAGAAGAGGGGTGATAAGTTAGCTCACCTTGGCTGTTGAGAAGCGGTGGTGAGGCTTTCTGAAGTTGGGTGAGGAACGGATTCGTCAAGTGTGGCGGTGGCGAAGTTGCTTGGAGTTGGTTGAGGATCCGGATTGTTGATGATGGATGCCTGAAGAACACAAGTGGAGATAATGAGAATGAAATAATAGGCGGAGGATGTCAAGCATAATAGAAAAGGTAATGGTGTGCATACCTGAGTTTGTTCAACAGCAGGACTTGATTCTTCAACCCCATGGTCACCAAGAGGGGGCCTCAAGGCTACCTTGGAGGGTTCCTTCTCGACACCACTTGTAGTGGATGTCTGTTCGAGTATTTTGGCCACCTTCGAAGGAGGTGGGCAAGCAGGTCCAGAGGCTTTTGTGGGTTTTTTCCTTTTTCTCGTAAGAACATCTTCAGGAGATTCATCTGAGGCCTCTAAAATTTTAACCACAGCTGGGGCATCTTTCTTGCCTTTCTTGGAAGGTGTTGAAGGCTTTCGACCAGTCTGAAGAGGCGGTGAAAGTAAGGAGGAAATTCATAGAGTACAAGTAAAAACAAAAGGTGCAAAGTATACTTGTGTACTCCCTTGGTCTTTGCCACTTTGCAAGGTGGCAGCTCTAGTCAAAGCGGCTTTCCTAGGCATAGCTGAAAGATAGCACACAATTGTTACAAGTCAATGATTACATGACTAGTCATAAAGCCATGGAGTAAGGATCTCAAACCTTCATATATTTCAGATTCGAAATGAACGTCCTGAATTCCTATATGAAGGTGCCCTTTAAAATTGTCTAACGTATGCTTAGTCGAAACCACTCGTTGGGCTTTTGGCTGAGACTGCTGTCGAAGAAGCTTTAAATGCTCCCCACAGACAAACCAATCTGGAAATGGAGGGGCAAGCGCCACTCCAAAATCAGCATTAGGCAGTCGGGGGAACTTTGGGGAAAATATTTTAAAAGCTACCTCATAACGTTTCTCACGAGGGACGTTGGGAGGAATTTTTAGTTGATCCAGCTTTTCTAGAAATTTTCTCTTTAGAGTACCAGCAGCCTCATGAATGGTTCGACTAAGAAGGATGGCGAAAGCTGGGGGCTGAAGGTGAACAAGGGGCACAGAGGTTTTGACCATAGGCAACTTTCGACAGGGCCAAAGAACCAAGTACCAAGAGCCAAGCCAGGAACATTCAAACCTGCTGTGAATGTGCCAACAGGTAGTTGGATCAAACCTGTCGAAGGGAGAGGACAGAAGAAAAAATGGGAGAATTTTGACGTGGAAAGAGGTGCGTCTTTTGAGTACAGAAAGGAGAATCGCACCACAAACAAATCAGCATACATTTCGCAGAATTACAAGGGTAACAACCCAATGTCTAGATCGCAATGGTGAAGAGAGCAACGCAGGCGAAAAGCTGTTAGGGAGGCTCAGGTGCAAGGGGAGTCAAGCACCAATGTGGTTGGGGTAACGGAGAAGGTACCCATACGACGAAAGTTGTTTACTATTCAGCCAGAAAAGAAGGTCGAAGAGGATGAGGATATGACTGATAACTTCGACAATGAGTCAGCAGCTTCTCTAGACATTCTGGTAAATGTAGTGTCAGTAATGCCAAGAGAATTTGGTCAAGTCTCAGAAGTCGAAGACTTAGACCAAACTACTGAATTGGAAATGATGGCACACAAGCCCGTGTGCTATTACATCATGAACAATGGGTGCG
This sequence comes from Lathyrus tuberosus, assembly GCA_022829125.1. Lineage (NCBI taxonomy): Eukaryota > Viridiplantae > Streptophyta > Magnoliopsida > Fabales > Fabaceae > Lathyrus > Lathyrus tuberosus. The sequence goes on from JALAZF010000901.1 coordinate 1,033,250, forward strand.
TCGAAGAACATAATGCTTTCTTTGAGCGTCCCACGGAGGCAATGAAGGGTCACTTGAAGCCTCTTTATATTACTGGAAAAGTGGAGAACGTTCCTGTCAACAAGATTTTGGTAACTGTGGTGCGACGGTTAATTTGATGCCAAGATTTCTGTTGAGCAAGATTGGAAAATTTGAAACTGATATTAAACCCCACAACATGGTTCTGTCGAACTATGAAGGCAAAGTTGGTTCTACTCTGGGAGTGATTCAAGTAGATCTCACTGTGGGAACTATTACCAGACCAACAGTGTTCATGGTCGTCGAAACAAAGGCTAACTATAATCTACTCTTAGGAAGGGAGTGGATTCATGGGATAGGAGCAGTACCCTCATCCATGCACCAGAGAATCACAATTTGGAGACCAGATGGGATAGTGGAAAACATTGAAGCTGATCAAGGGTACTTTAAGGTGCCTGTTAATCATGTGGACAGTAGGCAATTTGAGAAACATCTGGCGAACATCGCTCCATGTCCTCCAACTGATTTTGAGTTTAGACCTGACGAAGACACGTTTTATTTGTTGTACTTACACCCTGTAGAAGGTTTCAGATGGGACAGGGAGGTACCAGGAGGAAGATTGCCATGCTTAGGTACACCTCCAATAGAGCCCACAGGGTGGGGAGATGAGTTAAGTAATCATGACTGAGTTCGATGCTATGAAAAGAATTTCGGCCTATGCGGCCGAAACAAAACTACAAGCGGCTATGAAGATGAGCCTTTGGGATTTGAAAAGGATCTGTTGGCAAATAATATAAAAATGCTAGCACAAGATCCTTTGGAAGAAGTGGACCTCAGTGAGGGGGCAACCAAAAGGCCTACTTACATCAGTGTCAATCTTGATCCCCAGTTGAAAGTCGAAGTAGTCCAGCTGTTGAAAGAATTCAAAGACTGCTTCGCTTGGGATTGTGATGAGATGCCTGGTCTGAGCAGGGAGTTAGTCGAACATAAGTTGCCTATGACGCCTGGGAAAAAACCAGTCAAGCAAAATCCAAGACAGTTTGCACCAGAGATACTGTCAAAGATCAAAGAGGAAGTCGAAAGACTGCTTCGTTGCAAATTCATTCGCACTGCAAGGTATGTCGAATGGTTGGCTAATATAGTACCTGTTATTAAAAAGAATGGGTCTTTGAGAGTGTGCATCGATTTTAGGGATTTAAACTCTGCAACTCCCAAAGATGAATATTCAATGCCAGTAGCAGAAATGTTAATAGATTCTGCAGCAGGACATGAATACCTTAGTATGCTGGATGGATATTCTGGCTATAACCAAATATTCATTGCTGAGGAAGATGTTCATAAAACTGCTTTCAGTTGCTCTGGAGCCTTAGGCACCTATGAGTGGGTAGTGATGCCTTTTGGTCTCAAGAATGCTGGTGCTACTTATCAAAGGGAAATGAATTCAATTTTCCACGATTTTATAGACACATTCATGCAAATTTATATTGATGATATTGTTATAAAATCTATTTCTGGGAATAGTCACATCGACCATCTTCAACAATCCTTTGAAAGGATGAGAAAATATGGTCTTAAAATGAACCCTCTTAAATGTGCTTTTTGTGTGCAGGCAGGGGATTTCTTAGACTTTGTGGTCCATAAGAAAGGGATTGAAATAAATCAGAATAAAACCAAAGCCATAATGGAGGAGAAAGCGCCATCAACCAAAAAGGAGTTGCAGTCGTTGTTGGGCAAAATCAACTTCTTAAGAAGGTTTATATCTAACCTGAGTGGCAAAACACAAGCTTTTTCGCCATTGCTTCGTTTTAACAAGGATGGTTTCGAGTGGGGGCAGTTACAGCAGGAAGCCTTCGAAAAGATCAAGGAGTACCTAAGCCACCCTCCAATTCTTTCACCACCTTGTAGAAACAAAAGTATGAGATTGTACATAGCTGCAGCAGATAGAACTCTAGGGAGCATGTTAGCTCAAGAGGATGAAAATGGAGTCGAAAGAGCCATTTATTACCTTAGTCGAGTTTTAAATGATGCAGAAACTAGGTATAGCATGATTGAAAAGTTATGTTTATGCTTGTATTTCTCTTGTACTAAATTAAAGCAATATATAAAACCTGTTGATGTGTATGTTTCGTCTCACTTTGATGTTGTAAAACATATGTTATCTAAACCCATTTTGCACAGTCGAATTGGCAAATGGGCATTAGCATTGACAGAATTTTCCTTAACATATCAACCTTTAAAAGCTGTGAAAGGGAAAATAGTTGCAGACTTCATAGTTGACCATTCCATAAATGAAAATGATTTGAATTACGTCGAATTAAGATCTTGGAAATTATACTTTGATGGATCAAGCCATAAAAATGGAACAGGAGTAGGAATATACATTATTTCTCCTGAAAAAATTCCAACAAAATTCAAGTACAAGGTCGAAGGTCCTTGTTCTAACAATGAGGCTGAATATGAAGCATTAATTGCTGGCCTTGAAATTTTGTTAGAATTTGGGGCAACTAGAGTCGAAATAATGGGAGATTCAGAATTGGTTATAAAACAAATCACAAAGGAGTATAAATGTGTTAAAGAAAATCTCATTATGTACTTTGTGATAGCCAATAAATTATTAAAGAAATTTGAGGTAGTGGCCATTCAACACATACCTAGAATAGAGAATTAAGTTGCTAACGACTTGGCCCAGATTGCTTCTGGATACAAGGTGTCGAAAGAGAACCTTCAAGAAGTAATTGAGGCAAGAGGTAAGGTGGTGGCTGTTGGATTATGTCCATCAGACTTAGAAACAACTAAGCTTGGGTGTATAGATGGCGAAAATTTTGAAATTTTTGCCATAGATAATTTAACAGATGAAGATTGGAGAAGGCCCATATTTGAGTATTTGTGAGACCCAACGGCTTCGACAGAACAGAAAGTCAGGTATCAAGCTTTGAGCTATGTGCTGATGGGTAATGAATTGTTTAAAAAGACCCCTGAGGGAGTCTTACTGAAATGCCTTAGTGAGGCAGAGGCGTATTTGGCACTTTCGACAGTACATAGTGGGGCATGTGGAGCACACCAAGTTGGCTAGAAGATGAAATGGTTGTTGTTTCGACAAGGCATGTATTGGCCCACTATGCTGAAGGATTGCATAGAATTTGCTAAAGGGTGCCAAGAATGTCAAATTCATGCTGGCATACAGCACATCCCTGCAAGTGAATTACATTCTATAGTGAAACCATGGCCTTTCAGAGGATGGGGTTTGGATATAGTGGGAGAGATTCGACCAGCATCTTCAAAGAACCAGAGATATATTTTGGTGGGAATTGATTATTTCACCAAGTGGATTGAGGCAATACCACTGGTGAATATAGGTCAGGAAGATGTTATTGAGTTCATCCAAAATCACATTATTTATAGATTTGGTATTCCTGAAATAATTACTACGGAACAGGGATCCGTGTTCACTGGTCGAAAGATGCAGGAATTTGCCAAAGAAATAGGTTTTAAGTTATTAACTTCTACACCGTATTATGCTCAGGCCAATGGGCAAGTCGAAGCGGCCAATAAGATAGTGATTGGACTAATCAAGAAACATGTGGGAAAAAGGCCTAGAAATTGGCACAAGACGTTAGACCAAGTTCTTTGGGCGTGTCGAACATCCCCCAAAGAGGCTACCAACACTACCCCATTTCGACTCACTTTTGGTCACGATGCAGTATTACCTGTTGAGATTTATCTACAGTCTGTAAGAATTCAAAGACATCATGAAATTCCCTCTGAGAATTATTGGGAAATGATGATGAATGAATTAGTGGATTTGGATGAAGAAAGGCTTAGAGCCTTGGAGTTGCTGAGAAGACAGAAGAAGAGGGTCGAAGAATCCTACAACAAAAAGGTTAAATCTAAATCTTTTGCATGTGGGGAATTGGTTTGGAAGGTGATTTTGCCCATGGATCGAAAAGATAGAACATTGGGCAAGTTGTCCCCTAAGTGGGAAAGACCATTCCAAGTCATACAAGTGTTCTCTAATGGAGCTTATGAAGTGGAAGAATTAGACAGAGATAATAGAATCTTGAAAGTAAATGGCAAGTATTTGAAAAAATATAAGCCTATGCTGCAGGAGATTCATATAAAAACATAAGCTTTATTTGACAGAAGAAAGCCAAGATAGGCCAAGTTAGGCTAATATGGCATACAAAGCAAAGAGAAAATAGTACAACATTTTCTTTCCCAAGGAAAGGTTATTCATAATCTCTCCAATCTATGGATTTGAGGAATTCCATATAATCTGCATCTGGCTAATCATCAGAGTCTTGGGTGCTGGAGCGCCCTTTCTTGGAGATCTTCATTTTGGTTTCCTTCTTCTTGGCTAAAGAGGCTGCTCCAATGGAGGCATTGGGTTGTTGGGGCTCCTCTACTTTCTATGTTTCCTCAGTTGCCTTGGCCTTCCCTGCCGTCTGCTTGGTTGGAGGTTTCTCTGAAGTATTCATGGTTGTTTCTATGCAAAGCGTGGTCAGATGGAAGAGATTTATAGAGGCTAAGGGCTGATTGGATTGGCCAGCCAAACGGTGGAAATAGGTGAGTGATTCTTGGAAACAGGCCTGAGGGCTATGCTACAAGTAAGCTAGAGGCTTATGCCTTAGAGTTTAAAGCTAGAAGGGTGATTTTACAAGAAAAAGATAAAACGCTTTAATTGCGAATTTGACTGGTAAAAATACCAATAGAGAGCATCATCATGCAATATAGGTCGAAAGCAGTTAAAGGCAGAATAATAATGATAAATTAAATCAGTGCCAACAGGCATAAAATTGTCATTACATAAAAAGCCTGAAAAGGCCAATAAACAAGTGATGATTAGACAAATGAAATAAAGGTGTCGAAGGTATCAGAAGGGAAGCCTCGACGCCAACTGAGAAAAAGAGTCTATGTGATATTTGAGTCGAGCATTTCACAAAGATTCGTCAAGTATTACGTCTGCGAGCTCTTTCTCATATCTTTGAGCCACTTCAATATGATCAATAGCATGCTTCGTCTCTTCAGCCATCTCAGTGTCGTCGAGTTGGCGCAGATCACGGTTGCGGCTTTCAGCATTTGCAATTTTAGCTTGTAGCTTTGTGATCTGCTGCTTCCACGCTTTGATGTCCTTCGTGTTGGAGGCTATCTCATCTTGCTTTTTATTTTGATCAGCCTCCATACGTTGGATCTCGTCATACGCCTCTTGTGCACTACACCAGGCTGCACTCTCACTACCAGATGTTCTCTCGATGGTATCCTTGATCGAGGGAAGCAGTTTTATTTCTGCAGATATTTGGTTTACCACGACAGTTAGCTCTATCAGAAAACCAGAGACATCTGGATTGAGGGTAGTGAGCTCAATCTTTGCAAGGGTGTCCTTCAGGTAAACAGGTGCAGTTGGATCTGAGGCCAGAATTTTGTAAATATCCCCTTTGAAAATTTTTTTCTTCATGGCTTGGAGAATTGATTGGGCGAAGCCATCTGGTGCTGAGGTTGAAGAAACAGAGGAAGAACCGTGCCTTTGCTCAAGAATTAATTTGGCAAACTCACGTGGGTTCGACCACTTGAGCGCTATCAGTGAGTCCCCAGATAGTGCAGCGACCATAGGCGAAGGAGTGTGGTGGGGGCGAGGCTCAGCTTGTTCTTCTTCCTCCTCTGATGATTCCTCTCCCTCTTCATCTTCTTCTCCTCCCATTTCCTCATCAGATTCATCCGCAGCTGGTTGCACATTCTCCTGCTGATCAGCTAGTGTGGTTTGATCAAGAGTGGCGTTGTGTGTTAGGATCTCAGGTTCACGCCTTTCGTCTTCAATCATCTGGCCCTTATCCATGGAGGTACCCTGATTGATAAGTGGTGGGCTTGAAGCGTCATCCTCATCAGAGTTAGCTCCCTCTGCTTGTGCGTGCTGAGTTGGGGTTGGAACTGGTGCTGCAGTGGCTACTGTAACACGTGGAATAGGTTGATTAATCTCACTCAGACCAGAGCCAATATCAGAAGAGGGGTGATAAGTTGGCTCACCTTGGCTGTTGAGAAGCGGTGGTGAGGCTTTCTGAAGTTGGGTGAGGAACGGATTCGTCAAGTGTGGCGGTGGCGAAGTTGCTTGGAGTTGGTTGAGGATCCGGATTGTTGATGATGGATGCCTGAAGAACACAAGTGGAGATAATGAGAATGAAATAATAGGCGGAGGATGTCAAGCATAATAGAAAAGGTAATGGAGTGCATACCTGAGTTTGTTCAACAGCAGGACTTGATTCTTCAACCCCATGGTCACCAAGAGGGGGCCTCAAGGCTACCTTGGAGGGTTCCTTCTCGACACCACTTGTAGTGGATGTCTGTTCGAGTATTTTGGCCACCTTCGAAGGAGGTGGGCAAGCAGGTCCAGAGGCTTTTGTGGGTTTTTTCCTTTTTCTCGTAAGAACCTCTTCAGGAGATTCATCTGAGGCCTCTGAAATTTTAACCACAGCTGGGGCATCTTTCTTGCCTTTCTTGGAAGGTGTTGAAGGCTTTCGACCAGTCTGAAGAGGCGGTGAAAGTAAGGAGGAAATTCATAGAGTACAAGTAAAAACAAAAGGTGCAAAGTATACTTGTGTACTCCCTTGGTCTTTGCCACTTTACAAGGTGGCAGCTCTAGTCAAATCGGCTTTCCTAGGCATAGCTGAAAGATAGCACACAATTGTTACAAGTCAATGATTACATGACTAGTCATAAAGCCATGGAGTAAGGATCTCAAACCTTCATATATTTCAGATTCGAAATGAACGTCCTGAATTCCTATATGAAGGTGCCCTTTAAAATTGTCTAACGTATGCTTAGTCGAAACCACTCGTTGGGCTTTTGGCTGAGACTGCTGTCGAAGAAGCTTTAAATGCTCCCCACAGACAAACCAATCTGGAAATGGAGGGGCAAGCGCCACTCCAAAATCAGCATTAGGCAGTCGGGGGAACTTTGGGGAAAAAATTTTAAAAGCTACCTCATAACGTTTCTCACGAGGGACGTTGGGAGGAATTTTTAGTTGATCCAGCTTTTCTAGAAATTTTCTCTTTAGAGTACCAGCAGCCTCATGAATGGTTCGACTAAGATCATTTGGTCGATAGATAGTTTCTAAGTATTTTTGAAAAGCCTGTATTTCTTCGATGTGAGTGAACTTACTTTTTTTTCGTCTTGTCCTGCACATGGAGGAAAGCTTGGTCAAGTAACGAAGAAAACGTAGTCGCATCAAGAAAGTGCTCATTATAATGCTTCAACCACCATTGGTGGAAGGATGAAGTGCATAAAAAGGAAGGTTCGAAAAACACAGGGGAGAGGATGCTTCTTTTTTCGTTCCTGATGTTGAGTGCTTCAGAGACGTTCTCCTCATCGAGGCAGGCGGTGTGAAGAATCACCTGCCCCTTTTTCTCATATAAGCACTGAGGGAAACTCTGTGCCAGCCCAAATTGTTGAGAAACCAAGTGGGGTTGGTAAGCAATCAACGCTGATAAACCCCTACCTAGGTTCAGCCTGTGGACAATAAATCTAGGAATCAAAAAGGCTTCCCAGATGACAACAGACTCTGGATCAAGGGGTTGGAGAGGATTTGGAAATGGCCTTCGAAACCACTCAGGGCCATGGCTTCGTCGAACAAAGGGTGCCATGCTAGGGGAAAACTCATAGCGTTGGGCGAACATCATTATATAACTGGTGAAGGCCTTTTGAAGGTTTTCACCATCATCATTAGGAGTGAGCTTAGCCAGACGTGTCCCTTCGACGCTCCTCTCCCTGATCTCAGCGGAAGCTTCATCGACTATGCCTTTTCTAGGGAGGCTAGCTTCAAATGTAGCATTGAGCCAGAGTTGAAGTAGCCAAAGAGGACCGCTCAAATGCATAGGACCTTGGGCATCCACATTCTTCAGTCGAGAAGCCACTCCACTGATAGATTCGTAAAGGTTCGCCAGAATGAGTTCACTCAGGTAGGTCCCTCTGTTGTGGTGGAGTTGGTTCGCCAGGGACAGGTACTTCTTGGCCACCTGCAGAGACTTGGTACAAAAAACATACCTCGACAGCCAGATTGTGAGGAAAGCAATGTGTTCTTCATCAGACACCTCATCACCTTCTTGTTTGAAGTGGTGCTTGATAAAGAGGGTGTAGGTTAGCTTTGAGCCTGCAATATTGATGGTATCATCAGCATCAACTTCAGGATTGTAGACGAGGCCATCTGGTCGAAGCCCCGTGATGGCAGCTACGTCAAAAAGGGTCGGAGTGACCATTCCACATGGCAGGTGGAATGTGTAGTGGGTGATGTCCCAAAAGTACAAAGATGCTGCCAACATGTTCAAGCAGTAGGGTATGTTGGTCTTCGACAGCATCAGAAGGTCATAGATCCCTATCTCCTTCCAATGGTCAGCTTTAACTTTCTCCATCTTGGCCATCCATTGGTCGAATTCCTTTAAGGGGTTGACGGCTCTCATCAGTCTAGTGCCATCAGTGAGATAGCCAACATTGAGCTTGGGTAAAGGGATTTCTTCAGGGGAAGCTCCAGCAGCGGAATTAATTTTAGGGAAACTCTTTTGCCCTAATGGTCTGGATTTCCGGTACGATGGGAAGAACTCGCTCAGTTTCTCGTTGGAAATATCCACCTCAGCCAAAGGACCAAAAAATGCATAAGTTTTATCAGACATAACAAGGGGAATCATTACTTGAGATTGGTAGATGGCTTTTGCTTCCGTAGAAGTAGGTTCCGGCATACAACGACGGTTGTCTATCAGTTGAGGGCCTGGAATGTTAGTGAACGGTGGGATGGTTTGCTTGAATGGAGTGACTTTGCCCTTTTGGGTCTTCTTTGCTTGAGGATTAATGTGGGAAGATGCCATTGTGGAAGAAGATGGAAAGATGGTGTTTTTACTGGGTTTGCGCAAAAAACTGAAGAGTAGAAGAGTTGCTTGAGAGTACTAAAGGAGTGGAAACATCATAAAGTGGCGGAAATGGGTATATATAGATATTTGAAAACCTTCAGGGACTTGGATCCACCGTTGAAGCTAAGAGGTTAGTGGGACACGTGGCTTCTTACTGAAGGCATGATGGAAAGGAGCAGTTATGTGCAGACTGTTAACGTCTGTTTTCAAGAAAGGTGTTATGATGAATACGGCTGAAAAGACGTTTTAAGGATTTGTCATGATGGCGTGACGTCAGAGGCATGGGTTAAAGAAACTGAACAGTTTAGCCATTAGGGAATTAGTGGGATGTTAAGTTAAGGCCATGCAAATAGGCGTCGAAATAAGCATTATGTCAAGAAATGGCCTTCATACTAATCCTGGCGAAAGGGCATTCCTTGGGGGCAATTTGTTAGCCTCCATTTTTGAAGCTAGGAAATTAAAGCCTTTTTAAATTAAGAAATTATTTGTTACACAAAGAAGGCTTCGACCGTATTCTGGAGGGGCCTGGGTCGAATAGGTTTGTAGAAGCCTCAAAAAATGACTAAGTGTTGGGAAGTGTCTCGACCATGAGAGTGTTGAACGCGCGTGGTAACTGCCTCACTAAAGCTGGAGGGAATTTCAAGTGTTTGAAATTCAAATAGGAGCAGTTGTAAGAGTGGGAAAGGTTGAAATCAAGGAGAAGGCTCTAGAAAGGCACGACTCAAGTGATAACCACCACTTAGCAGTTATTTCTTAGCATTATAAATAGTAGGAAATTCTATGTAATAGGGGTGTTCATATTTTTGTACAAGTTACTCTAAGAAACTCAAAGTACCCGCGTGTAGAGAAATGAGTCCGTGAGAATGTACGTAATGTAACACCATTGTCTTCATTAATCTAATTTATCTTCAGCATGTTTACTTTCCATGCCTTTACAGTTTCTTGAAATTTATCTTCCATGCCAAATTTATGTTTAAAGTCATTTAAGTTTTCTGCGTTTTACTTTCGACTGCATTTTACGTTCAAGCATTTAATCTTCAAACATTTACTTTTCAAAGCCTTTCATTTTCAAGAACGTGAAGTTCTCCTTTAAATCAACTGCATTTATTTTCAAAGTCTTTTACTTTCTAGCGCTTTACCTTCGACAGCACTTTTACCTTCCTAGCCTTTACTTTCCAAGAACGTGGAGTTCGTTGCATTTTACTTTCAAAGCTTTTACCTGTTCGACGCCTTTAATTTTTGCACCCTTTACTTGCATTACTTTAAATTTCCAGTCTTCACTTTACTTTATTGCCTGTAGTCGAACGTGGAGTTCAGTTAGATTTTATTTTCAGCATTGTCGAACGTGGAGTTCAGTTTACATTTTCTTTAAGTTACACATGTCTCTCGAACTTAGCACATGTCCTAGGATTTGTGTGATCGATCCTGCAAGTTAAATCAATTTGCGTTTAGATTGATAGATCAGAGGTTGTTTACCAAAATTCACAGTAAACACCCTGAAAGTGTTTGCCGGTGAATCTATGGAGGCTAGGAGGTTCTAGGAGTTCGCAGGCTTTATTTGTGATCTCTAGAACTGTAAGAAATTGGTTACGAAATATGACAGTGGTGGATTCGGTGTATATGGTAGGGATTGGTGCTGCATGTGGATGTTTTCAAATGCTGAATGTTTTATTGAGAAGATGGGGCATGTTTTTGTTTTGCAAGAAGAGGTAGCTCGGTGTTCTGTTCACTATAAATTCTGCAGATTTGAATTAATTTTTTTTTTGATAAGCAATTTGTATTAAAAAAGGAGAAATAGGGATTCTCCAACCCGATACAAAAAACCAATCAAAATAGGAGAAGTAGAGAAACACTAACCAACCTACGATTACAAGTGGTCACAAGGGTGTTTCATCCAATTATAAAGGTTACATCTCCTACGGCCTATTTCCAGCCATCTCCAAGATCGAAAAATAATCTGATGGAAGATCTCATCCACATCGCAAACAACGTCGTTAAATATAATGTTGTTTGTAGTATTCCAAATACACCAAGAAGATATAATCCACACGAAACAGCTCATATCCTCATTACCTTTGTCGTATAACGCCAAAAACCAGCGAAGAGCATGGATAGAAATAGAGGAAGCGTTAACCAAAGGATATCCTAACCAAACAGCAATTTTACCCCACAAAAGCTGGGTTTTAGGACAACGCAAGAATAAGTGATACGCGGTCTCGTCATTTTGAAAGCAAAAAACACACACTTTATCATGAGGAGAGACAAGAATACCTTTATTAGCAAGGTTATCACGAGTTGGAAGCCTATCACAAGTCATCCTCCAGCAAAAAAATTTAACTTTCAATGGGACTTTCGTTTTCCAAACAACCTTAAGGAAAAGCTCCTCCGGCACTTGGAAAGCGAAGCTAGGGAGGGCTGAACTGAGATGAGTGTAGCAGGATCGAACCGAGAAAGAGTTAGAAGATTCCAAAGTCCAGACCCACTTATCCGTAGAGTTACGATTGATCAGAAATTCCGAAACGAAATTCTGCAGCATAATGACAGAGGTACCGTCAACATTAATACCTGTCCTTCAACAATTTTGAAAATTCCAACTCCACAAATCGTTGATCCACTGGCCAAAGGAATCGACGACGACATCTTTATTATCAGCCGCAAAGAACAGGCCTGGGAACCGGTCTTTAAGCAGCAGCGAACCGCACCAAGGGGAATACCAGAAGCGAATGGTTTCTCCATTACCAATAGCTAGAGCAATGCAAGACTGGAAGTTGAGAGAGGGACCAATCCTTCTAGTTTTAAGAACGTCACGCATCCATAATGAGGCAGAAACAGGAATGGAATCGGGATCATTGTGAGTAGCCCACCAAGAGAGGTTGTCGTATCTAGAGGTGAGGAAATCCCTCCAAATTTCGTCGCCACCAACCGAAAATTTCCAATGCTATTTAGATAAAAGAGCTTTGTTGAGCAATCCTATATGTTTAATTCCTAGCCCTCCCTTCTCAACCGATTTACAAACCAAATTCCAATTAATCCAAGCTATACTTTGTTTATCCGCAGAACTGGACCAAAGTAACCTCCGCTGAATCGCAATAATGTTGTTAATAATCTTCAACGGCGCTTTGAAAAAAGAAAGATAGTGAATATGCAAATTGACCAGAACAGAATTTATCAGAGTGACCCTTCCAGCTATGGATAAATTCCTTCCGACCCAAGAATTAAGACGAGCTTTAAAAGAAGCCAACACAGGGTTCCAATGAGAAATTCTCCTATGGTTACCACCTATACTTATGCCAAGGAAGTTGAAAGGGAAAGCTCCAGATCTGCAGCACAAGAAGTTCTCTGCTGCATTAATAAAAACTTGGTCGAAACCAACAGCATAAATGCAGCTTTTGGAGAAGTTTATTTTAAACCCCGAAACCGTTTCAAAACCTCTAAGTATAGACTTCAAAGCCCACAAATTAGCGAAACCACCATCGCAAAATAACAGTGTGTCGTCTGCAAAATAACAGATTTGAATTAATTACCGTTGAAGAAATCCAAGATTGAAAGGTGTGATACTTCTAGTGTGGGGAAGAGACATAAATTGCTTCTTCTTTATGTTAAACATATTTCCTTACTTTGTTATTTTTGTCCAGATGTAGTTTGAAACCAATAGAAAATGAGGCTGATGTTTAGAGTAGTTTGAAACCTAGAAATGTTTAGTCTCTGCTGCTTTTGTTAACGGCAGAACTTTAACTGCATTGAATATTGCTTTGTTCATAATTTAAAATTAACAGAAAGCCCTCATTTCATTTACTTTTCAACATAGTGCAAATCTGTTATTAACCATAGTATGTGATACTGATAGAGAGTATCAAGTTATATTTTAGTATTTTATCTTAGCATTTTAGTTTAATTAGAATTATTAATTTAAGGTTTTATATTAGTTGGTATTTTAGTTTAATTGTTATTGAATTGGGCTTCCACTAGTATTTGGGTATTTTAGTCATTGGCCCATTAGTATCATTATATATGTAAGTGTCTTGGACACATTTTAGGTATCAATCAAGAAATCAAAATTTATCTTTATTTCTATTTTGTCTTAGTTTTTCTCTTAGATTCGTAGTTGTTTCATACCTTGTTAGGGTTAGAAATTTTGCTTCCTAACAATTGGTGCTTTCATCCTTGAACACCAAAAACCTCCCATGGCATACCAATATCATCCCACCATAAACACCACTCCTACCACACCTTCATTTCCATCCTTTCCATGGGAAATTTTTTCCCCTTATTACACATATCCATATGTTACAAGTCCATCACCATGTTTATATTTTAATTATGGGTATACACCACATCCACCTAACCCATATTCATCCTATTCTACATCTCATTATCCATACTACTACAATAATTCCTATCAATTCCAAAACTCACCAAATAATTCCTCCATATTTGGTCATAAATATCAAACCCATTTTAGTCATAGAAGAAATTTTGAGAAACACTTGAAAGTGTTTCATCCCTGTTTTAAAAAAATTCCAAAAGCTTTCTCATTCACAAAAATTTCCTCCACCTGCCACGGTTACTCCGACGATGAACCCCTCAAAACCTCCGCGCCGGAAAGTTATCCAGTCAAACGGCGACGACTTCGGAGATAAACAGGACCAGCTCATTCTCTCCTCCGCCATATGCAACAACGAAGACTTAGGTCCCTTCATCCGCAAAGCTTTCGCTTCCGGCAAGCCGGAGACTCTCCAACAGCCGTTCATCGAGTCTGAAGAAGACAAAGAAGAAGATAACATTGTCGTTGAAGAAGATTCAGACGAAGACGAAATTAGGGTTTTGGAACCGCCACAACCACTGCAACAACGAGAACGAGAGCTTCCCAATGTGATTGAGGAAAGTTTTCACGAAATCGTAGAAGAAGAGGTGTCTGAGTGTGAAGATCAAGCTTTGCCTTTATCTTCCATGGCGGATGCACATCAGGTGTTTGAGGTATTGTCTGTTAGTGATATTGTGTGTGTAGCTAGTATATTTGATGGTGTTGTTAATGATGCTAATGGGGTTGAAACTGTCAATGTTGAGAGACTCAATCTTTTGAAACTTGCACCTGGTGGACATTTAGGTAGATTTGTTATTGGGACTAAGTCTGCATTGGAGAAACTTGATTCTATATATGGGTCTTTTGATAAGGGTTCTGAGAAGAAAAAGGGTTATGTTTTACCTAGGGCAAAGATGACTAATTCTGATTTGACTAGGATTATTCACTCTGATGAAGTTCAATCTGTTGTAAACCCTTTAATATCATTGATGCAAGATCGGGTAATGGCTTTGAAGCAGCGAGGTATCAAAGATGAATATCTTTCGAGCGCTCAGAAGGATTATAGTATTCAGGTAAAGCTGAGCGTGGTCAATTTGACATTCTGTTTATGACTCCGGAAAAGGCGTGCACAATTCCTACCAGTTTCTGGTCCAACTTGCTAAAGGAAGGAATTAGTCTTTTTGCTGTTGATGAAGCACATTGTATATCAGAATAGGAGCATGAACCTCGAACCTGCGCTGCTGTAAAAGGAACACAAATAATGGCAGAGAAAGTGCAACATGAATTGCTGGTAAAACGTGCTAATCAGCTCCTTGAGAAAGAACACTCAGGATGTCATGCTCTACTTAGAGATGATAAGTGTGAAGACTTGTCAAGGATGTCCAGGCTATTTTCTAAAATACCCTGTGGCTTGGATCCTGTTTCTAGTATATTTAAGCAGCATGTTACCACCGAAGGCATGGCATTGGTGAAGCACGCTGAAGATGCAGCTAGTAACAAAAAGGCAGATAAAAAGGACATTGTTAGTATGCAAAACCAGGTTTTTGTTCGTAAGGTGATTGAGTTGCATGACAAGTACTTGGCTTATGTGAACTCCTATTTCCAGAATCACACTCTTTTCCATAAGGCTCTCAAAGAGGCTTTTGAAGTCTTTTGCAACAAAGGTGTTGCTGGAAACTCTAGTGCAGAACTTCTTGCCACTTTTTGTGATAACATTCTTAAGAAGGGAGGAAGTGAGAAGATGAGTGATGAAGCCATTGAAGAAACACTCGAGAAGATAGTCAAGCTGTTTGCATACATCAGTGACAAGGATCTCTTTGCAGAATTTTGCAGGGAAGAAACTCAGCATAAAGACCAGACACTACAGAATTTTAGTTGGATGTGCCATGCTTTTGGGTCATATAAAAACAAGGCAATGAGAGCTGCTACTTTTTCAGCTGATGGTTCTGTGCTTGCAGTTGCAGCAGACACTGTTATTACATTGTGGGATCCTGGCAAGAATGAGCTCATTGTTGTTGTAGGAGAGGCTCCATCGCCAAACGGGAGGCTCAGTTTTGTTGGAAAGTCCGAGTATCTTCCTTCTGCATCACATGGTTCCACACCACAGCTATCTGTTTGGAGTATGTCAAAGTTAGCTGCTTCTTGGTCATATGGGCTTCAAATAGAAGATGTTTCCTGTGCATTAGATTTATCATATTTTGCAATCCTTGGTCTCCTTCCCAAATCAAATGAAAGTTTGTTAAAAGGTGATGGAATAATCTTGGTGTTCAACGCAACAGATCCTATTCCTGTGGCTTCTTGGTCTGTAACGAAGGCCAAGGGAGGGAGTGTTGTTTTTCTTAAAGGAAATCCATCTCAACTAGCAGATGGAAAATCATCACAAACACTGCTTGCGTATTTAAATGGAGATCGTGAATATGTCCTCTTTGATCCATTTGACAAGGAAGCACGCGAGCTTATTATGACTAAGAATGATGATTTTTTTGGGGTTGAAGAAAATGGACAATTTGGATATACATCAATTTTTGGAGAGTTTCCCAAGTTTGATTTAAAAAGGAACAAAACTTCATCGGTTTACTCCGCTGCATCAAATAGGCCTTGGGAAACCATATTTAGCGGGTCATCACATATGTTGCCACCCCTCTCCAAATTGTACTCTGAATTTTTGGAGTCTCTACTGGAGAAATGGACGTCAATTGTAGAATGACATAACTACATGCATGGATCCCTTGTAGGATATTTGTTTCTTTGGTACCACTTACACTTAATTCAACAGGGCTGAAGAGGCATAAGGATTGGGCCGAAGTTAAGGTGAAATATGGTACCTTGTTTGACAATGTTGTTATTACTGATGATCCCGAGTATGCCAAACAACTAGCTGAAGAAACATGGGGCAAGGAATATATCTCAATTATATTTTAGAACCTTGAGGACAAGGTTCAAGTGAACCCCGCGGCAATAATAGAGAGTATCAAGTTATATTTTAGTATTTTATCTTAGCATTTTAGTTTAATCACAATTATTAATTTAAGGTTTTATATTAGTTGGTATTTTAGTTTAATTGTTATTGAATTGGGCTTCCACTAGTATTTGAGTATTTTAGTCATTGGCCCATTAGTATCATTATATATGTAAGTGTCTTGGACACATTTTAGGTATCAATCAAGAAATCAAAAAGTTATCTTTATTTCTATTTTGTCTTAGTTTTTCTCTTAGATTCATAGATGTTTCATACCTTGTTAGAGTTAGCAATTTTGCTTCCTAACAGATATTGTACTGCAATATTAAATTCTCATGTTTAATTATGTTGTTGAACTCTTCCTATCAAAAACATGTATGCCATTGTGTTGATCTTGAGCACCCTTATGTACACTAGCTGCCTAACTACTTGTATTATCCAAATATATAAATTAGCAGTTCGACTTATATGTTACGAAACACAGACAAAGACATAAACAATTGAAATAATATCAGTAATTTAAAAAAAAAATTAAACATAATAATAAACGTCGATGTCAGTGTTCAACACGAACATTGACACAAACATGCTTTTTTTAGATGGTCAGTGTTATGTTTCATTGCGTTATTCTTGTTCAACTAGCAAACTAATTCATTTTGCAGCCAATATTAAAAAAAATTACTGTTTTTTTTATCAACTAGGATAGTAAAACTTGAAATTTAATTTAAACCATGATCATGATAGTGCTTGAGAATCAAAGTGAATATTTCTATCCATTTTACTTAAGAGCATGCTGTATATTTATAAACTAGTGATATATCTACATTTATTAGGATTTTTTTTGGTTATTATTTTTCCTATCTTTGGATGTGGTAGTTCACCACGTTGAAAAGTTAAAAAAAATTCTTAGATTTTAAAAATGTATCTCCGGACGCATCAATTACACATTCCTAATATTTTAGTGAATGAGCCATCTCATTTTTCTCAAATATATTTTCGGAGATGTATCACCGTAACAGCAATGCTATCTTGACACCCACACTTACACTACACCGTATGCACTGTTCACAAATACTGTGAACAGTGACATGAACAGTAAATCCGTACATGAATAGTGACATGAATAGTGTTTGTGAACAGTAAATCCGTACATGAATAGTAACTTGAATAGTGTCTGTGAACAGTATCTGTGAACTGTGACTTTTAATAGTAAATCAAAGTTGGTTAACGAAATGTAAAAAGTTGGTTAATATAGTGATGAAGTTGGTTAATAAAGGTCCAGATATTAAAAATAATTTTTATTAGTAAAATAAAGTTGGTTAATACAATGTAAAAAGTTGGTTAATGAAGTTATGAACTTGGTTAATAAATGTTCAGATGTAAAAATAATTTTTAGTAGTACAACAAAGTTGGTTAATGCAATGTAAAAAGTTGGTTAATGCAGTTATGAAGTTGGTTAATAACCATTCAGATAAAATTAATTTTTAACAGTAATTAAAGTTGGTTAATACAATGCAAAAAATTGGTTAATAGAGTTATAAAGTTGGTTAATCACACAATTCTATATCAATATTCCTTAATAAATTTTTTTTTTAAATTAAAAAAAAAATTAATATTATCATAATATTTCACTGTTCACCGTATTGGTGAACAGTGAAATACGATGTAGGTGTAGGGTAGTGGTGTAGGAATCTCACTTCTCACCACCGTAATTAGGGATGGCAAAACGTGCCGCTCGACCCGTCCCGCCTTAAATCCGCCAAAAAAGGGGGCGAGGCGGGCAAGCCCGCTAAGTGAAAATGGACTTAAAAATCTATCCCGCCTCGCCAAGGTGGAGGCGGCGGGCTTGCCCCTTATTTATTTATTTATTTATTTTTCAATTTTTAATAGATTAATAGACTTATTTTTACATTTTGTTGAATATAATTCATAGTGTGTCGAAGTCGAATATCATTCATAGTGTCGAAGGTGTTTCGACAGATTTGATTTAGATTGGATTCAGATTTGCATTTATTAGATTTGATATGATTTAGATTAGATTTGATATTTTGGGCTTTAAAGTTTTTGGGCCTTTGTAAATCTAAATCTATATAAAGGGAGTATCCCTTGCATTGTAACAGACATTGAGAACAGTATTCACAGTTGCAGTTGCAAGTGAAAGTTCAAATAAATCAGAAATCCCACAGTTCGTGGGTAACATCAATTCTCCAAATATTTCTCTTTTCTCTCATTCTCGTTTCTTGCTGTTATTGTTTTGTTCTTCTTCCTTTCATTGTCATTGTTTGTGGGTTGGTGATCAATCTTGAGATCAAGATTGAAGGGAAATCATCATAGGGCACGATGAATTTCCAACACATTTCAATTAGATTTTTCACTTATTTCTTAGAACAATTTTTTATAAAGCATTTTTTAAATAAATTTTACTTAATTTTTTTGCATATATTCACAAATAAATGTATAAAATAGAATCATCAATAAGTATTCCAAAATATAGTTTAAGTATTAACCTTCAACCAATAAAAATGATTTTAATGCTTGAAAACTACGTTGGCGGGGCAACCCGCCCTTTTTTTGGCGAGCTTAAGGAGGGACGGACACAAAATCTCAACCCAACTTGCCATTTTTTGGCGGGCGCGCGGGCCGGCCCGGCTGACCACGACTCGTTTTGCCACCCCTAACCGTAATAACCCTTAATTCAAAACAATGAATTTTATGCTCAGTGAGTTTTACGAAAATGCATCTCCGAATGGGGTTTAATTGATATAACTCGTGCCGAAACCTTTCCCATTCCTTCTTCATTTTCTACACGTTCAAAAACGTTTCAACTTCAAGGATCTTTAGTAAGAATCAAAATGTCATTTTTCAAGCTTCAACACTACTTCAAGTGCATTGCAATCAATCTCAGTAGATACTATTCACTCTATTCAACCTTTCGCACAACAGATCTCTTAATCGGTAAGTTTCTTTTTTTCTTTCTATTTTGGAGTTGTGATGCATATATTAGGGAAATTAAGTTGTTTAAAATGTATTAGTTAATATTTACATTCAAAATACGTACTTTGTTTATACATGCATATGAATTTGTTAGTGTTTAGGGCATTATCTGCATTTTATGGAAGTTAAGCATTGTCACACATTTTTACGAAGATACTTCTCCAAATTTTTATGGATTTTTTGCCTTTCGAGTTTTATGGAAATGCATCTCCGATTTTCTAGGTTTTGTTTTTCTGTTTTACAAAGATGCATCTTCGAATTTTACTTGATTTTGATCTTGTTTTTTGTTTTGTATTATTGGAACATAAGAACAATGGTTAAAGAAAATCAGGACAGATTAAGGCACGATTGTGTATCCCAACATGCGTCTGTTCGTAGGGAGAAGGCAGTGTGCACGAGGCCACAAGTTAGTGTAGTTAGTTTGACGTGGAGGCGTCAACTTCACATGGCCGAGTGTCTTAGACTTCACAAGGTTGCATGTCTCAGACTTCGACCTCTCGAGGGCACGTTGTAACGCCCCAGTTTTAGTATTTTTATTTAATTGAGTCGTTTTTTATTATTTTATTATTATTCTATTATTATATTATTTTATTTCTGACTTTTATTTGGAAATATGTTATTTTTCAATGTTGTGATATTTTGTCGCGTTTTGGGAACGTTTGCGAGAAATTTGAGTGTAGGGGTATTTTGGTCTTTTTGGGTGGTTAGATATTTTGATTTTTATAAATAGAAAAAAAGTAGTAAGAAAGAGAGAAAAGAAAGAAAAACAGAAAAATAGAGAGAAAGGGAAGAAAGAAAAGAAGAGAAAGGAGAAAAAGAGAGAAAAAGAGGAAAAGCTTGGAAACTCAAGAAAATCACTTCTAGGAATCGATTTAATCGGGTAAGGGTGCGAAATATTGTTATCCTAACTCTGGGTATGATTATGTATGTGTTTTGTGTGGATATTTTGGTTGGTTTTCCATATTTTTCCGTTTAGGTCGAATTGTAAGAAATCGACAGAAATCGATGTTTTCACGGATGAATTCCGAAATAAATTGCGTAGATTAGTCGTATGAGGTTAGGCCGAGATTATAGAAACTCGTTTGGTTAAAATCGGTTGATATTGTGAGTTTTGACATTTTTGGGTTTTGAGAATGTGAGATTTCGGGTGAAAATCGAACGTCGTAGAATTATCGTTTTATGGTCCTAAAACGTCGATATATATTTGGTAAGGATTACCATGTATTTATTCGGAAGAAAGTAATTGAATCGGTCGGGTTTCCGGAGGGTTTTGTGTAGAGGCAGCAGCTCATTTTTCTGGTTTTTAACAGGTGCAATCGATTGCAGCAGGATGCAAATCGATTGCACATGAAAAAAGGGCGAAAAATGTGATTTCTGGGGCCGTGCAATCGATTGCACACAGGTGTAAATCGATTGCACTCTGTTGTTCTTTTTCAAAAATTTGGTTTTTTAAAAGTTGCATAACTTTTTCGTCGTTTATCCGTTTTAGCTGTTCTTTATATCGATCTGAAGCTAAAAATATGTTCTATCATTTGGTGAAAAGAAATATTATTTTTAGCAGACTTTTAACCAACTTTTCCGGTAAACCGTAAATTGAATTGTTTGGATAAATGTGTATATTGGTTGTGTAACATACAATGTGGCATTGATATTAATGTGTATGCCTTGTATGATGTTGAGTAATGATAGTGCATGTGATGACATGTTGTGATGATAAAGTGTGGCCGAAAGGCAAATGAATGTGATATGTTGTAATTGGTTTTATATGCATGTTTATGATTACATGTATGTGTGAAAATGAAGTGCTTACGTGAAGTTCAATGTATGCTAATTGGTGGCCGTATGGCAAGAAAATGCACTGTTGGATTGATTTCTAATGCATGAATAAAGATGGTGAAATAATTCATATTGATGAATTGTATGTGATTGTAAGAGATGAATGCATGACAATGTTTGTATACATGTATGCATTATAAGAATGTCTTGAGTCATTTTGTATGTGAAGCATAATGATGTACATTCTTGTGTTGAGTGATTCTAATGAGAATCCGTTGTAATGTCGTGTGCATATGTGAGGTGTGAGCGATGATTACAAAAGATTGTGTGCCTATGTGAGGTGTGAGCAATCAGATTGTGTGCCCAGGTGGGGTGTGAGCAATCGGATCGTGTGCCCGCGTGTGGGGTGTGAGCGATCGGGTCGTGTGTCCAGGTGGGGTGTGAGCGATCCATAAACATTGTGTGCCCATGTGGGGTGTGAGCAATGGGTGAACATCGTAGGCCCGACGGGGAGTTACAGTGATGTAACGAGCGATGGTTCCAGCAGAGTTCCTGAGTGAACTTGAGATGATTGAGTCGATACCGCATTGCATCTGCATAGAGTCGTGAGTCGGTCTCTATGAGTTGCATTTGTCATCATTGTATTTGTGCATTGATGAATAAACATATATATGTATATGTTGATGTGGAATGAGTAGAATTGTGCAGGTGTGCATGGATGGATAAACATGAATATGTGTGTTTATGTTGAATGATAAGCATTATGAGGAATATGCTTGGTTATATATATATATATATATATATATATATATGCCTTGCGATGTATATTGAGTGAGATGTGATGATTGTGACATAGTAAACATAATATGTATGTTTATGTGGAATGATGATAATGGTGAATGTATGCATAATGAATATGCTTGATGATATATCTATATTGTGATATAGGAGGAGTTGTGGTGAGAATATGTGTTATATGTTTATGATGTAGTACATAATTATATGCATTGTTATTATGATAATATTTCTCACCCTTCTGCTGTTTTATGATGCTCTATGAGGCATTGCAGATTAGGTATCTGGTGGTCTTTTGTGAAGTGTGTCTTCCTACCTTGTTGGTCGGTTGGCTCTGATATGTAGCACCGGGTAGCTAGGACGTTTGATCTTTTTGTGATACATTTGCATATGTATCTTGCTGATGAATTTGTGTATATAAACATGATGTTGCTTGTGATTCATACTGGATGATGTATATATATGTTGATGTATATATCGTTGTTGTTATCAATGTTTAGATTTTTCCGCTTTTATTCTAAATATTGAGATGTGGGTGTAAGGACTGAGTTCCTACGTTGAAAGTTACCCCACTGTTGCATATCATTGGTTGAGCAGGTGTTGTATGTTTTAATTTCAAGCATAATGTGACATACCTTTTTATGCCGTGTTTACAATTATACTCTGATGAAATTTCCAATACGTGCCTAAATGATTTAATTGATTATTTGGGGGTATAGAAAGGGGGTGTTACACACGTGTCTCCTGCTGACCCTCCAACTTATGAAGCCCCTGAAGCCCAACAAGAGGAACCTGTTGCTGATGCTGATCTTGTTCCTGATAGTTTTCTAGGAGGCCCTTATGACACCTTCTTACTTCCGCTCTATGTAGAACATGTTGCTAAGCATGTGTGAGAAGGAGAGTTATATTTATTTATTTTTACCTTACATCTATGTCTCACTAATTGAGTGGCGAGTGATGTTGATATATTTATTTTTACAGGAGCATGAAGCTGTAAATTTTGTAAACCATGAAAAGAAGAATTTGAACCTAGAAATAGAATGAATACATGTGGTTTCAACATTGTGTTCATTACTCTAGGCTTATAGGTTTATGCGCCACTAGGAACAAGAGCATTGACCATGACATGTTGGCGACTTTTGCAGAGAGATGACACAAAGAAACGTGATCTTTCCACATCCCTAATGGTGAGATATCCATCACCTTTGATGATGTCTCATGTCTTCTACATCTTACGATTAGAGGGAGATTGCTAAATAATTCATGGATCAACAAATCTGATGCACTTGATTTGATGATAAACTATTTAGGACTTGAATAGGTGAGACTCAAGAGGAGCTTGACGTCACGAGAGGCACTCATGCCCATTTTTCATACCCGATTAATTTGTACAAATACCACCTTGTTGCGACAGTGGCGACTGAAGGTGATGACTGTCATACTCTAATTTTGTCCAGACATTTTTCAATTTTTATTTATATGACTTGATTTTTACTTTTCATCATCAGTATAACATAACATACCATTCATCATGAATAACGCCTAAAAGGTCATCCAAGATAAAATTTTCGGATATACAGACAACCCGGTTAATTGTTTCTCAATTATACGTAAAATCAGTGGACGAAAAGTTTCAAAATCAAGCTTGTAGACGTCAGTATCATTAATCTACGGTTCACATAGTTTAACCTGGCGTGCTCGTTTTATTTTTTCGACAATACTAAAAAAATGTAATTTAGAGACGGAAATTAGTGAGGGAATTAAATCCCTCACTAATTGCGATGAATTTTGTGAGGGAAAACCATGTACATAATTATTTAATAATGAGTAAAAATTAGCGAAGACATTTGTGAGATAATTATTCCGTCACAAAAAATCCCTCACAAATTCCCTCACAAATTGATAACTGTACATTTGGTGAGGGAATTTGAGAAGAATTTTATTTCTCACTAATATTTCCCTCACAAATTCCCTCATAAATGCGTTAGATGTTTTTGTGAGGGAAATATTCCCTCCCTAATATAATTTTTTATAAAAAATAATTTAAGGTAAAATTTTGTTGATGACAATGTAGTTTAAATTTTAATAAAATAATAGTAAAATGTTTTCTAAAATAAATTATCATTCTATATTAAAATAAATTTTGATATCTCTTTAAATTTTAAATTAAAACATAAATATATGTAGAGTATTTTATATTATATATAAATTTTTTCAAAATAAATAAAATTTCATAGATCAAAATTTTAAATAATTAGATTAAAAATGAATGTAAAATAAATATAAAAATTAAAATAAAAATATGATTTTATCTTGAATTGACTTCCCACTCAAATAAATTTTAGTTTTGTATGAATTGGATTTTCCCTCTTTTTATAAATTAATATTTTAATAATAGTTTTATAATTATTTCATTTTCCCTCTTCTCTCACAATTCTTCCCGTGTCTCTCTCTTCCAACCCTAATATACTAACCTCATTTTCTCCCTCTCTTTCTTTTAGCGAAACAAAACCTCCGTCGACCTCCGTCAACGTCCGAAACTGTTTCAAGGTAACACTCTACATTTTCCCTCTCATTCAAAAAGCTTCCATCTCTCAAGGATTTATTTAATTTCAATTTCTTTCCAATTTCAATTTCATGATTTATTTAATTTGATGGTATTAATGTTTTCTGTCAGCTTGGATATACAAAAAGATTAAGAAGAAAAACAAGGAGAGAGATATTTTTTAAGAGTAATAACATTAGAGGTATGCATTTCTTGATTTTATTTTCTTTTAGGTTGTGTTTAGGTGAAAATATGCTTTAAAATGGTGGTCCTATTAGCAAAGAATTAAAGGATTTAGTAAATGATTTAGTAAATGGTGGTCCCAAGAGAATCTGAGCTTATTCTGTTTTGGTTTTTTGTCCGCAAGCGGTTTCTCGCTGTATGTGTTGGGTTTGTTATTGGTTCAGTGTGTTAGGGGTTTGGCAAGCCATTTTCATCAGGTGTAGGTCTTTGCTTCAGAAATTGAAACAGTCACCGAGAAGCACAACCGAAACAATCACTGAGAAGGTCCTGCTTTGGGCATGCTGCGACAGAGTCACTAAACGGCACGACCGCAATCCAAGCAGCTCAGACAGATGAGACTACTGCCAGCAACCAAACCTACCACCTCTCTAATGATAACCCGACAAACACTGTCCCATGTTAATCAAGTTAACATACATACATCATTGATGATCCCCTCTTACCATTGGCATTTTTGAAGGTTGTGTGAAGAAAGAAAGGCTTCGATGATTGTTGTTGGATTTGGGTGAGGCATTTGAAGGTTGTTTGAGGTTGGTTTGTGTATTTTAAGGTTGGTTGATGTTTGTGTGGTTTGGAGGTAATGAAGGTTTAGGTTCAAGAGTATTATTGAAGGTGATTTGAGGTTTGAAGAGTTGATGAAAGTTTAAGACTCAAAGGGGCAAAGCAAGTTTTGGCTTCCAAGAGCTTGGAGAATGAGCAATAGGGAGTGTTAATTTATAGAGGAGGATTGAGGTGAGTGATTTGTGAAATTGTTGTGCCGTTTTGTAAATTTTTCGTTGCTTTTTATTTCATTACTTTCTGTACTGCCTGCTACAAGTTTTTTTCGCGTGGTACGCCGTTTTCGAATTATGGTGGCTGCATATTAGTTTTGTCGTCCTTTTATGCATTGCTTTCTTTGTACAGGTTATTGGTTGTGATGTTGAAATTTATGTGCATGTTTTGGTGTTGTGGTTATACAGGTCGCATGGTGGGGTCATAGCTTGTACGGGGAAAGGTCACGAGTAAGAACATGCAGAAAGCAAATACACAAGTTGGAAGTAATTCCATGCGCAGGCAAAGCCACTCAATAGTAGCAAGACTGTAGAAGAATGGTCGCACAAAACAATCCAGAAGATAAAGGTTTCTCTTCAAGAACCTCTTTTCTTGTCCAAAACCTCTGATGATGGCTGCTCCAGCAACTGATTCACCCAAAAGTTGTATAATTGGAGATTTCTAGATGCTTACAATACATACCAGTTCCCTTGAGGAAGCAATGTAGTATTTCTGCATGGACAAACAACTAATTGTCATTAATTTGAGACATCACTGCTTCCCTAATACTTGATTAGAATGCATCGTATTGGTGATCCCTCAAAAATTGTTGTGAATACCAGTGTTTTTGTTTTTGAGATGTTCGTAGTTTTGTTTGGTATATCATAATTCCTGATTTAACAAGTCATATTTGTTTATTTCTTTGTTTCTTGTTATTTAGGGACTTCTGCTGCAATTCAGTATGGTACTGGAGCAATTTCTGGCTTCTTTAGCTATGACAATATAAAAGTTGGTGATATAGTTGTAAAAGACCAGGTAATGTTGATTCTCTGTTCCATATTTGGCTTCCTTCAGACGGATAATATGTTGATCAATCAATTGATATAAGCATTGTTTTTATTCCCTTCAGGAATTTTTTGAAACAACCAGAGAACCTGGAATTACATTTGTGGCGGCTAAGTTTGATGGTTTGCTTGGACTTGGATTTCAAGAGATATCAGTTGGAAATTCTGTCCCAATATGGTATCCATGCACATTTAAACATTCATTTTTCATTTTGTATTATTTTTTGGATCTCTATTTCATTTAGAGAGGTGTTTCATGCTCCAGGTACAATATGGTTGGACAAGGTCTTGTTAAGGATCTTTATTTTCATTTTGGCTCAATCGTAATCCCAAAGAAGAGGAAGGAGGTGAGATTGTTTTCGGTGGTGTTGATCCTGCTCACTTCAAGGGTGAACATACTTACGAGCCCGTGACACGAAAAGGATATTGGCAGGTTCGCTAGGCTTTTAACATGTTCATTATGCTATCCTTATACTGCATCTTTTATAATACTTGTGTTTGTTAAGTCACACATTTGTATTTTCTGGACAGTTTGACATGGGAGATGTGCTTGTTGATGGAAAACCCACCGGTAAATACTTGGTTGTTTCTTCAATGACATGGTATTGAGAGCACTTTGCTAGATGCTCCATGGTTTTTATTCATTGATAATGACTTCATAATATTGTCATTCAAGATATTAGAAGAAAAATGGAATAATGATAAGTGGAAAAGAAAGTCACAAATTAATACTCACAATAGAAGATCTTCGGATGGTCCATTACACACCGGAGGATCAATTCCAACAACTGAGCACTATAAGAGATTAGTAAGAAATTTAATTTCTTTTGTTATGTTAAATATTTTATTTTAATTATCATTGATTTATATTTTTTCTTTATAGAAAAAATCCTCAGATACGGATCCTACTTGTTGGGAGTTATTTCAAAAGACACACAGAGTAAAAGGTAACCCAAACAAGTGGGTTTCTTCAAAATCAGAGATGGTTGCTGTAAGTTACAATTTCATAAACTTTTTGAGCATGTTATTTTAGTGTTGTACTAATGATATACTGATTATATTCTTCCTCTCTACTTAATTGTTATTTACAGAATAAGTATGAAAAAAGGATTATTGAGAGGGACTCACAAGAGGCACATGGAGATGATGTTTCTAGTCATCAATCTGATAACATTATCTTCTTAGATGTTGTTGGAGGAGTGGACAAGAAGGGTCGTATATATGGTTTGGGACCAGAAGCAGCAAAGTACAAGTCGTGTAGATCTTTCACATCTGACGGTATCTCAACATCTGAATATGAACAAATGAAGACTGTTATTTCTGATTTGTCTGTTGAAAACAAGACCCTTAAAGAGAAACTTAAGACTCATGAAGAACAGTACTAAATTGTGGTGAACACACTTTTTTGTCATCTACTAGTCTCAAGAACAATTATAGTATTATTTTTGTTGTAATTTCTTAATTTTAAGAGCTTTGTTTGAACTAT
Source organism: Lathyrus tuberosus (assembly GCA_022829125.1). Lineage (NCBI taxonomy): Eukaryota > Viridiplantae > Streptophyta > Magnoliopsida > Fabales > Fabaceae > Lathyrus > Lathyrus tuberosus. The sequence goes on from JALAZF010000901.1 coordinate 1,060,831, forward strand.
TTTAGTTGTACTATCTAGTTTCAACAAAAAATGCTATGTTTTTAATATTTAGTTTTAAGAACATATTTTTAGTACTATTAGTTTTGATTTGGGGAATATTTATGATATTCACAAAAACAATTTAGTGTTTCATATTCTGATTGATACAATTTAATTATGATGATATAGTAAATTCAGTTGTAGTATTAATTAAATTTGACAGGAAATTTACAATTTCAATAGTTTCATGCAGGTTCTGATTGTTTAGTGACGGAAAAAAATGTCACTAAATCATTATCACTTAATTTAATGACGGAATATAATCGTCAGTAATTTAGTGACGGAAAATATCCCTCACAAATAATTATTCATTCATTAATTTTCAATAATTAGTGACGGAATATATACGTCACTAAAGTAAAATTACTGAGGTATTTAGAAATCCCTCACAAATTACTGGCGGATTTTTTTCAATTTTTAGTGACGGAATTGTTAATTTAGTGACGGATTAGTTCCGTAACTATTTATGACGGAATTCAAAATCCCTCACAAATTTTTTGCGACATTGAAATTCGGTAGGAATTTTGGCACGTCGCTAAATCCGTCAGTAAAGGTTTTTGTGACGGATTTTAGTGAATTAGTGACGGAATAATTCCCTCTCCAAATTCAATTTTTTTAGTAGGGTCGCATTTTGATCAGTCTGAGCCTTTTCAAAATCTGACCAAACGCTATATTTTTTCTGAGACTTTTATTTCGCACTGATCATTTTAGTGTATTCAATTTAATTTTTCAGACACTTTTGTGTCCGACTTTTATTCATCATTTGATCTGTTTATTTCTTTTTTTTAGCCAATATAATATTTTGAATTAATTAGAATTATTTAAATAGTTAGTTAGAATTTATTAATTAGTTAGAACTTAGTTTGTTTAGTTGATTCTATCCTCAATTAACTAATAACACATTTCTAATATTTTAAAACAACCAAAATACATATGAGAAATTTGGAGAAAAGATAATTAGCACTGGATTCTCCAATTGTTCTCTCACATGCCATAATAATAACAAATCACCACCACCACCACACATGAGAACAACAATCTCTGCCACCAATCTCTTTACAAATCCCACCGCGTACGCATCATCATCTTTCCACCTTTCATTCTCCGATCCAAGCTACAACCAAACCATGAAATACAACCGAACACCATTGTTACCGTTCTCCAAACACTATTGTTTCCGCCTTCAGTTACGTGTTTGGTAATATTTATGTTCAAGTGTGGCTATGTTTTTACTCATTCAAGTTTTTGTTAGTTGTGTTATACATTTATTTTCGATCTCATTCAAGCATCATTTCACATACTGGTGTGTGTATTCGGTTGAGTTGTAGGTATTTATATTTTATGGCGATGCTTTTGTTTATCATTTTCTTCATGCTAAGTTTGTTTTTGCTACCATTCATGTTGATTTTATATGCTTGATCAGTTTTGTTTAGCTATAGTTTTATTTGGTATATTATGCGAAGAAGACAAATAATGTCTGTTTTAATGTTCATGGTGGAGTAATTGTGCTGAAATGTGACTTAAGTTAATACATTATGCTTCAAAATAAAAAGAGAGCTTCTGAATGCAAATGTTAGTGATCGGTTTCTGACTTCATTTCTAATTGATCAGAAGGATTTCTATGTTTATTTTGCTCACTACAACACTTCCATACTGTTGCTTTTGTTTTCTCCATTTCTGCATTTCGTTATTGAGAGAGAAAAGAGAACATTGATTTTGCTTTTTGTTTTATCTCCTCCACCACGTGTCTCGATTATTGAACTTTACTATTGGGTTGCGATTTCAAAAATTTTAATTCAATATTAACTTTCGAAACACATTTGGACACATAATTTTTTTTGACCGACTATGTATAAAGTGATTCCCATATGAATCTATTCTAAATGAGCTTAACTTGGTTATAAATTTGTGACTTTCGATTTCGGTTGGCTTTCATGTCCCGTGGCTTATGTAATGCCCCGTTTTGTCCGATTTATTTAATCGAGTCGATTTAATTATTTTCGTTTTTATACTATTTTATTCTTGACTTTTATTTGACAATATATTATTTTTCATCGTTATTATGTTTTATCGCGTTTTGAGAGCGTTTGCGAGATATTTGAGCTGAGGGGTAAAATAGTCTTTTTAGGGGTTTAGATATTTGAGCTGTCCTATGTTTGTTTTTTCTAAGAAGCTTCAATGGTTACGAGCAAAACTAAGATGGTGGAATAGAAGTGTCTTTGGTTGGGTAGATTGTAATATAGAAGAGAATGCGAAGACTTTAAACAGAGTAGAAGAGGTGATAGCAGAATCTGATGACAAAGTGTCGGAGGACATGTTAAAGAATCGTGCCCAGGCTGAAGATGAGATGTGGAAGATGCTTAGAATCAAAGAAAGTTTGCTTCACCAGAAGGCCAGAACTAGATGGATTGAGGATGGGGATAGGAACACTTCCTATTTTCACTCTGTCATTCGCCATAGAAACTTGTTGAGCACAATTTCTGAGATCAAAATAGATGATTCTATTGTACACGATGTGGCTGGGGTTAAAGATGGTATAGCCAAACATTTTGAGAAGAGATTTAGGGCAACCCAAACACCTCTAATCCGTATGACACCAGAGTATTTTAACACCTTATCTGTGTCTGATGTTCGTGAGCTTGAGGAGAATTTTGAAGATACAGAAATTAAAGAGGCAGTGTTCCATTGTAAGGGTGATAGAAGTCCAGGCCCCGATGGATTCAACTTGGCGTTTATTCAGAAATGTTGGTCTGTAGTTGGAGCGGATTTTATTAATTGTATCAAGGAATTCTTTAGGACTGCAAAACTCCCTAAAGTCTTGTCCTCTTCCTTCTTGGCCCTAATACCTAAAGTAGAAGATCCAGACAATTTGGATGACTATCGCCCTATTTGCTTAGTAGGATGTGTATACAAGGTAATAGCAAAATTATTGTCTGCCAGACTAAAGAAGGTTATGAGCTGCATTATATCACCTTCCTAGACTGCATTCATAGCAGGAAGGAACTTGTTTGATGGTGTTCTGTCGTTAAATGAAGTTGTGGATTATTCAAGAAGAAGCAAAATAGGTAGTTTAGTTCTTAAAGTGGACTTTGCTAAAGCCTACGACTGTATTGATTGGTCATACATTAGACAGGTGATGAAGTTTATGGGATTTGGAATCAAATTTATGAGCTGGATAGAAGGAACGGTGTTCAAAAGTTATATGTCAATACTTGTTAATGGGAGTCCTTCGCGAGATTTTGAAGTGTTCTGTGGATTACGCCAAGGTGATCCATTGTCACCATAATTGTTTGTCATTGCAGGTGAAGGTTTAGCTAAAGTCATGAAACGGGCAGAGGAAGTGGCTTTATTCAAAGGAATACAAATTAATCACAAGGACACAACATCGTTACTTCAATATGCGGATGACACAGTCATGGTGGGTGAAGCTAACTGGAATAATATCTGGGGTATTAAAGCGATTCTGAGATGCTTCCAGTTGATGTCGGGTCTTGAGATAAATTTTAACAAGAGCAGGCTGGTGGGTTTTGGAGTATCATCAACTTTTCTCAAGGCTGCAGAAAGATTTCTAGCATGCAAGAGCCAACAATGTCCTTTTAAATTTCTTGGTATTCAAATAGGAGGCAATCATCATCTAACTTCTTTTTGGCAACCGGTAATTGACAAAGTTAAGGCTCGACTGTCATCCTGGAAGGGAAGATTAATGTCTATCGGAGGTAGAGTAACTCTTTTAAAATCTGTGCTTACGAATATACCAATTCATTATTTGTCGTTTTACAAAATGCCGAGGAAAGTCATCCAAACGTTAACAACGATTCAACGAAGATTCTTATGGAATGGTTCTCCTACTACAGAAGGGTTATCTTGGATTGGGTGGGACACGGTCTGCAAATCGCAGGATGCTGGAGGTCTTGGTATAATGAACATTCAGTGCCTGAATGAGGCATTATTAGCAAAGTGGATTTGGAAGATTATGACCAACCGGAGTTTTATTTGGAGAGACATCCTCAGTGCCAGATATGGTTCTCTATTAAAGTCCTTGTGTGGAGATTATTCTCAGCCAGGTGCAGTTAGGCAATCAATGTGGTGGAGGGACATTTCATTGCTGTTTCGTTCATTTGACAGTGCACCATTCCTTAGGTTCTGTCGCTCTGATGTTGGAAATGGGGAGAAAACTTTATTTTGGAAGTCCATTTAGTGTGGAGATGTATCATTTGAAATACTATTTCCTGATCTATTTAGTGTTGTTGAAAATCCTAATAGTTTGGTCTGTGAGAATATAACTTGGTCTGATAACCATTGGAGCTGGAAGATTGATATGGCCGAACCATGTTCGAATCAACAGGCATATGAGCAGAAGGAAAACATGTTGGGGTTGATCTCGAGAGTGGAATTGTGTACCGGTACATGTGATGTTAGTCGCTGGAGTCCTTGTAATGATTTGGAATTCTCTGTTAACTCTGCTTTTCAAATTCTATCCAAAGCAAATATTCCAGCAGATTGGATTCCTGCTAATTCATTGGCTGCTTTGAAATTAGTCTGGAAAGCGTTTTCTCCGCTCAAAGTGTTGATTTTCGGTTGGCGTCTTATTTTTTATCGCCTTCCAACTAGAGATAATTTGTATAAACGTCGGATCATTTTCTCCCCTCACGACCGGGTATGCCCTTTTTGTTTCCAGTGTGATGAATCTGCTTTTCATCTCATTTTTAGCTGCTCCAAATCTGTTATTATTTGGGAAAAAATCATTGAATGGCTGGGGGTCGAGGTCTTTCTAGATGATACGGTCGTCGACCATTTGCGATGCTGGACGTGTGCATTACTCTCTGCAGGTGTTGCCATTAAATATACTGCTGGTCTTTGGCTTGTGATATGTTGGTGTCTTTGGAGTGAAAGGAACAAAATTATGTTTGCTGATGAATTGTGGAATGTTGATACCATATTTTCTAAGATTTTGCTACTAACGTGGGAATGGATTGGAAAACAATCTAACATTATTTGTAACTATTACAGTTGGCTTAAATCACCTTTAGATTTTTTGTAAGGTGATTTAATCGTTTTTGTAAGTTGGGTTTTGGGTACCCCTCAGTACCCTAATTGAATATATTTTGCTTATCAAAAAAAAAAAATTTACCGCTTTCTTAACTCAAGAATAAAATCAAACACTTTTCAAAAAGAACAAAAGTAAACTCAATCCAACGTCGAACAATTTTCACAAAAATCAAACCCCTTCATATCACTTCAATAATCATTTTCAAACCAAACTCATTCTATCTCATTTCAATCTCAAATCATTTTCATAATCATCTCGTAACGATAATCAAATGCTTGATTCAACGTCAAGCCATTTTCCCAATCAAACTTCAAACCACCTAAAAAGATTGAAACTCTTTCTCAAATAAGATGAAAAAAAAGTGGGGTGTAGTCAACGATCTCCCGAGAGTGAGGACACAAGATGTAGTTCTCGACCGTCCGAACTCTCTCATCAACTCAAAATACCTCAACACATCAAACCTCTTTTACTCGCCCCCGTGCGATCAAACACCTTTTTTCAAAAGAACATTGTTTAGTCCCATTCTAATGCACATACAAACTAGTGCTTAAGCCTCCTCCGAGAGTAGTAGACAAGATAATGTTTAGCTCTTAGAACGTGATTTAAACACTTGTTCATTAAAAAACACAAACCAATAAGTCGTAGTCTACCCGAACTACGAAGCTCTGATTTCCTTATTGCACTATGAGGACACGTAAGTACAAGATTGCGAGATCCTGCCGAACCACCTTTTTCTTTTTTCAACTGTAGTTTCTCCGAACTACAGATGCTCTAATTCCTCATTGTGACACGAGGGCCCCAATCCTTGGCGAGCACAATAATAAAAAACCTCTTTTTTTCCCTTTTGAGGTTTCCTTTCTTTTCTTTTTTTTATCCCTTGAAGAAAGCAAATAAACATGAGCTAACATTCAATCACAAATCTAACTAAGAGGTTCCCGTTGAGTTCAACCGATGTGAGAGGTGCTAATACCTTCCCCTTGCGTAATCGACTCCCGAACCCGAATATGGTTGCGGCGACCATTATTCCATTTTAAAGGTTTTATCGATATTTTTCCTATTCCTTCATTGGGATAAATAAAGTTCGATGGCGACTCTATTCAAACTAAATTTTTCCGCGTCCATTGCGAAAGATTGTATTTTTTGAGGTACAAATGACGAGCAAATTTTGTTCCACAAAAAATGTGCATTGAGGTCATATTTCCTATACCTGACTGGCACGACAATATTTTTGGACAAAAGTGCAACCTACGTCGATGTAGTATATGTGACTCCACCAATTTAGAGCGGATCCCCAATTACAATTGGGGGGTCGCATGTTTGGTTTATCTGTACTGTAACCTAGATGAAACTTGTCTCTAAAAGACAAGATAAATGACTTGAAACTGCACACTATTTACAATAATTTATTTGCAACCTTTCTTGTTACTAATATTTTCACAATAATTGTGTTACATTTGTTACTAATATTTTAACTAAATCATATTTCAGACGTGGATCATCTTTCATTTTCCCCGCATATCAGGGTGGAAACCTAAGATAGACTACACTCAGGATTGGCTATGTGCTTGTGGCTTTGCCCCGTACAGAGGGAAACTGACGATAGTGTTGTACAAAGTGTTTATGTAGCATATGATATATGCTTTTGCCCATACGAAAGCCACCGTTAGACATGTCCCTGAGACGCCATAACCTTCTACTCTGGATGTGTGGCATGTGGGTCACGCCTGATGTATCCACATCTGTCTGAGAAGGTCATGTGTTAGTTCGAATATCTCCAGATTATTCCAAAACATCCTTCTTTGTCTACTCCTATGAAAATATTCCACAGAGGTCTTAATGCCATACTTGATTATTTCTATAGTCATTTGGCACAAAATGAGGCACACAGTGTGGAAGAAAGTGAACCTTGTGCTTATGCACATGGTTAAATCCAATGGTTCTATCGAGTATCACATTCTTACATGACACCAGATGCTGGGAGAGCACCACCTAGACCTGCTCATCAGGAGATATTGAAAGAGGAACGGGTTAGGGATGACTACATAGTGGATTTGTTGTCGGTCTATCACCGTATTGCGAAGATTGCGAGAGATTTCATAAAGAGAGGAGACATTGCAGAATGCAGTCCTAGTATTGCCGCCTTATAGACCATCCTACTCGAGGCACATAATGCGTTAAGGTATAGATAGCGTAAAGAGAGTTAGAAATACACAATAATTTATTTTTATTTGTATTTTGGTAACATTTGTATATTTTAAACAAATAATGTATCCTGTAATATTTTCCACTACTTGATTAATGTTTGAATACTAATTTATATATGACATGTTTGAATTGGATTAGTATCCTTAGCATGGTGTTAACATATCCTCGTTGAATTGACTGAAAAATATTGTTTTGGGACACTTCGTGTCAAATGTTGATAACTCAAATACCCTCATTTGTAATTTTTAGACGTTAATATGTACGTACTACAACATTTTATACCCTTTTAATATGGTCTAAAAATGCTTAGTAGTATATGATATATTTTTTCCTATCCATGAAGTTGATGGACATTTTTAGTGCTCTTCGATATAATTGCTTTTGTTTTTAAAGTTATTCTAACTAGATAATAAAATGTCTAGTTTTTGCCTATATGAGTTTTACACATTTACTTTGAACTTTGACGTAATTTTATTCAACCATAAATCACTTATTATTCTACTTACTTTAAGGATCTAAGAAAGTTCCAACTCACTTTGGCATAGACTTTTTCAAAATCCACCTTAAAAAGGATACAACTCTTTCCTTCCTTCCTACTAAAATCCACCAACTCGTTCGCCACGAGAACTCCATCTAAAAGTTGTCTTCCGGGGACGAAAGCGCTTTGACAATTAGATATGATAGAGCCCAAAATGACCTTCAACCTTCCCGCCAAAAGTTTAGCAAGAAGTTTATACAAGCAACCTACTAAGCAAATTGGTCTATAATCATCTAAGCTCAAAGGGTTTGAAACTTTAGGAACTAGCGTCAAGAAAGATGAAGTGATAGATTTCGATAATACCGTGCCCGTGTGGAAGCCATTGAAAAAACTCACCACGTCTTCCTTAACAATGTGCCAACATTTCTGAAAAAATAACAAAGAGAAACCATCCGGGCCTGGACTTTTAGATCCCTCACACCCCCACACCGCTTCTTTTATTTCTTCCTCCTTGAAAGGGGCTACTAACGACTCTCTTTCCACACTATCAATGCTCCTAAAAGAGATGCCCTCTAAAGTAGGTCTCTCTTCGACCTCTTCGACGAATTTCCTTGAAAAATGTTCAAACATGTCGTCCTTCACCTTACTAACCGAATCTGCCACTCCACTTACCGGATTGAAAGTCCCAATATGGTTTCGTCTCCTTCTTTCTTTCATAACTCTGTGGAAAAACCTACTATTATTATCTCCGTCGTTGTTCCACTTCACCCCCGCCTTTTGGATTAGAATGTTTTCCTTTATCTTTAGATTAATCCAAAACTGGCTTGACGCTTCCTTTCTTCTAGAGAGAATGTCCGCACAATCACTATCTTTATCAAGAGCTAGTAACTCGTCCGCTTCATTCAACTCTCTTACACCTTTCTCCACCTCTAACTCATACCTCCCAAAAACCTTTGAATTCCACCACCTAAGACGATTTTTAAGGAGTCTCAATTTCTCTTTCAAGACAAAATCACTTCTTCCAACCACATTCAAAAGCTTCCACTCCTTTTCAACAAAAGGGATGAATTCTTTAAACGTAAACCACTCATTGTTAAATTTAAAAGGCTTCGGCCCCCAATCCTCCCCATCAATCACCAACCAAATAGGAGAATGGTCTGATAAATCCCTTGGCCTGATAGATTGACCTACCACCCCCCATCTTTCCAACAAAATCTCCGAAATTAAGAACCGATCAATCCGACTCATTGACTTCCCATCACCACTATACCAACTGTATTTTTTCCCTTTACACGGAACATCCACCAAGTTGTTATTTGCTATGAACGAAGCAAACTCCACCATCTCCGACCTTCTATAAACCCCTCCACGCCCTCTCCTTTCGCTAGGACTTTTGACCGCATTAAAATCTCCGCAAAAAATCCATTCTCCGTCTATATGCTTTCCTTTAAGCTCAATCAAATTTGCCCATAAAGATCTCTTCTTTGCCACCTCACAAGAAGAATATATATTTGTTATGTAATAGGTATAATTTCTCCACCTAATCTTCACTCCCAAGAAACCTTCACCTCTAAAGCTACATAAAACATCAAACTTACCCTCCTTCCACAAAATCAAAAGACCTCCCGATAAACCTCTAGATTCCGAAAAAGAGAAACCAATATCCTCTTTGCTCCAAGTACTCTTTATAACATCTTCCTTCATTGTAGAAAACTTCGTTTCTTGAATAAAAAAAAATGTCGGCGTTCCCTTTTTTAATTAGTTTACTAACTCTCCTCCTTTTCACCAAAGATCCTCCCCCTAGCATATTCAATGAACCAATTATCATTGGAAACCATTAGAATTCTCCATCCTAACCAACATCCTAGCTTTATCTGCTATTTCTAACTCAGCAATTTTCTCTTTGGACAGATTATCTGAAGCAGCCTTCAACACCCCCAATTTTTCTATTACTTGCCACAATCTATCATCCCTGTTACTACCAAGATTCTCCCAACTTCTAAAGTTGTTACTCATAATGTTAGACTCATCTGAATGTTCCCCATGGTAAATGATCAGTTTTCCGCTGTCATCCTTCGGCACACAGTTGTTAAAACCAGCGGCTGCACCTTTCTTCGCCTGGTATAAGTAGACCTGCTCTACCGGATCAAATTTCTTCCTACAAACCGTCTTTTTCCTCTTAAATTTTTTATTATTATCCATCAACCCTCCGTTCCCAAAAAGGTAACGGAATTTCATCCTTTTCGATTTACGCTTGCAACCTTCAAAAGAGCTGCCACAGCTCTAGGAGAAATAGTCGTCGCTTCTGGTGTGCAACTCACCTTGGTTTCTGTCAACACAGAGAAAGGATCGCTACTTAATCCCAAGTCCCTTCTAACTGTCTCAGAACTGCATCTTCCCTTCATCAACCTTACTGCACTATCGAACGAGCCGTCTTCGCGAGATTGGCCGTTAAGAACCAGTTCGTTCCTAACACCTATTGAAACCTCATTCTCAGCGTTGATCTCAATGTCCCCTTCCTCTTCCTCCTCCTCCCCAATAACTGAGTCTTCGATATCGTTACAGGAACCCTCCTCCCTCAATGACTCAATGTCCTCCGAACAACCATCTACATTGTCCTCCGAATTAAAGGCAGTAGAGGAATTTTTATCTGCTGCCTTAGAAACCTCGGCTATTCTAACAGGGCCATAGGTATCTTCCTTCAGTAGAAGTGAGAAAATTTTGTCGTCCACTTCCACTCTCAAGTTCTGTTTTAGATTAAACGAAGTAGGCATCTTCACCTTAATCCTTCCTACGTCAAAATTCGACCCTTTTATAGTACTCTCATCGACACAAACAAACGTTCCAATAGAGTTAGCTATCGCAACAAAGAAATCGCTTTCCCAAACATGGATTGGGACCCCATAAAATCTCACCCACATCACTCTAACATCATCTATTACCTCCTCCTCCCAAGGTTCAACGGATGAAAACCATTGTTTCCACCAACTAACGCCCTCCCCTATAAAGTCAGCAATAAAGCCTTCCTCAACTTCTTCCAGAAGACATAGTAAACCACCCATTGGAGTGACCTTTATCGAGTAAAAACCTTCGATTTCGAACCAAGTTTGTAAATTGTAAGTAGCACCTGGAATGTGAACTTTGCCCACATAAGCTTTCTTCAGCCTTGCTTTAACTTCCGGCTTTGATGAATAAATAAAATTCTTAGACTCAGACTCAGGTTGAGCAGCACTTACCCTACAAGCCGCGACCGAAGCATACGTTCTGAGACCGACAGCATTACCTCCTCTGTTGAAAGACACCTTCTGAACTTGTCTAAGTTGATGGAAGTACCCACCATTGCCCTGAAACTTCGAAGCACTGGAACCGCGATTGAACCTGGGTAAGTTCACATGAATCTTCTTCCCTCCCATAATAATATTATCCAATTTCACCGCCAAAAGTATGGCGTCCTCCACATCTTTGAACCTCCCGAAGCCGAACCGTTTACCCAATCTATTCTGCTTAGGGGGAATTACCACTTCTACGACATTACCTTCGCACCCAAATAACCCGAAGATATCTTCAGCCTTCGCTCTATCCGGTATCTCAGAGAAAAAGACTGTCGAAATCCCTTCTTCCTCAACACCCCTAAAGTTCCTTCCTTGCGGGTACCCATCCCACTTAATAAACTGCCGCCGATAACCCTTCCTCCTCACCTCAGTCCACCCTTGATTGCCTTCCATCCACCAGCAGAGCAGCCAAAGAAAACCCCAAAAGAAGAACAAGATTGATTCACAGGAATAAGCAGTCATAACCAAGTAAGAACACCCCTAAAACCAAGGCCCCTAACCCTAAGGTTAGGAATTTAAGCCAAAAATTTCAAAGTGCCTACTAGATCATCATACCCATTCAATCAAACAGAGGAAACGAAGAGAATAGTAGTCGACGAAGGGGTTGCAACACCGACCGACGGTTGCGACGCCGTAGCTTCAACAAGATTTGAACTTGTTTCTTGATCGTACCTAAATTGTACCTATCTGATTAAGTAAAAAATTAATCATGATTCAAAAAGTAATAATATTAATTAGTTTTCTAGATATGCAAAAAAAATAACACTTAAAAAAGGATGATAATATTTTCTTAATATTAAAGAGGGGACCAACAAAACCTAATAAAAGTAAGGTCCAAGACCAAAAATGTTGGTTTTAAAATAGAGGCAAAAATACTCTTTTAGTCCTTTAACCTAATAAAAGTAAGGTCCAAGACCAAAAATGTTGGTTTTAGAGGCAAAAATACTCTTTTAGTCCTTTAAGTTATTTTAAAATGTCAAATTAGTCCCTTAAGTTTTTTTTGTAACGTTTTGGTCCCTTTTTAAAAATCTCCGTTAAAATAAATTGTAAACTCATATACCATTTAAACTGGTTTTTTGCGCTGATCACGAATATATAATCAAATTTATCATACCGGTTACGGTTCATGAGAATCAAGTAAAAATGGACGAAATACATAATGAAAAATCATCGATCCAACCAAAATACACAATCAAACCCAAAATTAATCACATATTCGTGATCAGCGCGAAAAACCAATTTAAATGGTATATGAGTTTGTAATTTATTCTAACGGAAATTTTTAAAAAAGAATCAAAACGTTACAAAAGAACTTAAGAGAGGAACTTGATATTTTAAAATAATATTTTTACCTAAAATTGAAAACTACAAATTAAAAACAGAAGCAAAGTGCATTTAAACTTGATTCCAACATATCGCTCAGATACGATGATGGCTTCACCTATGGAGAGAAGAGACATTCTCCTATTCCGATATGTCTCCAACTTCTGGAATTCTCTAATATCATTTGCCAGAAAACATTTTAAGCGGTCAGAAATGGCAACAAACCCTAACATCATCGATTTACTCCCGACTCTTTGATATGCAAAGATTAAGAGCACTCTTTGAGTCAGTGCCAAACTCCAAGGTATATTCACTGAATATTTCTTTTGATACTTTTCAAACTTTCTAGAGATGTATTTATATACAAAATATGAAACTGAATTGCCTATTATTACTCTAGCCCATCAACTCCTATAAATCTGAATTCCTAGTTTAAAGGAACCCCAACAACTTAGTCATGCTTATTGCTATTAGTTAGTAACAGACTCCCTTTATTTTAGCATCGCCATAATAAAATCATGGGTCCACGCTGGTTTGTTACGACGTCGCGGTTTAAGCTTTTCTGCTGTGGAGCTTTGTTGTTCGGTTTCCTCTTCGTTGAATTCTGTAAAGATCGACGAATGACGATAAGTCCTCCCAAGTAGCATCTTCTGGTTGGCTGTGGGACCACTGCACCAAGACTCGTTTGTGGGACGACTTCGTTTATTGCAAATGCGGCCGGCCAGAATGGCTATGGGATACAATAAAGGTCGATTGGCGATACTAGCCTCTGGCAATGGATAAAACTTGTCAACAGCTGAACCTTTGAAAGCACGCAGCAAGGATACGTGGAATGTGGGATGAATGCGGCTCCCAGGTGACAGACCCAGCTTATAAGCTACTGGACCAATGCGTGCTATTACTGGGAATGGTCCAAAGAACCTTCTGCAAATCTTATGATTCAACCGAGCAGCCACAGTTGCTTGCCTATAAGGTTGAAGTTTCAAGAGAACCAAATCACCCACCTCGAATTGCATGTCAGTGCGATGTTTGTTTGCTTGTTGCACCATGCGTTGTTGAGCACGTATCAAATTCTTCTCTAGGTGTTGCAGAATTTCATCCCTCGTCAATAGGTCACCTTCTACTGCTTGAATTTTGGATTGTCCGCGCACGTACGTTGGAATGGTTGGGGGAGGGCGACCATAGACAGCTTGGAAAGGAGTCATGTTGATTGATGAATGATGACTAGTGTTGTAGTGATATTCAGCCCAGGTGAGAAACCTGCCCCATTTCTTAGGATAGTCAGCTGCAAAAGCTCTCAAGTATTGTTCGACATAGCGATTTGTTACCTCTGTTTGTCCATCGGTTTGAGGAAGGTATGAGGAGCTCATCTTAAGTTTAGTGCCCATTAGATCAAATAATTTACGCCAACATTTTCTCGTGAATATCGGGTCACGGTCGGATACGATCGTGCGGGGTATCCCATGCAATTCGATCACCATGTTTGCAAACAGCTCAGCTACTGTCGACGCGGTGTAATGAGTGGGAAGGGCTCTAAAATGTGCGTATTTGGTGAATCAGTCGATCACTACTAGTATAGTTGTGTTTCCGTTGGAAGGAGGTAGTCCAACAATGAAATCAAGCGCCAGATCTTCCAATACTCGCTCCGGTAGTGGTAGAGGTTGTAATAATCCATTCGGCGGGGAAGTTGAATATTTAATGGTTTGACAAGTAAAACACTGAGAGATAAATGTCTTAACGTCGTGACGCATCCCTTTCCATATAAAATTGGCACCAAGGCGGCGAAATGTGCGATCCACACCTGTATGACCCCTTGTATGCGACTCATGGAATTCCCGCAACAGAAGAGGTTTAAGAGTAGAATGTTTGCTGATGTATAGGCGCCCTTTATACCTCAGTAGACCCTCATGCTCATCAAAACCAGATTCCTTTCCCTTACCTTGTTGAATTAGTTGGTGAAGAGTTTTGAGGTCTTCCATGGTTGTATTCTCTTTTCTCAATTGCTTCAAAAAATTAAATTGACTTGATGATATTGCCATCTGTAGTGTGGAATTATCATCTTCGAATTGTCGAGACAAGGCATCAGCTGCTGCATTCATAGAGCCAGATTTGTACTCGATAGTGAAGTTGAACCCCAATAACTTGCGCAGGTAATGATGTTGCTCGGGGGTTTGTACTACTAGGGTTAGCAGTTCACGAAGACTCTTATGGTCTGTGCGAACGATGAAGTGTCTGCCCAACAGATATTGTCGCCATTTGGTGATAGCTTCAACAATGGCCCGCAACTCTCTGAGATACGCCGATGCTCCTCGCATCCGGGGTCCCAACTTTTTACTAAAGAATACGACGGGGTGTTTATCCTGCATGAGGACTCCTCCTACTCCCACATTGGATGCGTCTGTTTTGACAATGAATTGCTTGGTGAAATCGGGCAACCTTAGCACTGGTGTCACAGTCATGGTGTGTTTTAAGAGTTCAAATGCGCTGTTAGCTTTCTCACTCCACATGAAGTTATCTTTCTTTAGTAATTCGGTTATAGGTGCAGCTATTGTTGCATAACCAGCTACGAAACGTCGGTAGTAACCTGTGAGTCCCAAAAATCCTCGTAGTTGCTTGAGGTTCTTGGGTTTTGGCCAGTTATTCATCGCACTGATTTTGGACGGATCTGCTCTGACACCCTCCGAGGATACTAAATGACCCAAGTACTCCACCGATTTTTGGAAGAACTGGCACTTACTTCCCTTGGAAAAGAATTCCTTCTCCTCGAGGCACTGTAATACTTGTTGAAGGTGAGACACATGTTCTTGAATACTCTTGCTGTAAACCAGAATATCATCAAAGAAAACGGTGACGAAGCGTCGTAAGAAAGGTCTGAAAGCGTCGTTCATGGCTGACTGGAAGGTGGAGGGGGCGTTAGTGAGTCCAAACAGCATGACAATAAACTCGTAGTGTCCGTTGTGTGTGCGAAATGTTGTTTTGTGAATGTCACGGCTGTCCATGCGAATTTGATGGTATCCTGCTCGTAGATCCAATTTCGAGAACACAACTGCACCACCTAACTCATCTAGTAGTTCGTCAATGGTGGGTATCGGAAACCTGTCCTTAATGGTAATACTGTTGAGGGCACGATAGTCAACACAAAATCGCCAAGAGCCATCCTTCTTTCTAACCAAGAGCACCGGTGATGAGTAAGGGCTGTTACTTGGGCGTATATAGCCACAATCTAGCATTTCTCGAACCAATTTCTCCATAGTGTCCTTCTGAAAATAGGGGTAGCAGTAAGGCCGTACATTAACTGGTGAGGATCCGGTTTGCAAATGAATTCGGTGGTCACTGCATCGGTAAGGTGGTAACTGGGCTGGTGTGGTGAAAACATTCCGGTGTCGTAAGAGGAGGCCTTGAGCTTCAATTGGTAGGGTAGCATCGAGGGTACTAATGTCGACTTCCGCATTTGGCTGTGAAGAGGTGGTATCATCAGTTTTAGTGGCAGTGAGGTGGAAGAGGCCACGAAAATCACCGGCTTCGATAATTGTTCGCATTTGTGCGAAGGTGACCAAACTAGGGTTGGGCCGTGACTCACCCACCAAGCGAACTTGTTTCCCTTTCCACGTAAATTCCATGGTGAGGGCATTATGATCATGGAGGCACGGGCCTAGCGTCCTTAACCACTGCATTCCCAGAACAATATCCAGCCCACAAATAGGTAAGACAAAAAGATCCACTTCAAACAAATGACCCTGCATGATTAATGGCACACCCACGCATTTTTGTTGGCAAACTAGATGTTGTCCGTTACCCATATAGACCTTAAAATGTTTAGCAGTCTCGATAGTTAGACCCATTTTCTGAACAAGGCCTTCTTGAACAAAATTATTATTGCTTCTTGTGTCGATTAACACCTCCAATGTTTCAGCATCGTGCTTGGCTAAAATTCTAAAGATACGTGGACTGACTGGGTTTGTGAGAGAGTGTAAACTTACTTCTGGTTGTTCTTCCGATGTTTCTACTGTAGAGACCGGATCGATTTGGGTCTCGGTGTTTTCTTCGTCCTCTTCGTGACCGCACATCACCATCATTCTGTTTTTGCAGCGGTGATTAGGGTGGAATTTTTCATCACAGCTGAAGCAAATTCCTTTGTCACGTTTTTCTCGCCATTCTGTTGGTGATAGCCACTTGATGGGTAGTTGCGATTTTCCTGCCGAAATTGATTGCAGTGGAGTTGGGTTGTTGGCTGTTGGGGTTAACACCTTGCTTTCCGGGTGTTTATAAGGAGGTCGTTGGGAAGTATCGGGTAGGCGGTGGTTGTCGTGGTGGAATCGGCCACGAAGATCCTCGTTTCTGTCCTCATATAGTTGTGCACGGGCCATGGCGTCAGCTAGATTCGCCGGCGGGGAGAGAAGCAACTCGCGATGGATCTCAGGTTTCAGTCCCCAAACAAGGAAATTGAGGAACATGGCGTCATTAACGCTGGTGGTACGCGTCATCAATTCTTCAAATTCAGTTCTGAATCGAGCCACCGTGTCACGTTGGATAAGCTTAGAAACTCCCCCAAGTGGATCTTCATACACGGAAGGGCCAAAACGTTTCTGAACTTCACGCAGGAAATCATCCCAGTCTCTGAACGCCCCGCTTTTCTCCATCCATTGGAACCATGAGGAAGCTTCGCCGTCCAGATGGAACGACACCATGGTGAGGCGAGATTTGGGGGTTAACTGGTGGAGGGTGAAAAGTTTGTTGATTTTGTAAATCCAATCTTCAACTCCTTTTCCATCGAAACGGGGGACATTGAGGCGAAGTGTCTTCATGACGGCGGTGAGGTCGGGCGGTGGTGGTGGTGGGTTGGATGATCGTCGGTTGTTGATTTCAGTTAACTCGATGAGACGTGCGTCTGTGGATGCCATGTATTATTTGAGGGAGGCGGTGAAGTGAGCTAGTTGGTTCTCAGAGTGTTGTTTGAAGTTTGCTTCCATGGCACGAAGTGCCTCAGCGATGTCTTCATTACGCATGATGAAAGTGTAACAACCCAATTTTCGTGTGCGTTTTATTTAATCGAGTCGTTTGATTATTATATTATTATTTTATTTTGTTTTTCGACTTTTATCTGAAAATATATTATTTTTCATTGTTGTGATATTTTATCGGGTTTTGGGATCGTTTGCGAGATATTTAAGTGTGGGGGTATTTTGGTCATTTCCTGATATTTTTCACTAAGTAAGAAAAATAGAAAATAGTAGAGAGAAAAAGAGAAAGAAAGAAAAGGGAAAGAAAGAAAAAGGAGAGAAAAGAGAAGAAGAAGAGAAATAGTGGAAAACTTGGAAAAATCAAGAGAAATCAACTTCTAGTATTGATTTAATCGGGTAAGGGTGCGAAATTCAATTATTGTATACTTGTATATGATTATGTATGTATATTTGTGATGTTTGTTGGATTGAAATGAAAATATTTTAGTAAACCTATTTTTGGTAAAATCGATTAGAAATTTATTAAATGTGTTGAAAATTATGTTGTTAGTGATCCTTATTGTTGGTATATGATAGATGCATGTTTTTAGTAAGTGTATTGGTGTTTTTCTGGGTATTGAGTGATGATTTGGAGGGTTTTGGATTGGAACCCGTATGAAAATTATGCAGAAGAATTTTTCTGAGATTTCCAGGTCATACGCGTATGGGGCATGTTCATACGCGTATAAACCTTGGCATTACGCGCATGGTGGGCGAGCCATGGGGCAATACGCGTATGGGTTGCTTGTTTCCTCGGCCCTTTGCCCATTTGCGTATGATACGCGTAGCATTGCAGGGCATTACGCGTATGGGTTTGGTCATTACGCGTACGAACTTTTACACGTGAACTTTGGGAAAAATGAGTCTCTGCTCATACGCGTATGGCTCATGGTGGTACGCGTATGGACAGGACTTTTACAAAATGTGACTTTTCAAAATATCGTTTTTCGTTTTCGTTTGTAACTTTTGATCCGTTTGTCCGATTTTTACATTCTTGGTATCGTTGCATAGCTATTGAGCTGTACTTTCTTTTTATGATGATTTTGGAATTGTTAGCCGATTTAATTATGTTGGAAAATCAGGAATAGTGTCGGTTGTCGACTATTGTCGTTAAACTTGTACGTAATTGATGTGAATTGTGCAAGGTGCTGTTGTATGATGTAAATGTATGTGTTTAGATGATGTCGTGATGATTTGTGGCCGTATGGAAATTAAATGCATTGTTTTGGGCATAAGTGCAAAGTGTGATTTTATCGATGAAATGAATGTATTTATGTGTGCATATTGAATGGCATGGGTCGTTGTATGCCAAGCATCATGATATGCATTGTTGAACGTCCTGAGTGACGGTTTGGATTCCAGAGGGAATTCGCTATAACTTCGTGTGCCCATGTGGGGTGTGAGCGATGATTATAGACGATCGTGTGCCCATGTGGGGTGTGAGTGATCGGGTCGTGTGCCTGTGTGGGGTGTGAGCGATCCATAAACACCGTGTGCCCGTGTGGGGTGTGAGCGGTGGGGAACATCGTAGGCCCGACGGGGAGTTACAGTGATGTAACGAGCGATGGTTCCAGCAGAGTTCCTGAGTGAACTAGTGATGAGAAACAATGGAAGTCGGTACCGCATGTGCATATGCATAGAGTCGTGCGCCGGTCTCTTTCATTTGCATAAATCATTTATGGTTGTTTATGTGTGGATTTGTGGATAAATGGATATATGGATATGTGTTGGTGATGGAATTATGTATTGTGTCCTGTAATGTCTTGTGTTTGAATTATGGCGTGAGTTGTGGTGAGAATTGTATATATATGCGTATTTTTGTGTTATATATATATTTGTATGCAATTATATTATGGTTGTTTTTCTCACCCTTCTGCTGTTTTATAATGCTCTATGAGGCATTGCAGATTAGAGCTGCTGGAGGTATTTTTGTGAAGCTTTGCGTCTTCATTCTTTTGTCGGTCGGCTTTGATATGTGACACCGGGTAGTTAGGGAGGCCGTTTGTGATAATTGTATATAATGTATATGTATATCTTTTGACTTGCGCGTGTATAACTTGATGTATGACAAACTTTTCATGATATATATATATATATATGTATGTTATTCAGTTTTAGATTTTCCGCTTTTATTCTAAATTCTGAAATGTGGGTGTAAGGAACTAAGTTCCTCTGTTGATTGCTACCCACTGTTGCATATCTTTATGAGCAGGTGTTGTATGAATTGTTTCAAATTGATGTGACCCTCCCGGTCTATGCCATGATAATTTAAATATACTCTGACGAAATTTTGAATTTTCTTTTACTGTTTTTTTTTATTAATTGGGGGTATAGATTGGGGGTGTTACATTTAAGTGGTATCAGAGCCAGTTTGTGTCAGTCCGTGTCAGTTGTGTCAGTCCTTGTTGGTTGTTGTGGTTGGTTGAGCTGTTTGTTTAACCATAGTTTCTGTTATTGGAAATGAACAGAATATGGCTGGTAGGAATGATGCTGCTGTGGCTGCGGCTATGCAAGCTATGGCTCGTGCTGTGCAGGGTGCACCTAATGCTGCGGGTAATGATGAGTTCAGGAAGAACAAACCGCCTGTCTTCAAAGGAAGATATGATCCGGATGGTGCACAGATTTGGTTGAAAGAGATTGAAAGGATTTTCTGAGTGATGGATTGTGATGAAGATCAGAAGGTGAGACTAGGTACTCACATGTTATTGGAAGAAGCTGATGATTGGTGGGTTAGTACTCGACGTGTGTTGGAAGCTGCCGAAGAGGAAGAAATTACTTGGGAAGTTTTTAGCCGAGAGGTCTTGAGGAGGTATTTTCTTGAAGATGTGAGGGGAAAGAAGGAGATTGAGTTCTTGGAGCTGAAGCAAGGTAATATGTCTGTTGTTAATTATACTGCTAAGTTTGTGGAACTTGTGCAGTTTTATCCTCATTATGCTGAAGCTACAGCTAGTGGAAAAATGTTTACATTATCGGGGACTCAGACTTCGAGTGCAGATCGTCTGATTCGAGTTACTTGTTTTATTAATAGTACTCCTTTGATTGCTATTATTGATACTGGAGCGACTCATTCGTTTATTTCGTCTGAGTGCGCGAAGGGTTTGAATCTTGCATTGTCTTTGATGGATGGTGAGATGGTTATTGATACTCCAGAGATGGGGTCAGTAACTACTTCTTTGGTTTGTTTAAGATGTCCTTTGACCATTTATGGTAAAGACTTTGAGATGAATTTAGTGTGTTTTCCGTTGGAAGGATTAGATGTGGTTTTGGGTATGAATTGGTTGCAATTCAATCGAGTTCATATTGATTGTTATCATAAGCTGGTAAGGTTTCCTTCTCTTGAGGAAGACGAAGACTCGAGTTTCTTATCTACCAAAGAGTTAAAGAAACTTTTGGCGGAGGAAGTTCAGTTGTTTGGATTGTTTGCATCTTTAACTGTGGATAGTCAAGTTTCACTTGAGGTGTTTCCTGCTGTGTGTGAATTTCCGGAAGTGTTTCCTGAGGATATTTCAGACTTGCCGCCAGAGAGAGAGGTGGAGTTTTCTATAGATCTAGTTCCTAGTACTAGACCTGTTTCTATGGCACCTTATCTTATGTCGGCATCGGAGTTGGTTGAGTTAAAGAAACAGTTGAATGAGTTGTTGGAAAAGAGGTTCGTGAGG
Source organism: Lathyrus tuberosus (assembly GCA_022829125.1). Taxonomy (NCBI): domain Eukaryota; kingdom Viridiplantae; phylum Streptophyta; class Magnoliopsida; order Fabales; family Fabaceae; genus Lathyrus; species Lathyrus tuberosus. Next base: position 1,081,917 of record JALAZF010000901.1, read on the forward strand.
CCAAGTGTTTCTCCTTGGGGTGCTCCAGTTTTATTGGTGAAAAAGAAGGATGGAAGTATGAGGTTATGTATTGATTATCGCCAGTTGAATAAGGTGACGATTAAGAATAAGTATCCTCTTCCAAGGATTGATGATCTGATGGATCAGTTGGTTGGTGCGTGTGTGTTCAGTAAGATTGACTTGAGGTCAGGGTATCATCAGATAAGGGTGAAGGAGGAAGACATTCAGAAAACGGCTTTTAGGACACGATACGGTCATTATGAATATTCTGTGATGCCGTTCGGGGTTTCTAATGCGCCAGGTGTGTTTATGGAATACATGAATCGTATTTTTCACAAGCATCTGGATCGTTTTGTCGTGGTGTTTATTGATGATATCTTAATTTATTCTAAGTCTCGGGAGGAGCATGCAGAACATTTGCGTATTGTTTTGCAGGTTTTGAAGGAGAGGAAGCTTTTTGCTAAATTATCCAAGTGTGAATTCTGGTTATCGGAAGTGAGTTTTCTTGGACACGTAATTTCAGGTAATGGTATTGTTGTGGATCCATCTAAAGTAGAAGCAGTTCTACAATGGGAGGCTCCGAGATCCGTTACTGAAATTCGAAGCTTTTTGGGTTTGGCTGGTTATTATCGCAGGTTCATTGAAGGTTTTTCTAAGCTAGCACTTCCTTTGACCCAGTTGACTTGTAAAGGGCAAGCGTTCATTTGGGATATTCGGTGCGAGGAAAGTTTTACTGAGCTGAAGAGAAGATTGACGACAGCTCCGATCTTGATTTTGCCGAATCCTAATGAACCATTTGTGGTTTATTGTGATGCTTCTTTGATTGGTCTAGGTGGTGTGCTGATGCAGGAAGGTAAGGTGGTGGCTTATGCTTCAAGGCAGTTAAGAGTTCATGAGAAGAATTATCCTACTCATGATCTTGAGTTAGCAGCTGTGGTTTTCGTGTTGAAGATTTGGAGGCATTATCTCTACGGTGCAAGGTTCGAAGTCTTTAGTGATCATAAAAGTTTGAAATATTTGTTTGATCAGAAAGAGCTAAATATGAGACAATGTAGATGGTTTGAATTCTTGAAGGACTACGACTTTGGCTTGAATTACCATCCTGGTAAAGCTAATGTGGTAGCCGATGCTTTGAGCTGCAAATCGTTACATATGTCCGCTTTAATGGTTAAGGAGTGGGAACTTTTGGAATCGTTTAGAGATTTGAGTTTGGTTTGTGAAGTGACGTCGAATAGTGTTAGGCTTGGTATGATAACGATTACTAATGATTTTCTGATGACTGTTTGTGAGAAGCAAAAGTTGGATGTGAAATTTGTGGATTTGATGTTGGTTGGAGGAGAAGATGCGAATAGTGATTTCCAAGTGGATATTAATGGTGTTTTGAGATTCCGAGGTAGGATTTGTATTCCAGATGATGAGGAGTTGAAAAGGATGATTTTGGAGGAAGGACACCGGAGTAATTTGAGTATACATCCGGGAGCGAATAAGATGTACCAAGATTTGAAGAAGATTTTCTGGTGGTCTGGATTGAAAAGAGATGTGGCTCAGTTTGTTTATGCATGTTTGACTTGTCAGAAATCGAAGGTGGAACATCTGAGGCCTAGTGATTTGTTGCAACCGTTGGATATTCCTGAATGGAAATGGGATAGTATTTCCATGGATTTTGTGACAGGGTTACCGAATACTCAGCGAGGGCATAATGCTATTTGGGTGGTTGTTGATAGGCTGACTAAATCGGCTCATTTTATCCCGATTGACATCAGTTTTTCTTTGGAGAGGTTGGCTGAGATTTACATCAGTGTGATTGTGAAGTTACATGGAGTTCCATTGAGTATTGTTTCTGATCGAGATCCTAGATTTACATCGAGATTTTGGGAAAGTTTACAGAAGGCTTTGGGTTCTAGATTGAGATTGAGTTCGGCTTATCATCCGCAGACGGATGGTCAGACGGAGAGGACGATTCAGTCTTTGGAGGATTTGTTGAGAGCGTGTGTTTTGGAACAAGGTGGTGCGTGGGATAGTTATCTTGCATTGATTGAGTTTACGTATAATAAAAGTTTCCATTATAGTATTGGAATGGCACTGTTTGAAGCATTGTATGGACGAAGGTGTCGAACACCTTTGTGTTGGCACGAATCTGGTGAGAGGACGGTGGTTGGACCAGAGTTGGTGCAACAGACGACAGAGAAAGTGAAGTTTATTCGTGAGAAGATGAAAGCTTCTCAGAGTAGACAAAAGAGTTATCATGATCGGAGACGGAAGGATCTTGAGTTTCAAGAGGGCGATCATGTATTTTTGAGGGTTACGCCGGTAACGGGTGTGGGTCGTGCATTGAAATCGAAGAAACTTACTTCTCGGTTTATTGGTCCTTACCAGATATCCGCGAGAGTGGGTGCTGTGGCTTATAGGGTGGCGTTGCCGCCGAATCTGTCGAATTTGCACGATGTGTTTCATGTTTCACAACTTCGGAAGTATGTTCCAGATCCGTCGCATGTGATTTCGATGGATGAGGTTGAGGTAAGAGATAATCTTACAGTTGAGGCATTACCAGTTAGGGTTTTGGATCGCGAGGTGAAGAGGCTGCGAGGCAAGGATATTGCACTTGTGAAAGTGGCGTGGGGCGGCGCTGCTGAGGGCAATTTGACTTGGGAGTTAGAGAGTCGGATGCGGGAGTCGTATCCAGATTTGTTCGTCTCAGGTAATATTTTCGAGGACGAAAATTTCTAAGTGGGGGAGAGTTGTAACGACCCAGTTTTCGTGTGCGTTTTATTTAATCGAGTCGTTTGATTATTATATTATTATTTTATTTTGTTTTCGACTTTTATCTGAAAATATATTATTTTTCATTGTTGTGATATTTTATCGGGTTTTGGGATCATTTGCGAGATATTTGAGTGTGGGGGTATTTTGGTCATTTCCTGATATTTTTCACTAAGTAAGAAAAATAGAAAATAGTAGAGAGAAAAAGAGAAAGAAAGAAAAGGGAAAGAAAGAAAAAGGATAGAAAAGAGAAGAAGAAGTGAAATAGTGGAAAACTTGGAAAAATCAAGAGAAATCAACTTCTAGTATCGATTTAATCGGGTAAGGGTGCGAAATTCAATTATTGTATACTTGTATATGATTATGTATGTATATTTGTGATGTTTGTTGGATTGAAATGAAAATATTTTAGTAAACCTATTTTTGGTAAAATCGATTAGAAATTTATTAAATGTGTTGAAAATTATGTTGTTAGTGATCCTTATTGTTGGTATATGATAGATGCATGTTGTTAGTAAGTGTATTGGTGTTTTTCTGGGTATTGAGTGATGATTTGGAGGGTTTTGGATTGGAACCCGTATGAAAATTATGCAGAAGAATTTTTCTGAGATTTCCAGGTCATACGCGTATGGGGCATGTTCATATGCGTATGAACCTTGGCATTACGCGTATGGTGGGCGAGCCATGGGGAAATACGCGTATGGGTTGCTTGTTTCCTCGGCCCTCTGCCCATTTGCGTATGATACGCGTAACATTGCAGGGCATTACGCGTATGGGTTTGATCATTACGCGTACGAACTTTTACACGTGAACTTTGGGAAAAATGAGTCTCTGCTCATACGCGTATGGCTCATGGTGGTACGCGTATGGACAGGACTTTTGGAAAATGTGACTTTTCAAAATATCGTTTTTCGTTTTCGTTCGTAACTTTTGATCTATTTGTCCGATTTTTACATTCTTGGTATCGTAGCGTAGCTATTGAGCTGTACTTTCTTGTTATGATGATTTTGGAATAGTTAGCCGATTTAATTATGTCGGAAAATTGGGAATAGTGTCGGTTGTCGACTTTTGTCGTTATACTTGTACGTAATTGATGTGTATTGTGCAAGGTGCTGTTGTATGATGTAAATGTATGTGTTTAGATGCTGTTGTATCGCCATAATAAAATCGCGGGTCCACGCTGGTTTGTTACGACGTCGCGGTTCAAGCTTTTCTGCTGTGGAGCTTTGTTGTTCGGTTTCCTCTTCGTTGGGTTCTGTGGCAGCCCAATCTTTCATCAATTGTTGGATGAGTCCGGTATCTAACGATACCTCGTTTTGACCAAAGCTATCACTCTTCCTTTTGATCTCATAACAGATATACTCTCTAGGCTACCCGTCAAAGTCCTTCTCCAATTTCGATGCGCCTGCAAATCATGGAATTCTCTAATATCCGATCACAAATTTGCCAGAAAGCACTTTATCATGTCAACCACGCCCATCCTCCACGTCTTAAACCATGGCGATCCCGCCTCACAGCGGTTTGAGCGGTTTGATTTAAGGTCTTATCCACTCCAATCCATTTTCACAGACCTAACTACGGATTTTGTTCAATTTGATTTTCCATTTAAAAGTCATTATGAATACAATTACTTTGTTGGCTCTTGTGACGGAATCCTCTGTCTTGCCAATTTTCAGAACACCTCTGTCGTATTGTGGAATCCTTCTATTCGAAAATTCAAGGAATTGCCTAAGCCACGAGTGACTGGTCTGTCAAAGTTTGGCTTCGGCTATGATCATGTTTCTCATGATTACAAAGTGGTTGTTCTTTACGAAATCTATAGACGTGGTATTGTTGAAGACACAACTAGAATAAAGGTTTATAATTCGGGAACCAATTTTTGGAGAAGCTTTTCGATGTTGCCTTTTTCTTCTGATTTCGGCTATGGCTATGATCAATCGGGAGTATATCTCAGCGGTACAATTAATTGGTTGGCCTCTGCTAAATGGTCTCTTTCACTTTTTATTGTTTCTTTTGATTTAGGTGACGATTCTCATCAAAGGTTTCTTCCTCCTGAACATGGAGTGATTGACGGGAGGTCGAAATTGTGTGTGTTGAGGGATTGTTTGTGCATAATTTCTTATTATGATGTTTGGGTAATGAAAGAGTATGGAATTAAAGAGTCTTGGACTAAATTGTTCAAAGTTTTTGACTTTCTAGATCATCTTATAAATTCTTTCTTGACCAATGTATTACTCCCTCCGTTCCTTTTTAAGTGTCACTTTTAGAATAATTTTTTGTTTCTTTTTAATTGTCACTTGCAAAGTTCAAGGAAGTATTAATTGCACTTTTGTCAAAATTACCCCTATGTATTTATTGTAGAGAGAGAAAAAGTAAAATAAATGTAATAAATAAATAGGGGTATTATAGGTAAAAGGAAAATTATGATTTAAAAAGTAACCATAATGATTAGTTTTATTGGTATGTGTAAAAAATGAAAAAATGACACTTAAAAAGGAACGGAGGTAGTATATATTTTTGAAGACGATCAAGTGATGTTGGTGGAGAGAGGGAACAAGAAGTTGATAGTTTATGATTTAAAGAATGACAGTTTTAAGGTTACCGTAAAGTTTCCATCCCTTCCAGAAATCTGCCGCGAGAGTTTGATATCACCTTGCTCTTAATGTTCTTAATGCTAGGATGTCACTTGAGCATTTTAACCACAATTTATATGTTATTTTATGTTTATGTTTTATTTATTTATGTTGTAATTGCTATGATTATCGGTTTATGTTATTTTAACATGCTCTCATTTGTTTTCTTATTTTTAACTTGTATAATTCATGTCTCATATTTAATGTGATGTTCTTAATTTGATACTAGTTTGTCTTTTAGAAAATTCATAAATATGAAATTAACAGAAGATCACTAGTACTCTCATATACTGGTCTTTTTGCAGTATGTGCAGTATGTGCCTTTATTACGTAATATATATATATATATATATATATATATATATATATATATATATATAGTATCAACAACAGTCTCTATTTGGAAAAAAAGATGTTTTGTATGTTGTAATATATAGAAGATAACACTACAACCCTTTTAGATTAGGCATGTTTAAATGCATTTTTCGACCTTCTGAATATGCTCAAAACTTTCAAGAATACAATAAAATTTACTATACTATAAAATAGAATGATTAATGATATGAATTTTCCAAAACTGGACACACAAGCATGCTATGTATGGATTAGATAGGCCATGTATTGTATAATGTGTACTCCAGTCAATGGTATCATCACATAAATTTGATTCATAATAGTAATAAGAATAGAGAAGATGATATGATAGTACGTAGAGAATGTGATGCTTCAAGACTAGTTAAGTTGTAACTTGTATGTATGTACACTGCTGTTCTTTCTAGTTTTTCTAATGCAAGTATATTTTTATGAGTAGAAATGCTTCTTAGTGTGGACTAGTGTCTCTTTCTAGGAAACACGGTTCCAAATGACTAGTGTCTATTTGCTCCTGAACCTGTGGAGTTAAAACAAGTGTAAAGCTGTATTTCCTGCATGATTAGGATAGGGCTTGAAAATCAAAGTTTAGTCATAACGTATGAAAATGCACTAGCCAATGAAGGATCGAAAAATGTATCACTATGAGTAAGGGGTGGCTATTGAATAAAGGCATGATTGTACTACTATCCCTGTGTTAGCCTCCATTTTCGACGCCAGGAAATTAAAGCTTTTTTAAATTAAGAAATTATTTGTTACACAAAGAAGGCTTCGACCGTATTATGGAGGGGCATGGGTCGAATAGGTTTGTAGAAGCCTCAAAAAATGGCTAAGTGTTGGGAAGTGTCTCGACCATGAGAGTGCTGAACGCGCGTGGTAACTGCCTTACTAAAGCTGGAGGGAATTTCAAGTGTTTGAAATTCAAATAGGAGTAGTTGTAAGAGTGAGAACGGTTGAAATCAAGGAGAAGGCTCTAGAAAGGCACGACTCAAGTGATAACCACCACTTAGCAGTTATTTCTTAGCATTATAAATAGTAGGAAATTCTATGTAATAGGGGTGTTCATATTTTTGTACAAGTTACTCTAAGAAACTCAAAGTACCCTCGTGTAGAGAAACGAGTTCGTGAGAATGTACGTAATGTAACACCATTGTCTTCATTAATCTAATTTATCTTCAGCATGTTTACTTTCCATGCCTTTACAGTTTCTTGAAATTTATCTTCCATGCCAAATTTATGTTTAAAGTCATTTAAGTTTTCTGCGTTTTGCTTTCGACTGCATTTTACGTTCAAGCATTTAATCTTCAAACCTTTACTTTTCAAAGCCTTTCATTTTCAAGAACGTGAAGTTCTCCTTTAAATCAACTGCATTTATTTTCAAAGTCTTTTACTTTCCAGCGCTTTACCTTCGACAACACTTTTACCTTCCCAGCCTTTACTTTCCAAGAACGTGGAGTTCGTTGCATTTTACTTTGAAAGCTTTTACATGTTCGACGCCTTTAATTTTTGCACCCTTTACTTGCATTACTTTAAATTTCCAGTCTTCACTTTACTTTATTGCCTGTAGTTGAACGTGGAGTTCAGTTAGATTTTATTTTCAGCATTGTCGAACGTGGAGTTCAGTTTACATTTTCTTTAAGTTACACTTGTCTCTCGAACTTAGCACATGTCCTAGGATTTGTTTGATCGATCCTGCAAGTTAAATCAATTTGCGTTTAGATTGATAGATCAGAGGTTGTTTACCAAAATACACAGTAAACAAATTGGCACGCCCAGTGGGACCCAGTGCTAAGTCAACCCTTTTGTCAGCCTTATCTCTCTTGGTGAAGAAGTGTTTTCGTTGCATGTTATTGAGGAGCGGGAAGTTAGCCACAGCAAACGAAGAGATACCAAAGAGAAGATATATTAAGAAGATGGCAACTAATGCCAATCAACAAGTTGATCCTCAAGGGAGTATTTCAAGCACTCAGTCCAGTAGCAGTATTGGGACTCAAAGCACTCCATCACCAGTGTCTTCGACAGGAGGACCGGCGTCACTTCCGTTAGTGGTGTCTGAGCCAGGATCAACATATACAAAATCATATACTCAACCTGTGTTGGAATATATAGGACCACAAAGTTCTAATTCGCCAACACCCCCAGGAGGAAATACAATGTACAGGCATGTTCCTCCACCAGGTTTCCCACATCCAGGGTCACGGAGTCAACCCTATGGTATGCCTACATCAATGATGCAAAACCTGCAGAATGCTCCACCTGTATTTTTCAGAAACTGTTGTGTCTTCACCACTACAAGGGTCAGGATCAGGGGGACGAAACAATCAGAGTATAGGCGTTGGTCACTCTGTTCAAACCCCTAGCCTTACAAATACATCCATAAATTGTTTAAGACAGCAGATGGATGAAAGTAACATGCAAAGGGTACATACGTTGTCTCAGACAATGGGAGAAGTTTTTCAACCTTTGATTCAAAATACAACTCAAACTAACCAACAACTGGCTGCACAAGTGGCACGCATGGCTGATTTCATGGGAGTACCCGCAGTAGATCGAAGAGCGACGGTGGTCGAAGATATCCCAAGGCATCATCAACGTCAGATACCTGATGCTAACCTGGAGGATCAAGAGATGGTTGACCATTTCAGAGTCGAACCACCAAGAAACCAGATGCCATACCAGATGGAGGTAGAACTAGTAGTGATGGTGAACAGGAACCAAAACGCAGACCAACTACTTAGGCAGGTTCGACACCAGAATCAAGCAGAAGAAAATAATCTTGCAGCCATGGTCGAAAGGATAATGACTAGGAATGGGATGAATTTTGGCTTCACCAGGCCAAATTATACCTCACCTATAGTGGACTACATTCTCCAAGCAGAACTTCCCCCTAGGATGAAGGTTCCAAAGTTCAGCAAATTTTCAGGAGATACTACTGAGTCTACTGTCGAACATGTGGCTAGATATTTGATCGAAGCGGGCGAGGTTGCTGCTGACGAGAGCCTTAGGATCAAATACTTCTCAAGTTCCCTTGCCAAGAATGCCTTCACATGGTTTACTACATTGCCTCCAAATTCCATATACAATTGGACCCAATTAGAACGCTTGTTTCATGAACAGTTCTACATGGGGCAAACTAAAATTAGTTTGAAAGAATTGGCTAGCATCAAACGCAAGGTCACTGAGCCAATTGATGATTACCTGAATAGGTTTCGACTTCTTAAAGCCAGGTGCTTTACACAAGTGCCAGAACATGAGTTGGTCGAAATAGCTGTTGGGGGTCTTGATTATTCCATTAGGAAGAAATTAGATACCCAATATCTTAGAGATATGGCCCAGCTGGTTGATAGGGTTCGACAGCTAGAGAGGCTAAAAGAAGAAAAAGCCAAATTCTGTAGGGGTAAAAAAGTAGCGTTTGTCGAATGCAAGGAAGATGTGGAGAGTCTGTATGGTGAGCCATCTTGTTTCGACGAAAATGAGGTTGACGTTGCTGAGTTAAAGCAAGGTCCACCTTACGCATGCAAATTATTAGCTCATTCAGAAGGAAAAAATTCTGTCGAATCCAACGACAAATTCCCTAAGAAAACATATACTTTCGACGTCACTAAATGTGACGAAATTTTTGATTTGTTAGTTAAAGATGGGCAAATGATAGTGCCTGCTGGTGTTAAAACTCCACCTTTAGAACAAAGAAAGAAAAGAGGTTTTTGTAAGTACCATAATTTTTTGGGTCATAAAACTTCTCAATGTTTTCTTTTCAGGGATTTAGTGCAAAACGCTATCCAGGAAGGAAGGTTGAAGTTTGGGGAAAAAGGCAAAGCCCAAATGAAGATTGACTCTGACCCATTGCAAGTTGCAGAGGCCAACTATACAGAGCCTCATGAGGTTCAGATGGTGGAAGCCACAGGGGGACTCAACGAGTCAGTCAATATGGTAGAAGTTACTGAAGACTTCGTCGTCAGTGCTGTGATGATTGAAGGTTCTAGTAAGGATACAAGTGGCCTAAACAGTGATGGTACCAGTCTGATGTTGGTGACCAAAGAAACTGCTGATAAGTTTGTGGAAATGGATAATGCTGCTAAGGTTTTTGATGTAACCGCGAGTGGGTGGAAGACAACTGTCCATGAAGGCATTAATATGGTCGAGTTGGCTGAGGAGTCTGATTCTAGTTCAGATAGTATCAACACCAATGAGGCTATGGGTAGAAATGCCCCCAATGTTCAAGTTGTTAAGGAATTAGAAGATGACATACTCTTGGTTAGAGAGATGTTGGACATGGATGGTTGTCTGGTGGAAAATTGGATTTGTATGGCAGCTGAAACTTTTTTCAAGACATCTCCTGACGTCGAGAGAGTTAATGCTGCGGAGATGGTGGAGGCTGAGAAAGCTGCTTGGGAAAAAGCTTCCCAAAGAGCTGCAAAAGCGGCAGTAGGTGGTGGCTACTTGGCAAAGACCACTGAAAGTCTGGAACCCAGCTTCTCCACGATGCGTCTGAAGGACAGAATGGATGTCAACATGGTCGAAATTACTGATCGAAAGAATGAACCATTGAGTAAGGTAGATGAGCAAGAGAAACTCAACAAAATGGCTTACCCTAAGCCAGGGGAGACCATCGTGGACATTTTGCATCGTTGCCAGAAGAAAGACTCTGGAGTAATGTTGTGTCCCAGGTGCAGCTCCATTTTTGATGAAAAGGCTGCCCACAAGCTTGAAGGTGTTAAGAAGGATGGCGAAAGCTGGGGGCAGAAGGTGAACAAGGGGCACAGAGGTTTTGACCATAGGCGACTTTCGACAGGGCCAAAGAACCAAGTACCAAGAGCCAAGCCAGGAACATTCAAACCTGCTGTGAATGTGCCAACAGGTAGTTGGATCAAACCTGTCGAAGGGAGAGGACAGAAGAAAAATGGGAGAAGTTTGACGTGGAAAGAGGTGCGTCTTTTGAGTACAGAAAGGAGAATCGCACCACAAACAAATCAGCATACATTTCGCAGAATTACAAGGGTAACAACCCAATGTCTAGATCGCAATGGCGAAGAGAGCAACGCAGGCGAAAAGCTGTTAGGGAGGCTCAGGTACAAGGGGAGTCAAGCACCAATGTGGTTGGGGTAACGAAGAAGGTGCCCATACGACGAAAGTTGTTTACTATTCAGCCAGAAAATAAGGTCGAAGAGGATGAGGATATGACTGATAACTTCGACAATGAGTCAACAGCTTCTCTAGACATTCTGGTAAATGTAGTGTCAGTAATGCCAAGAGAATTTCGTCAAGTCTCCGAAGTCAAAGACTTAGACCAAACTACAGAATTGGAAATGATGGCACACAAGCCCGTGTGCTATTACATCATGAACAATGGGTGCGTCGAAGAACATAATGCTTTCTTTGAGCGTCCCACGGAGGCAATGAAGGGTCACTTGAAGCCTCTTTATATTACTGGAAAAGTGGAGAACGTTCCTGTCAACAAGATTTTGGTAACTATGGTGCGACGGTTAATTTGATGCCAAGATTTTTGTTGAGCAAGATTGGAAAATTTGAAACTGATACTAAACCCCACAACATGGTTCTATCGAACTATGAAGGGAAAGTTGGTTCTACTCTGGGAGTGATTCAAGTAGATCTCACTGTGGGAACTATTACCAGACCAACAGTGTTCATGGTCGTCGATACAAAGGCTAACTATAATCTACTCTTAGGAAGGGAGTGGATTCATGGGATAGGAGCAGTACCCTCATCCATGCACCAGAGAATCACAATTTGGAGACCAGATGGGATAGTGGAAAACATTGAAGCTGATCAAGGGTACTTTAAGGTTCCTGTTAATCATGTGGACAGTAGGCAATTTGAGAAACATCAGGCGAACATTGCTCCATGTCCTCCAACAGATTTTGAGTTTAGACCTGACGAAGACACGTTTTATTCGTTGTACTTACACCCTGTAGAAGGTTTCAGATGGGACAGGGAGGTACCAGGAGGAAGATTGCCATGCTTAGGCACACCTCCAATAGAGCCCACAGGGTGGGGAGATGAGTTCAGTAATCATGACTGAGTTCGACGCTATGAAAAGAATTTCGGCCTATGCGGCCGAAACAAAACTACAAGCGGCTATGAAGATGAGCCTTTGGGATTTGAAAAGGATCTGTTGGCAAATAATATAAAAATGCTAGCACAAGATCCTTTGGAAGAAGTGGACCTCAGTGAGGGGGCAACCAAAAGGCCTACTTACATCAGTGTCAATCTTGATCCCCAGTTGAAAGTCGAAGTAGTCCAGCTGTTGAAAGAATTCAAAGACTGCTTCGCTTGGGATTGTGATGAGATGCCTGGTCTGAGCAGGGAGTTAGTCGAACACAAGTTGCCTATGACGCCTGGGAAAAAACCAGTCAAGCAAAATCCAAGACAGTTTGCACCAGAGATACTGTCAAAGATCAAAGAGGAAGTCGAAAGACTCCTTCGTTGCAAATTCATTCGCACTGCAAGGTATGTCGAATGGTTGGCTAATATAGTACCTGTTATTAAAAAGAATGGGTCTTTGAGAGTGTGCATCGATTTTAGGGATTTAAACTCTGCAACTCCCAAAGATGAATATTCAATGCCAGTAGCAGAAATGTTAATAGATTCTGCAGCAGGACATGAATACCTTAGTATGCTGGATGGATATTCTGGCTATAACCAAATATTCATTGCTGAGGAAGATGTTCATAAAACTGCTTTCAGATGCCCTGGAGCCTTAGGCACCTATGACTGGGTAGTGATGCCTTTTGGTCTCAAGAATGCTGGTGCTACTTATCAAAGGGAAATGAATTCAATTATCCACGATTTTATAGACACATTCATGCAAATTTATATTGATGATATTGTTATAAAATCTATTTCTGGGAATAGTCACATCGACCATCTTCGACAATCCTTTGAAAGGATGAGAAAATATGGTCTTAAAATGAACCCTCTTAAATGTGCTTTTTGTGTGCAGGCAGGGGATTTCTTAGGCTTTGTGGTCCATAAGAAAGGGATTGAAATAAATCAGAATAAAACCAAAGCCATAATGGAGGCGAAAGCGCCATCAACCAAAAAGGAGTTGCAGTCGTTGTTGGGCAAAATCAACTTCTTAAGAAGGTTTATATCTAACCTGAGTGGCAAAACACAAGCTTTTTCGCCATTGCTTCGTTTTAACAAGGATGGTTTCGAGTGGGGGCAGTTACAGCAGGAAGCCTTCGACAAGATCAAGGAGTACCTAAGCCACCCTCCAATTCTTTCACCACCTTGTAGAAACAAAAGTATGAGATTGTACATAGCTGCAGCAGATAGAACTCTAGGGAGCATGTTAGCTCAAGAGGATGAAAATGGAGTCGAAAGAGCCATTTATTACCTTAGTCGAGTTTTAAATGATGCAGAAACTAGGTATAGCATGATTGAAAAGTTATGTTTATGCTTGTATTTCTCTTGTACTAAATTAAAGCAATATATAAAACCTGTTGATGTGTATGTTTCGTCTCACTTTGATGTTGTAAAACATATGTTATCTAAACCCATTTTGCACAGTCGAATTGGCAAATGGGCATTAGCATTGACAGAATTTTCCTTAACATATCAACCTTTAAAAGCTGTGAAAGGGCAAATAGTTGCAGACTTCATAGTTGACCATTCCATAAATGAAAATGATTTGAATTACGTCGAATTAAGATCTTGGAAATTATACTTTGATGGATCAACCCATAAAAATGGAACAGGAGTAGGAATATACATTATTTCTCCTGAAAAAATTCCAACAAAATTCAAGTACAAGGTCGAAGGTCCTTGTTCTAACAATGAGGCTGAATATGAAGCATTAATTGCTGGCCTTGAAATTTTGTTAGAATTTGGGGCAACTAGAGTCGAAATAATGGGAGATTCAGAATTGGTTATAAAACAAATCACAAAGGAGTATAAATGTGTTAAAGAAAATCTCATTATGTACTTTGTGATAGCCAATAAATTATTAAAGAAATTTGAGGTAGTGGCCATTCAACACATACCTAGAATAGAGAATTAAGTTGCTAACGACTTGGCCCAGATTGCTTCTGGATACAAGGTGTCGAAAGAGAACCTTCAAGAAGTAATTGAGGCAAGAGGTAAGGTGGTGGCTATTGGATTATGTCCATCAGACTTAGAAACAACTAAGCTTGGGTGTATAGATGGCGAAAATTTTGAAATTTTTGCCATAGATAATTTAACAGATGAAGATTGGAGAAGGCCCATAGTTGAGTATTTGCGAGACCCAACGGCTTCGACAGAACGGAAAGTCAGGTATCAAGCTTTGAGCTATGTGCTGATGGGTAATGAATTGTTTAAAAAGACCCCTGAGGGAGTCTTACTGAAATGCCTTAGTGAGGCAGAGACGTATTTGGCACTTTCGAAAGTACATAGTGGGGCATGTGGAGCACACCAAGTTGGCTAGAAGATGAAATGGTTGTTGTTTCGACAAGGCATGTATTGGCCCACTATGCTGAAGGATTGCATAGAATTTGCTAAAGGGTGCCAAGAATGTCAAATTCATGCTGGCATACAGCACATCCCTGCAAGTGAATTACATTCTTTAGTGAAACCATGGCCTTTCAGAGGATGGGCTTTGGATATAGTGGGAGAGATTCGACTAGCATCTTCAAAGAACCAGAGATATATTTTGGTGGGAATTGATTATTTCACCAAGTGGATTGAGGCAATACCACTGGTGAATATAGGTCAGGAAGATGTTATTGAGTTCATCCAAAATCACATTATTTATAGATTTGGTATTCCCGAAACAATTACTACGGAACAGGGATCCGTGTTCACTGGTCGAAAGATGCAGGAATTTGCCAAAGAAATAGGTTTTAAGTTATTAACTTCTACACCGTATTATGCTCAGGCCAATGGGCAAGTCGAAGCGGCCAATAAGATAGTGATTGGACTAATCAAGAAACATGTGGGAAAAAGGCCTAGAAATTGGCACAAGACGTTAGACCAAGTTCTTTGGGCGTGTTGAACATCCCCCAAAGAGGCTACCAACACTACCCCGTTTCGACTCACTTTTGGTCACGATGCAGTATTACCTGTTGAGATTTATCTACAGTCTGTAAGAATTCAAAGACATCATGAAATTCCCTCTAAGAATTATTGGGAAATGATGATGAATGAATTAATGGATTTGGATGAAGAAAGGCTTAGAGCCTTGGAGTTGCTGAGAAGACAGAAGAAGAGGGTCGAAGAATCCTACAACAAAAAGGTTAAATCTAAATCTTTTGCATGTGGGGAATTGGTTTGGAAGGTGATTTTGCCCATGGATCGAAAAGATAGAACATTGGGCAAGTGGTCCCCTAAGTGGGAAAGACCATTCCAAGTCATACAAGTGTTCTCTAATGGAGCTTATGAAGTGGAAGAATTAGACAGAGATAATAGAATCTTGAAAGTAAATGGCAAGTATTTGAAAAAATATAAGCCTATACTGCAGGAGATTCATATAAAAACATAAGCTTTATTTGACAGAAGAAAGCCAAGATAGGCCAAGTTAGGCTAATATGGCATACAAGGCAAAGAGAAAATAGTACAACATTTTCTTTCTCAAGGAAAGGTTATTCATAATCTCTCCAATCTATGGATTTGGGGAATTCCATATAATCTGCATCTGGCTAATCATCAGAGTCTTGGGTGCTGGAGCGCCCTTTCTTGGAGATCTTCATTTTGGTTTCCTTCTTCTTGGCTAAAGAGGCTGCTCCAATGGAGGCATTGGGTTGTTGGGGCTCCTCTACTTTCTTTGTTTCCTCAGTTGCCTTGGCCTTCCCTGCCGTCTGCTTGGTTGGAGGTTTCTCTGAAGTATTCATGGTTGTTTCTACGCAAAGCGTGGTCAGATGGAAGAGATTTATAGAGGCTAAGGGCTGATTGGATTGGCCAGCCAAACGGTGGAAATAGGTGAGTGATTCTTGGAAACAGGCCTGAGGGCTATGCTACAAGTAAGCTAGAGGCTTATGCCTTAGAGTTTAAAGCTAGAAGGGTGATTTTACAAGAAAAAGATAAAATGCTTTAATTGCGAATTTGACTGGTAAAAATACCAATAGAGAGCATCATCATGCAATATAGGTCGAAAGCAGTTAAAGGCAGAATAATAATGATAAATTAAATCAGTGCCAACAGGTATAAAATTGTCATTACATAAAAAGCCTGAAAAGGCCAAGAAACAAGTGATGATTAGACAAATGAAATAAAGGTGTCGAAGGTATCAGAAGGGAAGCCTCGACGCCAACTGAGAAAAAGAGTCTATGTGATATTTGAGTCGAGCATTGCACAAAGATTCGTCAAGTATTACGTCTGCGAGCTCTTTCTCATATCTTTGAGCCGCTTCAATATGATCAATAGCATGCTTCGTCTCTTCAGCCATCTCAGTGTCGTCGAGTTGGCGCAGATCACGGTTGCGGCTTTCAGCATTTGCAATTTTAGCTTGTAGCTCTGTGATCTGCTGCTTCCACACTTTGATGTCCTTCGTGTTGGAGGCTATCTCATCTTGCTTTTTCTTTTGATCAGCCTCCATACGTTGGATCTCGTCATACGCCTCTTGTGCACTACACCAGGCTGCACTCTCACTGCCAGATGTTCTCTCGATGGTATCCTTGATCGAGGGAAGCAGTTTTATTTCTGCAGATATTTGGTTTACCACGGCAGTTAGCTCTATCAGAAAACCAGAGACATCTGGATTGAGGGTAGTGAGCTCAATCTTTGCAAGGGTGTCCTTCAGGTAAACAGGTGCAGTTGGATCTGAGGCCAGAATTTTGTAAATATCCCCTTTGAAAATTTTTTTCTTGATGGCTTGGAGAATCGATTGGGCGAAGCCATCTGGTGCTGAGGTTGAAGAAACAGAGGAAGAACCGTGCCTTTGCTCAAGAATTAATTTGGCAAACTCACGTGGGTTCGACCACTTGAGCGCTATCAGTGAGTCCCCAGATAGTGGAGCGACCATAGGCGAAGGAGTGTGGTGGGGCGAGGCTCAGCTTGTTCTTCTTCCTCCTCTGATGATTCCTCTGCCTCTTCATCTTCTTCTCCTCCCATTTCCTCATCAGATTCATCCGCAGCTGGTTGCACATTCTCCTGCTGATCAGCCAGTGTGGTTTGATCAAGAGTGGCATTGTGTGTTTGGATCTCAGGTTCACGCCTTTCGTCTTCAATCATCTGGCCCTTATCCATGGAGGTACCCTGATTGATAAGTGGTGGGCTTGAAGCGTCATCCTCATCAGAGTTAGCTCCCTCTGCTTGTGCGTGCTTAGTTGGGGTTGGAACTGGTGCTGCAGTGGCTACTGTAACACGTGGAATAGGTTGATTAATCTCACTCAGACCAGAGCCAATATCAGAAGAGGGGTGATAAGTTGGCTCACCTTGGCTGTTGAGAAGCGGTGGTGAGGCTTTCTGAAGTTGGGTGAGGAACGGATTCGTCAAGTGTGGCGGTGGCGAAGTTGCTTGGAGTTGGTTGAGGATCCGGATTGTTGATGATGGATGCCTGAAGAACACAAGTGGAGATAATGAGAATGAAATAATAGGCGGAGGATGTCAAGCATAATAGAAAAGGTAATGGTGTGCATACCTGAGTTTGTTCAATGGCAGGACTTGATTCTTCAACCCCATGGTCACCAAGAGGGGGCCTCAAGGCTGCCTTGGAGAATTCCTTCTCGACACCACTTGTAGTGGATGCCTGTTCGAGTATTTTGGCCACCTTCGAAGGAGGTGGGCCAGCAGGTCCAGAGGCTTTTGTGGGTTTTTTCCTTTTTCTCGTAAGAACCTCTTCAGGAGATTCATCTGAGGCCTCTGAAACTGTAACCACAGTTGGGGCATCTTTCTTGCCTTTCTTGGAAGGTGTTGAAGGCTTTCAACCAGTCTGAAGAGGCGGTGAAAGTAAGGAGGAAATTCATAGAGTACAAGTAAAAACAAAAGGTGCAAAGTATACTTGTGTACTCCCTTGGTCTTTGCCACTTTGCAAGGTGGAAGCTCTAGTCAAAGCGGCTTTCCTAGGCATAGCTGAAAGATAGCACACAATTGTTACAAGTCAATGATTACATGACTAGTCATAAAGCCATGGAGTAAGGATCTCAAACCTTCATATATTTCAGATTCGACATGAACGTCCTGAATTCCTATATGAAGGTGCCCTTTAAAATTGTCTAACGTATGCTTAGTCGAAACCACTCGTTGGGCTTTTGGCTGAGGCTGCTGTCGAAGAAGCTTTAAATGCTCCCCACAGACAAACCAATCTGGAAATGGAGGGGCAAGCGCCACTCCAAAATCAGCATTAGGCAGTCGGGGGAACTTTGGGGAAAAAAGTTTAAAAGCTACCTCATAACGTTTCTCACGAGGGACGTTGGGAGGAATTTTTAGTTGATCCAACTTTTCTAGAAATTTTCTCTTTAGAGTACCAGCAACCTCATGAATGGTTCGACTAAGATCATCTGGTCGATAGATAGTTTCGAAGTATTTTTGAAAAGCCTGTATTTCTTCGATGTGAGTGAACTTACTTTTTTTTCGTCTTGTCCTACACATGGAAGAAAGCTTGGTCAAGTAACGAAGAAAACGTAGTCGCATCAAGAAAGTGCTCATTATAATGCTTCAACCACCATTGGTGGAAGGATGAAGTGCATAAAAAGGAAGGTTCGAAAAACACAAGGGAGAGGATGCTTCTTTTTTCGTTCCTGATGTTGAGTGCTTCAGAGACGTTCTCCTCGTCGAGGCAGGCGGTGTGAAGAATCACCTGCCCCTTTTTCTCATATAAGCACTGAGGGAAACTCTGTGCCAACCCAAATTGTCGAGAAACCAATTGGGGTTGGTAAGCAATCAACGCTGATAAACCCCTACCTAGGTTCAGCCTGTGGACAATAAATCTAGGAATCAAAAAGGCTTCCCAGATGACAACAGACTCTGGATCAAGGGGTTGGAGAGGATTTGGAAATGGCCTTCGAAACCACTCAGGGCCATGGCTTCGTCGAACAAAGGGTGCCATGCTAGGGGAAAACTCATAGCGTTGGGCGAACATCATTATATAACTGGTGAAGGCCTTTTGAAGGTTTTCACCATCATCATTAGGAGTGAGCTTAGCCAGACGTGTCCCTTCGACGCTCCTCTCCCTGATCTCAGCGGAAGCTTCATCGACTATACCTTTTTTAGGGAGGCTAGCTTCAAATGTAGCATTAAGCCAGAGTTGAAGTAGCCAAAGAGGACCGCTCAAATGCATAGGACCTTGGGCATCCACATTCTTCAGTCGAGAAGCCACTCCACTGATAGATTCGTAAAGGTTCGCCAGAATGAGTTCACTCAGGTAGGTCCCTCTGTTGTGGTGGAGTTGGTTCGCCAGGGGCAGGTACTTCTTGGCCTCCTGCAGAGACTTGGTACAAAAAACATACCTCGACAGCCAGACTGTGAGGAAAGCAATGTGTTCTTCATCAGACACCTCATCACCTTCTTGTTTGAAGTGGTGCTTGATAAAGAGGGTGTAGGTTAGCTTTGAGCCTGCAATATTGATGGTATCATCAGCATCAACTTCAGGATTGTAGACGAGGACATCTGGTCGAAGCCCCGTGATGGCAGCTACGTCAAAAAGGGTTGGAGTGACCATTCCACATGGCAGGTGGAATGTGTAGTGGGTGATGTCCCAAAAGTATAAAGATGCTGCCAACATGTTCAAGCAGTAGGGTATGTTGGTCTTCGACAGCATCAGAAGGTCATAGATCCCTATCTCCTTCCAATGGTCAGCTTTAACTTTCTCCATCTTGGCCATCCATTGGTCGAATTCCTTTAAGGGGTTGACGACTCTCATCAGTCTAGTGCCATCAGTGAGATAGCCAACATTGAGCTTGGGTAAAGGGATTTCTTCAGGGGAAGCTCCAGCAGCGGAATTAATTTTAGGGAAACTCTTTTGCCCTAATGGTCTGGATTTCCGGTACGATGGGAAGAACTCGCTCAGTTTCTCGTTGGAAATATCCACCTCAGCCAAAGGACCAGATAATGCATAAGTTTTATCAAACATAACAAGGGGAATCATTACCTGAGATTGGTAGATGGCTTTTGCTTCCGTAGAAGTAGGTTCCGGCATACAACGACGGTTGTCTATCAGTTGAGGGCCTGGAATGTTAGCGAACGGTGGGATGGTTTCCTTGAATGGAGTGACTTTGCCCTTTTGGGTCTTCTTTGCTTGAGGATTAATGTGGGAATATGCCATTGTGGAAGAAGATGGAAAGATGGTGTCTTTACTGGGTTTGCGCAAAAAACTGAAGAGTAGAAGAGTTGCTTGAGAGTACTAAAGGAGTGGAAAGATCACAAAGTGGCGGAAATGGGTATATATAGATATTTGAAAACCTTCAGGGACTTGGATCCACCGTTGAAGCTAAGAGGTTAGTGGGACACGTGGCTTCTTACTGAAGGCATGATGGAAAGGAGCAGTTATGTGCAGACTGTCAACGTCTGTTTTCAAGAAAGGCGTTATGATGAATACGGCTGAAAAGACGTTTTAAGGATTTGTCATGATGGCGTGACGTCAGAGGCGTGGGTTAAAGAAACTGAACAGTTTAGCCATTAGGGAATTAGTGGGATGTTAAGTTAAGGCCACGCAAATAGGCGTCGAAATAAGCATTATGTCAAGAAATGGCCTTCCTACCAATCCTGGCGAAAGGGCATTCCTTGGGGGCAATTTGTTAGCCTCCATTTTCGAAGCCAGGAAATTAAAGCCTTTTTAAATTAAGAAATTATTTGTTACACAAAGAAGGCTTCGACCGTATTCTGGAGGGGCCTGGGTCGAATAGGTTTGTAGAAGCCTCAAAAAATGACTTAGTGTTGGGAAGTGTCTCAACCATGAGAGTGCTAAACGCGCGTGGTAACTGCCTCACTAAAGCTGGAGGGAATTTCAAGTGTTTGAAATTCAAATAGGAGCAGTTGTAAGAGTGGGAACAGTTGAAATCAAGGAGAAGGCTCTAGAAAGGCACGACTCAAGTGATAACCACCACTTAGCAGTTATTTCTTAGCATTATAAATAGTAGGAAATTCTATGTAATAGGGGTGTTCATATTTTTGTACAAGTTACTCTAAGAAACTCAAAGTACCCGCGTGTAGAGAAATGAGTTCGTGAGAATGTACGTAATGTAACACCATTGTCTTCATTAATCTAATTTATCTTCAGCATGTTTACTTTCCATGCCTTTACAGTTTCTTGAAATTTATCTTCCATGCCAAATTTATGTTTAAAGTCATTTAAGTTTTCTGCGTTTTACTTTCGACTGCATTTTACGTTCAAGCATTTAATCTTCAAACCTTTACTTTTCAAAGCCTTTCATTTTCAAGAACGTGAAGTTCTCCTTTAAATCAACTGCATTTATTTTCAAAGTCTTTTACTTTCTAGCGCTTTACCTTCGACATCACTTTTACCTTCCCAGCCTTTACTTTCCAAGAACGTGGAGTTCGTTGCATTTTACTTTCAAAGCTTTTACCTGTTCGACGCCTTTAATTTTTGCACCCTTTACTTGCATTACTTTAAATTTCCAGTCTTCACTTTACTTTATTGCCTGTAGTCGAACGTGGAGTTCAGTTAGATTTTATTTTCAGCATTGTCGAACGTGGAGTTCAGTTTACATTTTCTTTAAGTTACACTTGTCTCTCAAACTTAGCACATGTCCTAGGATTTGTGTGATCGATCCTGCAAGTTAAATCAATTTGCGTTTAGATTGATAGATCAAAGGTTGTTTACCAAAATTCACAGTAAACACCCTGAAAGTGTTTGCCGGTGAATCTATGGAGGCTGGAGGTTCTAGGAGTTCGCAGGCTTTATTTGTGATCTCTAGAACTATAAGAAATTGGTTAGGAAATATGACAGTGGTGGATTCGGTGTATATGGTAGGGATTGGTGCTGCATGTGGATGTTTTCAAATGCTGAATGTTTTATTGAGAAGATGGGGCATGTTTTTGTTTTGCAAGAAGAGGTAGCTCGGTGTTCTGTTCACTATAAATTCTGCAGATTTGAATTAATTTTTTTTTTATAAGCAATTTGTATTAAAAAAGGAGAAATAGGGATTCTCCAACCCGATACAAAAAACCAATCAAAATAGGAGAAGTAGAGAAACACTAACCAACCTACGATTACAAGTGGTCACAAGGGTGTTTCATCCAATTATAAAGGTTACATCTCCTACGGCCTATTTCCAACCATCTCCAAGATCGAAAAATAATCTGATGGAAGATCTCATCCACATCGCAAACAACGTCGTTAAATATAATGTTGTTTCTAGTATTTCAAATACACCAAGAAGATATAATCCACACGTAACAGCTCATATCCTCATTACCTTTGTCGTATAACGCCAAAAACCAGCGAAGAGCATGGATAGAAATAGAGGAAGCGTTAACCAAAGGATATCCTAACCAAACAGCAATTTTACCCCACAAAAGCTGGGTTTTAGGACAACGCAAGAATAAGTGATCCGCGGTCTCGTCATTTTGAAAGCAAAAAACACACACTTTATCATGAGGAGAGACAAGAATACCTTTATTAGCAAGGTTATCACGAGTTGGAAGCCTATCACAAGTCATCCTCCAGCAAAAAATTTTAACTTTCAATGGGACTTTCGTTTTCCAAACAACTTTAAGGAAAAGCTCCTCCGACACTTGGAAAACGAAGCTAGGGAGGGCTGAACTGAGATGAGTGTAGTAGGATCGAACCGAGAAAGAGTTAGAAGATTCCAAAGTCCAGACCCACTTATCCGTAGAGTTACGATTGATCGGAAATTCCGAAACAAAATTCTGCAGCATAATGACAGAGGTACCGTCAACATTAATACCTGTCCTCCAACAATTTTGAAAATTCCAACTCCACAAATCGTTGATCCACTGGCCAAAGGAATCGACGACGACATCTTTATTAGCAGCCGCAAAGAACAGGCCTGGGAACCGGTCTTTAAGCAGCAGCGAACCGCACCAAGGGGAATACCAGAAGCGAATGGTTTCTCCATTACCAATAGCTGGAGCAATGCAAGACTGGAAGTTGACAGAGGGACCAATCCTTCTAGTTTTAAGAACGTCACGCATCCATAATGACGCAGAAACAGGAATGGAATCGGGATCATTGTGAGTAGCCCACCAAGAGAGGTTGTCGTATCTAGAGGTGAGGAAATCCCTCCAAATTTCGTCGCCGCCAACCAAAAATTTCCAATGCCATTTAGATAAAAGAGCTTTGTTAAGCAATCCTATATGTTTAATTCCTAGCCCTCCCTTCTCAACCGATTTACAAACCAAATTCCAATTAATCCAAGCTATACTTTGTTTATCCGCAGAACCGGACCAAAGTAACCTCCGCTGAATCGCAATAATGTTGTTAATAATCTTCGACGGCACTTTGAAAAAAGAAAGATAGTGAATATGCAAATTAACCAGAACAGAATTTATCAGAGTGACCCTTCCAGCTATGGATAAATTCCTTCCGACCCAAGAATTAAGACGAGCTTTAAAAGAAGCCAACACAGGGTTCCAATGAGAAATTCTCCTATGGTTACCACCTATACTTATGCCAAGGAAGTTGAAAGGGAAAGCTCCAGATCTGCAGCACAAGAAGTTCTCCGCTGCATTAATAAAAACATGGTCGAAACCAACAGCATAAATGCAGCTTTTGGAGAAGTTTATTTTAAGCCCCGAAACCGTTTCAAAACCTCTAAGTATAGACTTCAAAGCCCACAAATTAGCGAAACCACCATCGCAAAATAACAGTGTGTCGTCTGCAAAATATCAGATTTGAATTAATTACTGTTGAAGAAATCCAAGATTGAAAGGTGTGATACTTCTAGTGTGGGGAAGAGACATAAATTGCTTCTTCTTTATGTTAAACATATTTCCTTACTTTGTTATTTTTGTCCAGATGTAGTTTGAAACCAGTAGAAAATGAGGCTGATGTTTAGAGTAGTTTGAAACCTAGAAATGTTTAGTCTCTGCTGCTTTTGTTAACGGCAGAACTTTAACTGCATTGAATATTGCTTTGTTCATAATTTGAAATTAACAGAAAACCCTCATTTCATTTACTTTTCAACAGAGTGCAAATCTGTTATTAACCATAGTATGTGATACTGATAGAGAGTATCAAGTTATATTTTAGTATTTTATCTTAGCATTTTAGTTTAATTAGAATTATTAATTTAAGGTTTTATATTAGTTGGTATTTTAGTTTAATTGTTATTGAATTGGGCTTCCACTAGTATTTGGGTATTTTAGTCATTGGCCCATTAGTATCATTATATATGTAAGTGTCTTGGACACATTTTAGGTATCAATCAAGAAATCAAAATTTATCTTTATTTCTATTTTGTCTTAGTTTTTCTCTTAGATTCATAGTTGTTTCATACCTTGTTAGGGTTAGCAATTTTGCTTCCTAACAATTGGTGCTTTCATCCTTGAACACCAAAAACCTCCCATGGAATACCAATATCATCCCACCATAAACACCACTCCTACCACACCTTCATTTCCATCCTTTCCATGGGAAATTTTTCCCCTTATTACACATATCCATATGTTACAAGTCCATCACCATGTTTATATTTTAATTATGGGTATACACCACATCCACCTAACCCATATTCATCCTATTCTACATCTCATTATCCATACTACTACAATAATTCCTATCAATTCCAAAACTCACCAAACAATTCCTCCATATTTGGTCATAAATATCAAACCCATTTTAGTCATAGAAGAAATTTTGAGAAACACTTGAAAGTGTTTCATCCCTGTTTTAAAAAAATTCCAAAAGCTTTCTCATTCACAAAAATTTCCTCCACCTGCCACGGTTACTCCGACGATGAACCCCTCAAAACCTCCGCGCCGGAAAGTTATCCAGTCAAACGGCGACGACTCCGGAGATAAACAGGACCAGCTCATTCTCTCCTCCGCCATATGCAACAACGAAGACTTAGGTCCCTTCATCCGCAAAGCTTTCGCTTTCGGCAAGCCGGAGACTCTCCAACAGCCGTTCATCGAGTCTGAAGAAGACAAAGAATAAGATAACATTGTCGTTGAAGAAGATTCAGACGAAGACGAAATTAGGGTTTTGGAACCGCCACAACCACTGCAACAATGAGAACGAGAGCTTCCCAATGTGATAGAGGAAAGTTTTCACGAAATCGTAGAAGAAGAGGTGTCTGAGTGTGAAGATCAAGCTTTGCCTTTATCTTCCATGGCGGATGCACATCAGGTGTTTGAGGTATTGTCTGTTAGTGATATTGTGTGTGTAGCTAGTATATTTGATGGTGTTGTTAATGATGCTAATGGGGTTGAAACTGTCAATGTTTTGAGACTCAATCTTTTGAAACTTGCACCTGGTGGACATTTAGGTAGATTTGTTATTGGGACTAAGTCTGCATTGGAGAAACTTGATTCTATATATGGGTCTTTTGATAAGGGTTCTGAGAAGAAAAAGGGTTATGTTTTACCTAGGGCAAAGATGACTAATTCTGATTTGACTAGGATTATTCACTCTGATGAAGTTCAATCTGTTGTAAACCCTTTAATATCATTGATGCAAGATCGGGTAATCGCTTTGAAGCAGCGAGGTATCAAAGCTGAATATCTTTCGAGCGCTCAGAAGGATTATAGTATTCAGGTAAAGCTGAGCGTGGTCAATTTGACATTCTGTTTATGACTCCGGAAAAGGCGTGCACAATTCCTACCAGTTTCTGGTCCAACTTGCTAAAGGAAGGAATTAGTCTTTTTGCTGTTGATGAAGCACATTGTATATCAGAATAGGAGCATGAACCTCGAACCTGCGCTGCTGTAAAAGGAACACAAATAATGGCAGAGAAAGTGCAACACGAATTGCTGGTAAAATGTGCTAATCAGCTCCTTGAGAAAGAACACTCAGGATGTCATCCTCTACTTAGAGATGATAAGTGTGAAGACTTGTCAAGGATGTCCAGGCTATTTTCTAAAATACCCCGTGGCTTGGATCCTGTTTCTAGTATATTTAAGCAGCATGTTACCACCGAAGGCATGGCATTGGTGAAGCACGCTGAAGATGCAGCTAGTAACAAAAAGGCAGATAAAAAGGACATTGTTAGTATGCAAAACCAGGTTTTTGTTCGTAAGGTGATTGAGTTGCATGACAAGTACTTGGCTTATGTGAACTCCTATTTCCAGAATCACACTCTTTTCCATAAGGCTCTCAAAGAGGCTTTTGAAGTCTTTTGCAACAAAGGTGTTGCTGGAAACTCTAGTGCAGAACTTCTTGCCACTTTTTGTGATAACATTCTTAAGAAGGGAGGAAGTGAGAAGATGAGTGATGAAGCCATTGAAGAAACACTCGAGAAGATAGTCAAGCTGTTTGCATACATCAGTGACAAGGATCTCATTGCAGAATTTTGCAGGGAAGAAACTCAGCATAAAGACCAGACACTATAGAATTTTAGTTGGATGTGCCATGCTTTTGGGTCATATAAAAACAAGGCAATGAGAGCTGCTACTTTTTCAGCTGATGGTTCTGTGCTTGCAGTTGCAGCAGACACTGTTATTACATTGTGGGATCCTGGCAAGAATGAGCTCATTGTTGTTGTAGGAGAGGCTCCATCGCCAAACGAGAGGCTCAGTTTTGTTGGAAAGTCCGAGTATCTTCCTTCTGCATCACATGGTTCCACACCACAGCTATCTGTTTGGAGTATGTCAAAGTTAGCTGCTTCTTGGTCATATGGGCTTCAAATAGAAGATGTTTCCTGTGCATTAGATTTATCATATTTTGCAATCCTTGGTCTCCTTCCCAAATCAAATGAAAGTTTGTTAAAAGGTGATGGAATAATCTTGGTGTTCAACGCAACAGATCCTATTCCTATGGCTTCTTGGTCTGTAACGAAGGCCAAGGGAGGGAGTGTTGTTTTTCTTAAAGGAAATCCATCTCAACTAGCAGATGGAAAATCATCACAAACACTGCTTGCGTATTTAAATGGAGATCGTGAATATGTCCTCTTTGATCCATTTGACAAGGAAGCACGCGAGCTTAATATGACTAAGAATGATGATTTTCTAGGGGTTGAAGAAAATGGACAATTTGGATATACATCAATTTTTGGAGAGTTGCCCAAGTTTGATTTAAAAAGGAACAAAACTTCATCGGTTTACTCCGCTGCATCAAATAGGCCTTGGGAAACCATATTTAGCGGGTCATCACATATGTTGCCACCCCTCTCCAAATTGTGCTCTGAATTTTTGGAGTCTCTACTGGAGAAAAGGACTTAAATTGTAGAATGACATAACTACATGCATGGATCCCTTGTAGGATATTTGTTTCTTTGGTACCACTTACACTTAATTCAACAGGGCTGAAGAGGCATAAGGATTGGGCTGAAGTTAAGGTGAAATCTGGTACCTTGTTTGACAATGTTGTTATTACTGATGATCCCGAGTATGCCAAACAACTAGCTGAAGAAACATGGGGCAAGGAATATATCTCAATTATATTTTAGAACCTTGAGGACAAGGTTCAAGTGAACCCCGCGGCAATAATAGAGAGTATCAAGTTATATTTTAGTATTTTATCTTAGCATTTTAGTTTAATCACAATTATTAATTTAAGGTTTTATATTAGTTGGTATTTTAGTTTAATTGTTATTGAATTGGGCTTCCACTAGTATTTGAGTATTTTAGTCATTGGCCCATTAGTATCATTATATATGTAAGTGTCTTGGACACATTTTAGGTATCAATCAAGAAATCAAAAGTTATCTTTATTTCTATTTTGTCTTAGTTTTTCTCTTAGATTCATAGATGTTTCATACCTTGTTAGAGTTAGCAATTTTGCTTCCTAACAGATATTGTACTGCAATATTAAATTCTCATGTATAATTCTGTTGTTGAACTCTTCCTATCAAAAACATGTATGCCATTGTGTTGATCTTGAGCACCCTTATGTACACTAGCTGCCTAACTACTTGTATTATCCAAATATATAAATTAGCAGTTTGACTTATATGTTACGAAACACAGACAAAGACATAAACAATTGAAATAATATCAGTAATTTAAAAAAAAAATTAAACATAATAATAAACGTCGATGTCAGTGTTCAACACGAACATTGACACAAACATGCATTTTTTAGATGGTCAGTGTTATGTTTCATTGCGTTATTCTTGTTCAACTAGCAAACTAATTCATTTTGCAGCCAATATTAAAAAAAATTACTGTTTTTTTTATCAACTAGGATAGTAAAACTTGAAATTTAATTTAAACCATGATCATGATAGTGCTTGAGAATCAAAGTGAATATTTCTATCCATTTTACTTAAGAGCATGCTGTATATTTATAAACTAGTGATATATCTACATTTATTAGGATTTTTTTTGGTTATTATTTTTCCTATCTTTGGATGTGGTAGTTCACCACGTTGAAAAGTTAAAAAAATTCTTAGATTTTAAAAATGTATCTCCGGACGCATCAATTACACATTCCTAATATTTTAGTGAATGAGCCATCTCATTTTTCTCAAATATATTTTCGGAGATGTATCACCGTAACAGCAATGCTATCTTGACACCCACACTTACACTACACCATATGCACTGTTCACAAATACTGTGAACTGTGACGTGAACAGTAAATCCGTACATTAATAGTGACATGAATAGTGTTTGTTAACAGTAAATCCGTACATGAATAGTAACTTGAATAGTGTCTGTGAACAGTATCTGTGAACTGTGACTTTTAATAGTAAATCAAAGTTGGTTAACGAAATGTAAAAAGTTGCTTAATATAGTGATGAAGTTGGTTAATAAAGGTCCAGATATTAAAAATAATTTTTATTAGTAAAATAAAGTTGGTTAATACAATGTAAAAAGTTGGTTAATGAAGTTATGAACTTGGTTAATAAATGTTCAGATGTAAAAATAATTTTTAGTAGTACAACAAAGTTGGTTAATGCAATGTAAAAATTTGGTTAATGCAGTTATGAAGTTGGTTAATAACCATTCAGATAAAATTAATTTTTAACAGTAATTAAAGTTGGTTAATACAATGCAAAAAATTGGTTAATGGAGTTATAAAGTTGGTTAATCACACAATTCTATATCAATATTCCTTAATAATTTTTTTTTTAAATTAAAAAAAAAATTAATATTATCATAATATTTCACTGTTCACCGTATTGGTGAACAGTGAAATACGATGTAGGTGTAGTGGAGTGGTGTAGGAATCTCACTTCTCACCACCGTAATTAGGGATGACAAAACGTGCCGCTCGACCCGTCCCGCCTTAAATCCGCCAAAAAAGGGGGCGAGGCGGGCTAGCCCGCTAAGTGAAAATGGACTTAAAAATCTATCCCGCCTCGCCAAGGTGGCAGGCGGCGGGCTTGCCCCTTATTTTTTTATTTATTTATTTTTCAATTTTTAATAGATTAATAGACTTATTTTTACATTTTGTTGAATATAATTCATAGTGTGTCGAAGTCGAATATCTTTCATAGTGTCGAAGGTGTTTCGACAGATTTGATTTAGATTGGATTCAGATTTGCATTTATTAGATTTGATATGATTTAGATTAGATTTGATATTTTGGGCTTTAAAGTTTTTGGGCCTTTGTAAATCTAAATCTATATAAAGGGAGTATCCCTTGCATTGTAACAGACATTGAGAACAGTATTCACAGTTGCAGTTGCAAGTGAAAGTTCAAATAAATCAGAAATCCCACAGTTCGTGGGTAACATCAGTTCTCCAAATATTTCTCTTTTCACTCATTCTCGTTTCTTGCTGTTATTGTTTTGTTCTTCTTCCTTTCATTGTCATTGTTTGTGGGTTGGTGATCAATCTTGAGATCAAGATTGAAGGGAAATCATCATAGGGCACGGTGAATTTCCAACATCTGGATCTAGAGCTCCGGTTGCGATTCAAGGAGGAAAATTGTGATGGCGATGAATCATCCGAATAGGCATTTTTCGGCGAGTCTTCCGATTCTCAAGAAAGATAATTATGAGAATTGGTGCAAGCAGATCAAGGTGGTTTTCTGTTATCAAGATCTTTGGGATCTTGTGAAGGAAGGAGTAACACCGCTTGGGGAGAACGCGACGGATGAAGAAAAGGCTGCACTCAAAGAATTGAAGAAGAAAGATTATAAAGCGCTGTTTATAATCCATCAATGTGTTGATCCAGATAACTTTGAAAAAGTTAGCGATGCAGAATTAGCAAAAGAAGCATGGGAGACTCTTGAAAAGTCGTTTGGAGGCGCAGAGAAGGTGAAAAAGGTAAGGTTACAAACTCACAAGAGAACCTATGAGTTGCTTCAGATGGAAGACAACGAAAGTATTGCAGATTTCTTCACAAGAGTTACAAAACTTGTGAATCAAATCAAAGTATGTGGAGAAACGCTGACGACGAAAGCAGTTGTCTCAAAGATTTTGAGATCGTTGGCTCCTAAGTTCGACCACGTGGTAGTATCCATAGAAGAGTCGAAAGACTTGTCAGTATTGACGAAGGAAGAGCTTCAAGGGACACTTGAGTCTCATGAACAAAGGATGGCTAAAAGAGCTGCAGCAAAGTCGAAGAGTGATATGGCTTTGCAGGCGCAGTCAGAAAAGGAAAGGAAAGGCAAAGGAAACGTGAATGGCAACAAAGATAGAGGAGGCAGTAATTCGACTCAGAAGAAACCTTGGAACCAAGGCAACCAAAGAGGTGGTGATGCAGGTAGAGGAAGAGGTGGTGGTCGAAAGCCAAACAAAAGTCACATTCAATGTTTCAATTGTCAGAAGTATGGCCATTATGTCAGTAACTGTCCAGAAAAGAAGAAAAATCAAGAAACTGATGCAAATCTGGCGAAACATGAAGAAGAAGAGACGTTGCTAATGGTCACAACGAAAGATGAAGAGAGATTCCAAGATTAGTGGTACTTGGACTCAGGATGCTCATCACACATGACTGGGAGGAAAGATTGGTTTGCCAACATGAAGCCCTCATCGAAGAACACGGTGAAGTTTGCAAATGACAACACTCTAGCAGCTGAAGGTGTTGGTGATGTTCTGATTATGAGGAAAGATGGCAAAAGGTCAACAATTTCCAATGTGTTGTACATTCCAGGCATGAAGAGTAATTTGATCAGTATAGGGTAGCTTGTCGAAAAGAACTACAAGGTAGTTGTCGAAGACAAGATGATGAGAGTTCTCGACACAGGTGGTAGGTTGATCTCGAAGGCTCCAATGTCTCAGAATAGGACCTTCAAGATTGAACTCAATGTGATGGAGCACAAGTGTCTAGCAACAGCAGCCAGTAGAGATTAATGGTTATGGCACTTTCGACTAGGCCATCTCAACTTCAATGACATCAGGGAGCTGAAGAGAAGAAATATGGTGTCACGATTACCAGAAATCGACATTCCTAGTGAAGTTTGTGAAGAGTGTGTTCAGTCGAAACAACACAAGAATAGCTTCAGCAAGGATGCAGGAAGGAAGTCAAAGGCAATTCTTGAAGTCATATACTCTGATGTATGTGGTCCAATCCAGGTGGATTCGATTGGTGGCAACAGATATTTTGTCACGTTTATAGACGATTACAGTCGAAAGTTATGGACTTACCTCATCAAGAAGAAAAGTGATGTGTTTGAGGTATTTGTCAGATTCAAATCCATGGTCGAAAGACAGAGTGGTCGAAGGTTGAAAACTCTGAGAACTGATGGTGGTGGAGAATATGTGTCGAAAGAGTTCGATGTATTGTGTAGAAAAGAAGGGATTGTGCATGAGGTGGTGCCACCCTACACTCCACAGCAGAATGGGATTGCAGAACGCAAGAACAGAACCATCATGAACATGGTAAGAAGTATGTTGAATGGAAAGCATTTACCCAAAGAATTATGGGGAGAAGCAGTTTCGACAGCAACATATCTTTTGAACAGATGTCCGACAAAGAAGCTTGAAGGAGTCACACCAGAAGAATGTTGGTCTGGTGACAAGCCAAGCCTCAGTCACTTAAAGGTGTTTGGATCTATAGCACATAGACATGTGCCAGATCAGTTGCGAAGGAAGCTTGATGACAAGTTGAATCAGATGATCTTGATAGGATATCATTCGACTGGAGGTTACAAGCTGTTCGACCTAGGGAATAAGCAGGTAGTGATCAGCAGGGACGTGATCATAGATGAGCTTAAAGAATGGGATTGGACAAAGAATGCCAAGAAGGATTCAGTGAGAATCTATTGTGAAGAACCAGCCACTGAAGTCGAAAGAGAAGTTTGATAGGAACCAGTTGTAGATGAAGCAGGTTCAAGCAGACCTCGACGAACAAGACACATGTCTGCAAGGTTGCAAGAATGTGTAATTACATCAGATGATGTGGTCGATGAAGAGGGTGACCTGGTACATTATACTTTCTACGCAGATGTCGAACCAGTCAATGCAGCTGAGGCATTGAAAGATTCGAAGTGGGTGAAAGCAATGAATGAAGAGTTAGAATCCATCGAAGTCAACAACACATGGTCACTTGTCGAATTGCCTCAAGGCAAGAAGGCAATTGATGTGAAGTGGGTTTACAAAGTGAAAGTGAATCCCAGAGGAGAAGTAACTCGACACAAGGCAAGACTTGTGGCGAAAGGATTTCTTCAGAAGGAAGGAATAGACTTCGATGAAGTGTTCGCACCTGTTGCTAGAATCGAAACAATCAGGTTGGTTGTTGGTCTAGCAAATATGAACAATTGGCACACATGTCAGATGGACGTGAAGTGTGCATTCCTTAATGGTCCCCTAGATGAAGAAGTTTAAGTCGCACAACCAGCTGGGTATGTGAAACAAGGCGAAGAAGGAAAGGTGTACAGGCTGCATAAAGCCCTGTATGGACTTAAGCAAGCTCCAAGAGCTTGGAATAAGAAAATCGACAGCTTCTTAAGGGAGAAGGAATTTGTGAAGTGTACAACTGAGCATGGAGTATATGTAAGAAGAAGCGATGGCGAATTCCTTATACTATGTCTCTATGTCGATGATTTGTTGATAGCAGGAAGTTGCAAGAAGGAGATCGAAGATTTCAAACATGACCTAAGTGAAGAGTTTGAAATGTCAGACTTGGGAGATCTCTCATATTTCCTTGGCATCGAATTCTACAAGACTAGTAGAGGTTTGATGATGCACCAACGAAGATATGCAGGCGAAATACTCAAGAGATTTGAGATGCAAGATTGCAACTCAACTTCGACTCCAACTGAGACCAGACTGCAACTGTCGAAGGATCCAGACGAAGATGATGTCGACCCAACCCAATACAGAAGACTTATTGGGTCACTTAGATACCTTTGTCACACAAGGCCTGACTTAGCATACAATGTTGGTATGGTAAGTAGATTCATGCAGAAGCCAAAGGTATCACACCTAACAGCAACGAAGAGGATACTGAGGTATCTAAAAGGGACTCTCGACTATGGCATTTTATTTCCTACAGCTGATGAAGGGAAAGAATGCAAGTTAGTGGGATACACCGACTCTAGTTGGTGTAGTGATGCAGAGGATAGAAAATCCACAGCTGGATATGTGTTTATGTTAGGTGGTGCACCAGTTGCTTGGAGTTCGAAGAAAGAGCCAGTAGTGGCATTGTCATCATGCGAAGCAGAATACATAGATGTTTCTCTTTGTGCATGTCAAGCAACTTGGATTGTGAACTTGGTCGAAGAGATTACAGGGAAGAGTCATGGAGAAATTACCATGAAGATCGACAGTATGTCAGCTATCAATTTTGCAAAGAATCCAATAGCACACAGTCGAAGCAAGCACATCGAAATGAGGTTCCATTATCTTCGAGAGCAAGTAGCAGAAGGGAAGATGAAGTTGGAACACTGCAAAACTGAAAATCAGATTGCAGATATCATGACGAAGGGAGTGCAGGTCGAAGCCTTCAGAAAGCTAAGGACTATGATGAATGTAGATAGTTTAGACACAATGAATTAGGTGGTGTGTTGAATATAATTCATAGTGTGTCGAAGTCGAATATCATTCATAGTGTCGAAGGTGTTTCGACAGATTTGATTTAGATTGGATTCAGATTTGCATTTATTAGATTTGATATGATTTAGATTAGATTTGATATTTTGGGCTTTAAAGTTTTTGGGCCTTTGTAAATCTAAATCTATATAAAGGGAGTATCCCTTGCATTGTAACAGACATTGAGAACAGTATTCACAGTTGCAGTTGCAAGTGAAAGTTCAAATAAATCAGAAATCCCACAGTTCGTGGGTAACATCAATTCTCCAAATATTTCTCTTTTCTCTCATTCTCGTTTCTTGCTGTTATTGTTTTGTTCTTCTTCCTTTCATTGTCATTGTTTGTGGGTTGGTGATCAATCTTGAGATCAAGATTGAAGGGAAATCATCATAGGGCACGATGAATTTCCAACACATTTCAATTAGATTTTTCACTTATTTCTTAGAACAATTTTTTATAAAGCATTTTTTAAATAAATTTTACTTAATTTTTTTGCATATATTCACAAATAAATGTATAAAATAGAATCATCAATAAGTATTCCAAAATATAGTTTAAGTATTAACCTTCAACCAATAAAAATGATTTTAATGCTTGATAACTACGTTGGCGGGGCAACCCGCCCTTTTTTTGGCGAGCTTAAGGAGGGACGGACACAAAATCTCAACCCAACTTGCCATTTTTTGGCGGGCGCGCGGGCCGGCCCGGCTGACCACGACTCTTTTTGCCACCCCTAATCGTAATAACCCTTAATTCAAAACAATGAATTTTATGCTCAGTGAGTTTTACGAAAATGCATCTCCGAATGGGGTTTAATTGATATAACTCGTGCCGAAACCTTTCCCATTCCTTCTTCATTTTCTACACGTTCAAAAACGTTTCAACTTCAAGGATCTTTAGTAAGAATCAAAATGTCATTTTTCAAGCTTCAACACTACTTCAAGTGCATTGCAATCAATCTCAGTAGTTACTATTCACTCTATTCAACCTTTCGCACAACAGATCTCTTAATCAGTAAGTTTCTTTTTTTCTTTCTATTTTGGAGTTGTGATGCATATATTAGGGAAATTAAGTTGTTTAAAATGTATTAGTTAATATTTACATTCAAAATACGTACTTTGTTTATACATGCATATGAATTTGTTAGTGTTTAGGGCATTATCTGCATTTTATGGAAGTTAAGCATTGTCACACATTTTTACGAAGATACTTCTCCAAATTTTAATGGATTTTTTGCCTTTCGAGTTTTATGGAAATGCATCTCCGATTTTCTAGGTTTTGTTTTTCTGTTTTACAGAGATGCATCTTCGAATTTTACTTGATTTTGATCTTGTTTTTTGTTTTGTATTATTGGAACATAAGAACAATGGTTAAAGAAAATCAGGACAGATTAAGGCACGATTGTGTATCCCAACATGCGTCTGTTCATAGGGAGAAGGCAGTGTGCACGAGGCCACAAGTTAGTGTAGTTAGTTTGACGTGGAGGCGTCAACTTCACATGGCCGAGTGTCTTAGACTTCACAAGGTTGCATGTCTCAGACTTCGACCTCTCGAGGGCATGTTGTAACGCCCCAGTTTTAGTATTTTTATTTAATTGAGTCGTTTTTTATTATTTTATTATTATTCTATTATTATATTATTTTATTTCTGACTTTTATTTGGAAATATGTTATTTTTCAATGTTGTGATATTTTGTCGCGTTTTGGGAACGTTTGCGAGAAATTTGAGTGTAGGGGTATTTTGGTCTTTTTGGGTGGTTAGATATTTTGATTTTTTATAAATAGAAAAAAAGTAGTAAGAAAGAGAGAAAAGAAAGAAAAACAGAAAAATAGAGAGAAAGGGAAGAAAGAAAAGAAGAGAAAGGAGAAAAAGAGAGAAAAAGAGGAAAAGCTTGGAAACTCAAGAAAATCACTTCTAGGAATCGATTTAATCGGGTAAGGGTGCGAAATATTGTTATCCTAACTCTGGGTATGATTATGTATGTGTTTTGTGTGGATGTTTTGGTTGGTTTTCCATATTTTTCCGTTTAGGTCGAATTGTAAGAAATCGATAGAAATCCATGTTTTCACGGATGAATTCCGAAATAAATTGCGTAGATTAGTCGTATGAGGTTAGGCCGAGATTATAGAAACTCGTTTGGTTGAAATCGGTTGATATTGTGAGTTTTGACATTTTTGGGTTTTGAGAATGTGAGATTTCGGGTGAAAATCGAACGTCGTAGAATTATCGTTTTATGGTCCTAAAACGTTGATATATATTTGGTAAGGATTACCATGTATTTATTCGGAAGAAAGTAATTGAATCGGTCGGGTTTCCGGAGGGTTTTGTGTAGAGGCAGCAGCTCATTTTTCTGGTTTTTAACATGTGCAATCGATTGCAGCAGGATGCAAATCGATTTCACATGAAAAAAGGGCGAAAAATGTGATTTCTGGGGCCGTGCAATCGATTGCACACAGGTGTAAATCGATTGCACTCTGCTGTTCTTTTTCAAAAATTTGGTTTTTTAAAAGTTGCATAACTTTTTCGTCGTTTATCCGTTTTAGCTGTTCTTTATATCGATCTGAAGCTAAAAATATGTTCTATCATTTGGTGAAAAGAAATATTATTTTTAGCCGACTTTTAGCCGACTTTTCCGGTAAACCGTAAATTGAATTGTTTGGATAAATGTGTATATTGGTTGTGTAACATACAATGTGGCATTGATATTAATGTGTATGCCTTGTATGATGTTGAGTAATGATAGTGCATGTGATGACATGTTGTGATGATAAAGTGTGGCCGAAAGGCAAATGAATGTGATATGTTGTAATTGGTTTTATATGCATGTTTATGATTACATGTATGTGTGAAAATGAATTGCTTACGTGAAGTTCAATGTATGCTAATTGGTGGCCGTATGGCAAGAAAATGCATTGTTGGATTGATTTCTAATGCATGAATAAAGATGGTGAAATAATTCATATTGATGAATTGTATGTGATTGTAAGAGATGAATGCATGACAATGTTTGTATACATGTATGCATTATAAGAATGTCTTGAGTCATTTTGTATGTGAAGCATAATGATGTACATTCTTGTGTTGAGTGATTCTAATGAGAATCCGTTGTAATGTCGTGTGCCTATGTGAGGTGTGAGCGATGATTACAAAAGATTGTGTGCCTATGTGAGGTGTGAGCAATCAGATTGTGTGCCCAGGTGGGGTGTGAGCAATCGGATCGTGTGCCCACGTGTGGGGTGTGAGCGATCGGGTCGTGTGCCCAGGTGGGGTGTGAGAGATCCATAAACATTGTGTGCCCATGTGGGGTGTGAGCAATGGGTGAACATCGTAGGCCCGACGGGGAGTTACAGTGATGTAACGAGCGATGGTTCCAGCAGAGTTCCTGAGTGAACTTGAGATGATTGAGTCGGTACCGCATTGCATCTGCATAGAGTCGTGAGTCGGTCTCTATGAGTTGCATTTGTCATCATTGTATTTATGCATTGATGAATAAACATATATATATATGTATATGTTGATGTGGAATGAGTAGAATTGTGCAGGTGTGCATGGATGGATAAACATGAATATGTGTGTTTATGTTGAATGATAAGCATTATGAGGAATATGCTTGGTTATATATATATATATATATATATATATATATATATATATATATATATGCCTTGCGATGTATATTGAGTGAGATGTGATGATTGTGACATAGTAAACATAATATGTATGTTTATGTGGAATGATGATAATGGTGAATGTATGCATAATGAATATGCTTGATGATATATCTATATTGTGATATAGGAGGAGTTGTGGTGAGAATATGTGTTATATGTTTATGATGTAGTACATAATTATATGCATTGTTATTATGATAATATTTCTCACCCTTCTGCTGTTTTATGATGCTCTATGAGGCATTGCAGATTAGGTATCTGGTGGTCTTTTGTGAAGTGTGTCTTCCTACCTTATTGGTCGGTTGGCTCTGATATGTAGCACCGGGTAGCTAGGACGTTTGATCTTTTTGTGATACATTTGCATATGTATCTTGCTGATGAATTTGTGTATATAAACATGATGTTGCTTGTGATTCATACTGGATGATGTATATATATGTTGATGTATATATGGTTGTTGTTATCAATGTTTAGATTTTTCCGCTTTTATTCTAAATATTGAGATGTGGGTGTAAGAACTGAGTTCCTACGTTGAAAGTTACCCCACTGTTGCATATCATTGGTTGAGCAGGTGTTGTATGTTTTAATTTCAAGCATAATGTGACATACCTTTTTATGCCGTGTTTACAATTATACTCTGATGAAATTTCCAATACGTGCCTAAATGATTTAATTGATTATTTGGGGGTATAGAAAGGGGGTGTTACATTAAGTGGTATCAAAGCCAGTGTTGAGTCAGTTGGTGTGACAGTTGAATACTGTCGGTGTTGTTTGTTCCTTAGTACGTGATATGTGTGTGGAACACTGTTGGTGCTTTCTGGTTTTCTAATCCTTTGTTTTCAGGAGTTAGAATGAGATAAGTGGGGGAGAAGCTGGTACTTCTCCATGTTGCTTCAGGTGTGGAGCGCTGGCTCAGTGTGTTGTGAATTGCAAGATTGTAAGTGTTGTTTGGACAGTGTTGTTCCCGATTCCGTAAGAAATGCGGAGGTAAGGTTTATGTCTACTAAGGATTTGTGCCTTAGGTAGTTTTGTGCAGGATGCAAGAAATGCTATTATAGTTTGGTAAAGACGGTTTATGCCCCATCATGATTGTCGACTGTCTATTGGCAAATTGAGGAACTGATCACCCTTAATCTCTTGTTGATAGCAGACGGAAATTATGTTGGATGGAATAGGCGGGTCTTTCCGGCTTTGATAGTGTGTGAAATGAGTTGTTTGGAATTTAAGGAGATGATTACAGATTGTTTTGATGAGTCGATGAAGATGGTAATATCGGAAGATGAAATGGATTAGAGGTTTTGGTATGTTAGTCCAGTTGGGAAGTCATTGAGAGAGAATGATTGGGTTTTATTTAAGGACTGCTTCACAGAGAGTGGAGATTGAACTTAATTGGACGAAGGTGAATAGTGTAGGTTTATGTTTGCTAAGTAAGTAGGAAACTCTTAGTAGATGAGACTAAGAAATTTGTTTTGTCTGTGATGGTAGTGTTCTGGGAATTGGCAGGAAGTCGCAGTGATGGGCCGTCAGTTGGGCATAGTTTTCAGATGTGTTTTTGGATGGAACATTAAGGTGTTGTCTTAGAGAGCTCCAGTATTGTTGGTAACAAAAGGAAGGATGATGGAATGGAATAACAAGTATAATGGTATTGAGACTATGGACAGCAAACTTAGAGTTCTGGTGGGTTTGGAGTCTTTGGAGTTTTAAGGCATTAATGGAAATTGTGAGGAAACCCTTGTGGGTGGATGTAACATTGTGTTTGAGAATTATTTTTCGTTGGTTGTTGATACATGTTGGAATTGCGGAATTGGACGGTCAGGAGAAGAAATCGGGTATGGATTACTAACAGTTGAATAAGGTAATGATTGAGAATAAGTGTCCACTTTCATGAACATATGACTAGAATGGTTTGGTTGAGTTTGAGTGAATTACAATTGTTTGGAATGTTTGATAAGAGTGGTGAATTGTGTGAGT
The DNA here is from genome assembly GCA_022829125.1 of Lathyrus tuberosus. Classification (NCBI taxonomy): domain Eukaryota; kingdom Viridiplantae; phylum Streptophyta; class Magnoliopsida; order Fabales; family Fabaceae; genus Lathyrus; species Lathyrus tuberosus. Next base: position 1,121,259 of record JALAZF010000901.1, read on the forward strand.
TGAGGCTTTGATCGATTTAATGTGACTGGTTAGGTTTGTTATCCTCGGAATAGGTTGTTATTTACTCGGTTAAGCTTGTATGTGAGTAACCAGTTACCCAGTGAAAAGTTTTGCAAAAGCTTTAAGGATTTATATCTTTTGGATTTTATTTGGGAATTGCAACGTACAGTGATGGTATTTGGTGTTAGTAACGCATCTCTAATGTTTATGGAGTAGAGGAATCGTATCTTCCATATTTAATTGGATAAGTTCGTAGTGGTTTCGATTGAGGATATTTGGATTTGTTATAAACTCAGAGGAAGAATGAGTAAAGTGTTTGAGATTTGAATTACAAATGTTGAAAAGAGACGAAGTTCTATGCTAAGTTATTCGAGTGGGAATTTTGGTTGAAAAGGGTTAGTTTCTTGGAAATGTTATTTCAGATGAGAGTATGGATAATGGATCCATCGGAAGTAGATGTAGTTCTACATGAGAGGCTCCGAAGTTAGTTAAGGAGATTAGAAACTTTTGGACTCAGTTGGTTGTTATTACAGGTTATGGAAGACTTTGTTAAGTTCGTACTTCTGGTATCTCAGTTGACTTACAAAGGGTGAGTCGTTTGTTTGGATGTTCATTGTGAGTAAGTTTTGGTGAGCTGGAGTAGAAGTTGTCTACGGTTTCAGCTTTGATTTTGTGTGATCCTAATAAACCGGTTGTGGGGTATTGTGATGTGTCTTTGATGAGTTTAGTCAACGTGGTAATGCAAGAGGGTAAAGTCGTGGCTTATGCTTTACGACAATTGAGGATTTATAAAAGGATCTGTATTATTATGGATTTGGAATTGGTTGCGGTGGTATTGTGTTAGAATATTTGGAGGTATTATCTTTATGGTTCTAGGTTCGAAGTGTTTGGTAATCGCAAGGATATTGAGTACTTGTTTGGTCTAAAGGAATAGAGTATGAGACAACAAGGATTGTTAGAGTTCGTGATGAGTTATGAATTTGGCTTGGATTATCCTTCGGGGAAAAGCTGTTGTTGTGCCGGAAAAGTTAAGTCGGAAGTTTCTATGCATGTCTGTTTTGATGGTCAGGGAGTTAGAATTATTTGAGCAATTCTGAGACTGGTGTATGGTGTATGAGATAACACATGAGAGTGTGAGGTTGGTAATATTAAAGTGAACAGTGATTTTTGGCGAATATGAGAAAGAGTTAGACTTTGGACGTGAAATTGATAGTTTTGATGGTTACGAGTAATCAGAGTGTGCAACGGAAGCATGAGGTGGCAGGATTCGTATATGCATGTGTGACTTGTAAGAGTTCATAGGTTGAACATTGGAAACATGTAGGAATGATGAGACCATTGGACGTTTCAGAATGGAAGTGTTAGGTGAAAGGTTTAAATATTATTCATGGGCTACTATGTAGATGGATGTTTTGGTTATATGTTCGATTGGGAATCGTAGCATTGTTGTAATAAGGTTGTGTGACAAGGATGTTGGTATTTTGGTTTTGTAGAAGTTGTGGAATCGATGTTGTGTCGTGGAACTTGTGTTCTTGTTTGTGTTATTGCCTCGTTTCCATCGTGATGGTTCGAGTGTGTGTGGCTATTTCCTTGTGGTGAATTAGGGGAGTGTTATTTGTGGTGATGGTAACGATCTTGTTGTGTTTCGGTTCTAGAGTGAACCTGTGTGTTGGTATCGTGGTTTTCCTTGAGTTGTGAGGTGGTCGTCAAGTACATTGTATGGGCTTTGCATCTTGTCGTTGTTGTTGTGTTATTTGTGGTGTGCCTTTTGTTGGCATGTTGGTTTGTTAGTCGGATGCGAGAGTCGTGTCCGGAGTTGTTCGTCTCGGTATATTTTCGAGGACGAAAATTTCTAAGTGGGGGAGAGTTGTAACGCCCCAGTTTTAGTATTTTTATTTAATTGAGTCGTTTTTTATTATTTTATTATTATTCTATTATTATATTATTTTATTTCTGACTTTTATTTGGAAATATGTTATTTTTCAATGTTGTGATATTTTGTCGCGTTTTGGGAACGTTTGCGAGAAATTTGAGTGTAGGGGTATTTTGGTCTTTTTGGGTGGTTAGATATTTTGATTTTTTATAAATAGAAAAAAAGTAGTAAGAAAGAGAGAAAAGAAAGAAAAATAGAAAAATAGAGAGAAAGGGAAGAAAGAAAAGAAGAGAAAGGAGAAAAAGAGAGCAAAAGAGGAAAAGCTTGGAAACTCAAGAAAATCACTTCTAGGAATCGATTTAATCGGGTAAGGGTGCGAAATATTGTTATCCTAACTCTGGGTATGATTATGTATGTGTTTTGTGTGGATGTTTTGGTTGGTTTTCCATATTTTTCCGTTTAGGTCGAATTGTAAGAAATCGATAGAAATCCATGTTTTCACGGATGAATTCCGAAATAAATTGCGTAGATTAGTCGTATGAGGTTAGGCCGAGATTATAGAAACTCGTTTGGTTGAAATCGGTTGATATTGTGAGTCTTGACATTTTTGGGTTTTGAGAATGTGAGATTTCGGGTGAAAATCGAACGTCGTAGAATTATCGTTTTATGGTCCTAAAACGTTGATATATATTTGGTAAGGATTACCATGTATTTATTCGGAAGAAAGTAATTGAATCGGTCGGGTTTCCAGAGGGTTTTGTGTAGAGGCAGCAGCTCATTTTTCTGGTTTTTAACAGGTGCAATCGATTGCAGCAGGATGCAAATCGATTGCACATGAAAAAAGGGCGAAAAATGTGATTTCTGGGGCCGTGCAATCGATTGCACACAGGTGTAAATCGATTGCACTCTGCTGTTCTTTTTCAAAAATTTGGTTTTTTAAAAGTTGCATAACTTTTTCGTCGTTTATCCGTTTTAGCTGTTCTTTATATCGATCTGAAGCTAAAAATATGTTCTATCATTTGGTGAAAAGAAATATTATTTTTAGCCGACTTTTAACCGACTTTTCCGGTAAACCGTAAATTGAATTGTTTGGATAAATGTGTATATTGGTTGTGTAACATACAATGTGGCATTGATATTAATGTGTATGCCTTGTATGATGTTGAGTAATGATAGTGCATGTGATGACATGTTGTGATGATAAAGTGTGGCCGAAAGGCAAATGAATGTGATATGTTGTAATTGGTTTTATATGCATGTTTATGATTACATGTATGTGTGAAAATGAATTGCTTACGTGAAGTTCAATGTATGCTAATTGGTGGCCGTATGGCAAGAAAATGCATTGTTGGATTGATTTCTAATGCATGAATAAAGATGGTGAAATAATTCATATTGATGAATTGTATGTGATTGTAAGAGATGAATGTATGACAATGTTTGTATACATGTATGCATTATAAGAATGTCTTGAGTCATTTTGTATGTGAAGCATAATGATGTACATTCTTGTGTTGAGTGATTCTAATGAGAATCCATTGTAATGTCGTGTGCCTATGTGAGGTGTGAGCGATGATTACAAAAGATTATGTGCCTATGTGAGGTGTGAGCAATCAGATTGTGTGCCCAGGTGGGGTGTGAGCAATCGGATCGTGTGCCCGCGTGTGGGGTGTGAGCGATCGGGTCGTGTGCCCAGGTGGGGTGTGAGCGATCCATAAACATTGTGTGCCCATGTGGGGTGTGAGCAATTGGTGAACATCGTAGGCCCGACGGGGAGTTACAGTGATGTAACGAGCGATGGTTCCAGCAGAGTTCCTGAGTGAACTTGAGATGATTGAGTCGGTACCGCATTGCATCTGCATAGAGTCGTGAGTCGGTCTCTATGAGTTGCATTTGTCATCATTGTATTTGTGCATTGATGAATAAACATATATATGTATATGTTGATGTGGAATGAGTAGAATTGTGCAGGTGTGCATGGATGGATAAACATGAATATGCGTGTTTATGTTGAATGATAAGCATTATGAGGAATATGCTTGGTTATATATATATATATATAGGCCTTGCGATGTATATTGAGTGAGATGTGATGATTGTGACATAGTAAACATAATATGTATGTTTATGTGGAATGATGATAATGGTGAATGTATGCATAATGAATATGCTTGATGATATATCTATATTGTGATATAGGAGGAGTTGTGGTGAGAATATGTGTTATATGTTTATGATGTAGTACATAATTATATGCATTGTTATTATGATAATATTTCTCACCCTTCTGATGTTTTATGATGCTCTATGAAGCATTGCAGATTAGGTACTGGTGGTCTTTTGTGAAGTGTGTCTTCCTACCTTGTTGGTCGGTTGGCTCTGATATGTAGCACCGGGTAGCTAGGACGTTTGATCTTTTTGTGATACATTTGCATATGTATCTTGCTGATGAATTTGTGTATATAAACATGATGTTGCTTGTGATTCATATTGGATGATGTATATATATGTTGATGTATATATGGTTGTTGTTATCAATGTTTAGATTTTTCCGCTTTTATTCTAAATATTGAGATGTGGGTGTAAGGACTGAGTTCCTACGTTGAAAGTTACCCCACTGTTGCATATCATTGGTTGAGCATGTGTTGTATGTTTTAATTTCAAGCATAATGTGACATACCTTTTTATGTCGTGTTTACAATTACACTCTGATGAAATTTCCTATACGTGCCTAAATGATTTAATTGATTATTTGGGGGTATAGAAAGGGGGTGTTACACACTTGTCTCCTGCTGACCCTCCAACTTATGAAGCCCCTGAAGCCCAACAAGAGGAACCTGTTGCTGATCCTGATCTTGTTCCTGATAGTTTTCTAGGAGGCCCTTATGACACCTCCTTACTTCCGCTCTATGCAGAACATGTTGCTAAGCATGTGTGAGAAGGAGAGTTATATTTATTTATTTTTACCTTACATCTATTTCGTACTAATTGAGTGGCGAGTGATGTTGATATATTTATTTTTACAGGAGCATGAAGCTGTAAATTTTGTAAACCATGAAAAGAAGAATTTGAACCTAGAAATAGAATGAATACATGAGGTTTCAACATTGTGTTCATTACTCTAGGCTTATAGGTTTATGCGCCACTAGAAACAAGAGCATTGACCATGACATGTTGGCGACTTTTGCAGAGAGATGACACAAAGAAACGTGATCTTTCCACATCCCTAATGGTGAGATATCCATCACCTTTGATGATGTCTCATGTCTTCTACATCTTACGATTAGAGGGAGATTGCTAAATAATTCATGGATCAACAAATCTGATGCACTTGATTTGATGATAAACTATTTAGGACTTGAATAGGTGAGACTCAAGAGGAGCTTGACGTCACGAGAGGCACTCATGCCCATTTTTCATACCCGATTAATTTGTACAAATACCACCTTGTTGCGACAGTGGCGACTGAAGGTGATGACTGTCATACTCTAATTTTGTCCAGACATTTTTCAATTTTTATTTATCTGACTTGATTTTTACTTTTCATCATCAGTATAACATAACATACCATTCATCATGAATAACGCCTAAAAGGTCATCCAAGATAAAATTTTCGGATATACAGACAAACCGGTTAATTGTTTCTCAATTATACGTAAAATCAGTGGACGAAAAGTTTCAAAATCAAGCTTGTAGACGTCAGTATCATTAATCTACGGTTCACATAGTTTAACTTGGCGTGCTCGTTTTATTTTTTCGACAATACTAAAAAAATGTAATTTAGAGACGGAAATTAGTGAGGGAATTAAATCCCTCACTAATTGCGATGAATTTTGTGAGGGAAAACCGTGTACATAATTATTTAATAATGAGTAAAAATTTGCGAAGACATTTGTGAGATAATTATTCCGTCACAAAAAATCCCTCACAAATTCCCTCACAAATTGATAACTGTACATTTGGTGAGGGAATTTGAGAAGAATTTTATTTCTCACTAATATTTCCCTCACAAATTCCCTCATAAATGCGTTAGATGTTTTTGTGAGGGAAATATTCCCTCCCTAATATAATTTTTTATAAAAAATAATTTAAGGTAAAATTTTGTTGATGACAATGTAGTTTAAATTTTAATAAAATAATAGTAAAATGTTTTCTAAAATAAATTATCATTCTATATTAAAATAAATTTTGATATCTCTTTAAATTTTAAATTAAAACATAAATATATGTAGAGTATTTTATATTATATATAAATTTTATTCAAAATAAATAAAATTTCATAGATCAAAATTTTAAATAATTAGATTAAAAATGAATGTAAAATAAATATAAAAATTAAAATAAAAATATGATTTTATCTTGAATTGGCTTCCCACTCAAATAAATTTTAGTTTTGTATGAATTGGATTTTCCCTCTTTTTATAAATTAATATTTTAATAATAGTTTTATAATTATTTCATTTTCCCTCTTCTCTCACAATTCTTCCCGTGTCTCTCTCTTCCAACCCTAATATACTAACCTCATTTTCTCCCTCTCTTTCTTTTAGCGAAACACAACCTCCGTCGACCTCCGTCAACGTCCGAAACTGTTTCAAGGTAACACTCTACATTTTCCCTCTCATTCAAAAAGCTGCCATCTCTCAAGGATTTATTTAATTTCAATTTCTTTCCAATTTCAATTTCATGATTTATTTAATTTGATGGTATTAATGTTTTCTGTCAGCTTGGATATACAAAAAGATTAAGAAGAAAAACAAGGAGAGAGATATTTTTTAAGAGTAATAACATTAGAGGTATGCATTTCTTGATTTTATTTTCTTTTAGGTTGTGTTTAGGTGAAAATATGCTTTAAAATGGTGGTCCTATTAGCAAAGAATTAAAGGATTTAGTAAATGATTTAGTAAATGGTGGTCCCAAGAGAATCTGAGCTTATTCTGTTTTGGTTTTTTGTCCGCAAGCGGTTTCTCGCTGTATGTGTTGGGTTTGTTATTGGTTCAGTGTGTTAGGGGTTTGGCAAGCCATTTTCATCAGGTGTAGGTCTTTGCTTCAGAAATTGAAACAGTCACCGAGAAGCACAACCGAAACAATCACTGAGAAGGTCCTGCTTTGGGCATGCTGCGACAGAGTCACTAAACGGCACGACCGCAATCCAAGCAGCTCAGACAGATGAGACTACTACCAGCAACCAAACCTACCACCTCTCTAATGATAACCCGACAAACACTGTCTCATGTTAATCAAGTTAACATACATACATCATTGATGATCCCCTCTTACCATTGGCATTTTTGAAGGTTGTGTGAAGAAAGAAAGGCTTCGATGATTGTTGTTGGATTTGGGTGAGGCATTTGAAGGTTGTTTGAGGTTGGTTTGTGTATTTTAAGGTTGGTTGATGTTTGTGTGGTTTGGAGGTAATGAAGGTTTAGGTTAAAGAGTATTATTGAAGGTGATTTGAGGTTTGAAGAGTTGATGAAAGTTTAAGACTCAAAGGGGCAAAGCAAGTTTTGGCTTCCAAGAGCTTGGAGAATGAGCAATAGGGAGTGTTAATTTATAGAGGAGGATTGAGGTGAGTGATTTGTGAAATTGTTGTGCCGTTTTGTAAATTTTTCGTTGCTTTTTATTTCATTACTTTCTGTACTGCCTGCTACAAGTTTTTTTCGCGTGGTACGCCGTTTTCGAATTATGGTGGCTGCATATTAGTTTTGTCGTCCTTTTATGCATTGCTTTCTTTGTACAGGTTATTGGTTGTGATGTTGAAATTTATGTGCATGTTTTGGTGTTGTGGTTGTACAGGTCGTATGGTGGGGTCATAGCTTGTACGGGGAAAGGTCACAAGTAAGAACATGCAGAAAGCAAATACACAAGTTGGAAGTAATTCCATGCGCAGGCAAAGCCACTCAATAGTAGCAAGACTGTAGAAGAATGGTCGCACAAAACAATCCAGAAGATAAAGGTTTCTCTTCAAGAACCTCTTTTCTTGTCCAAAACCTCTGATGATGGCTGCTCCAGCAACTGATTCACCCAAAAGTTGTATAATTGGAGATTTCTGGATGCTTACAATACATACCAGTTCCCTTGAGGAAGCAATGTAGTATTTCTGCATGGACAAACAACTAATTGTCATTAATTTGAGACATCACTGCTTCCCTAATACTTGATTAGAATGCATCGTATTGGTGATCCCTCAAAAATTGTTGTGAATACCAGTGTTTTTGTTTTTGAGATGTTCGTAGTTTTGTTTGGTATATCATAATTCCTGATTTAACAAGTCATATTTGTTTATTTCTTTGTTTCTTGTTATTTAGGGACTTCTGCTGCAATTCAGTATGGTACTGGAGCAATTTCTGGCTTCTTTAGCTATGACAATATAAAAGTTGGTGATATAGTTGTAAAAGACCAGGTAATGTTGATTCTCTATTCCATATTTGGCTTCCTTCAGACGGATAATATGTTGATCAATCAATTGATATAAGCATTGTTTTTATTCCCTTCAGGAATTTTTTGAAACAACCAGAGAACCTGGAATTACATTTGTGGCGGCTAAGTTTGATGGTTTGCTTGGACTTGGATTTCAAGAGATATCAGTTGGAAATTCTGTCCCAATATGGTATCCATGCACATTTAAACATTCATTTTTCATTTTGTTATTATTTTTTGGATCTCTATTTCATTTAGAGAGGTGTTTCATGCTCCAGGTACAATATGGTTGGACAAGGTCTTGTTAAGGATCTTGTATTTTCATTTTGGCTCAATCGTAATCCCAAAGAAGAGGAAGGAGGTGAGATTGTTTTCGGTGGTGTTGATCCTGCTCACTTCAAGGGTGAACATACTTACGAGCCCGTGACACGAAAAGGATATTGGCAGGTTCGCTAGGCTTTTAACATGTTCATTATGCTATCCTTATACTGCATCTTTTATAATACTTGTGTTTGCTAAGTCACACATTTGTATTTTCTGGACAGTTTGACATGGGAGATGTGCTTGTTGATGGAAAACCCACCGGTAAATACTTGGTTGTTTCTTCAATGACATGATATTGAGAGCACTTTCCTAGATGCTCCATGGTTTATATTCATTGATAATGACTTCATAATATTGTCATTCAGGATATTAGAAGAAAAATGGAATAATGATAAGTGGAAAAGAAAGTCACAAATTAACACTCACAATAGAAGATCTTCGGATGGTCCATTACACACCGGAGGATCAATTCCAACAACTGAGCACTATAAGAGATTAGTAAGAAATTTAACTTCTTTTGTTATGTTAAATATTTTATTTTAATTATCATTGATTTATATTTTTTCTTTATAGAAAAAATCCTCAGATACGGATCCTACTTGTTGGGAGTTATTTCAAAAGACACACAGAGTAAAAGGTAACCCAAACAAGTGGGTTTCTTCAAAATCAGAGATGGTTGCTGTAAGTTACAATTTCATAAACTTTTTGAGCATGTTATTTTAGTGTTGTACTAATGATATACTGATTATATTCTTCCTCTCTATTTAATTGTTATTTACAGAATGAGTATGAAAAAAGGATTATTGAGAGGGACTCACAAGAGGCACATGGAGATGATGTTTCTAGTCAACAATCTGATAACATTATCTTCTTAGATGTTGTTGGAGGAGTGGACAAGAAGGGTCGTATATATGGTTTGGGACCAGAAGCAACAAAGTACAAGTCGTGTAGATCTTTCACATCTGACGGTATCTCAACATCTGAATATGACCAAATGAAGACTGTTATTTCTGATTTGTCTGTTGAAAACAAGACCCTTAAAGAGAAACTTAAGACTCGTGAAGAACAGTACTAAATTGTGGTGAACACACTTTTTTGTCATCTACTAGTCTCAAGAACAATTATAGTATTATTTTTGTTGTAATTTCCTAATTTTAAGAGCTTTGTTTGAACTATTTTAGTTGTACTATCTAGTTTCAACAAAAAATACTATGTTTTTAATATTTAGTTTTAAGAACATATTTTTAGTACTATTAGTTTTGATTTGGGGAATATTTATGATATTCACAAAAACAATTTAGTGTTTCATATTCTGATTGATACAATTTAATTATGATGATATAGTAAATTCAGTTGTAGTATTAATTAAATTTGACAGGAAATTTACAATTTCAATAGTTTCATGCAGGTTCTGATTGTTTAGTGACGGAAAAAAAATGTCACTAAATCATTATCGCTTAATTTAATGACGGAATATAATCGTCAGTAATTTAGTGACGGAAAATATCCCTCACAAATAATTATTCATTCATTAATTTTCAATAATTAGTGACGGAATATATACGTCACTAAAGTAAAATTACTGAGGTATTTAGAAATCCCTCACAAATTACTGGCGGATTTTTTTCAATTTTTAGTGACGGAATTGTTAATTTAGTGACGGATTAGTTCCGTAACTATTTATGACGGAACTCAAAATCCCTCACAAATTTTTTGCGACATTGAAATTCGGTAGGAATTTTGGCACGTCGCTAAATCCGTCACTAAAGGTTTTTGTGACGGATTTTAGTGAATTAGTGACGGAATAATTCCCTCTCCAAATTCAATTTTTTTAGTAGGGTCGCATTTTGATCAGTCTAAGCCTTTTCAAAATCTGACCAAACGCTATATTTTTTCTGAGACTTTTATTTCGCACTGATCATTTTAGTGTATTCAATTTAATTTTTCAGACACTTTTGTGTCCGACTTTTATTCATCATTTGATCTGTTTATTTCTTTTTTTTAGCCAATATAATATTTTGAATTAATTAGAATTATTTAAATAGTTAGTTAGAATTTATTAATTAGTTAGAACTTAGTTTGTTTAGTTGATTCTATCCTCAATTAACTAATAACACATTTCTAATATTTTAAAACAACCAAAATACATATGAGAAATTTGGAGAAAAGATAATTAGCACTGGATTCTCCAATTGTTCTCTCACATGCCATAATAATAACAAATCACCACCACCACCACACATGAGAACAACAATCTCTGCCACCAATCTCTTTACAAATCCCACCGCGTACGCATCATCATCTTTCCACCTTTCATTCTCCGATCCAAGCTACAACCAAACCATGAAATACAACCGAACACCATTGTTACCGTTCTCCAAACACTATTGTTTCCGCCTTCAGTTACGTGTTTGGTAATATTTATGTTCAAGTGTGGCTATGTTTTTACTCATTCAAGTTTTTGTTAGTTGTGTTATACATTTATTTTCGATCTCACTCAAGCATCATTTCACATACTGGTGTGTGTATTCGGTTGAGTTGTAGGTATTTATATTTTATGGCGATGCTTTTGTTTATCATTTTCTTCATGCTAAGTTTGTTTTTGCTACCATTCATGTTGATTTTATATGCTTGATCAGTTTTGTTTAGCTATAGTTTTATTTGGTATATTATGCGAAGAAGACAAATAATGTCTGTTTTAATGTTCATGGTGGAGTAATTGTGCTGAAATGTGACTTAAGTTAATACATTATGCTTCAAAATAAAAAGAGAGCTTCTGAATGCAAATGTTAGTGATCGGTTTCTGACTTCATTTCTAATTGATCAGAAGGATTTCTATGTTTATTTTGCTCACTACAACACTTCCATACTGTTGCTTTTGTTTTCTCCATTTCTGCATTTCGTTATTGAGAGAGAAAAGAGAACATTGATTTTGCTTTTTGTTTTATCTCCTCCACCACGTGTCTCGATTATTGAACTTTACTATTGGGTTGCGATTTCAAAAATTTTAATTCAATATTAACTTTCGAAACACATTTGGACACATAATTTTTTTTGACCGACTATGTATAAAGTGATTTCCATATGAATCTATTCTAAATGAGCTTAACTTGGTTATAAATTTGTGACTTTCGATTTCGGTTGGCTTTCATGTCCCGTGGCTTATGTAATGCCCCGTTTTGTCCGATTTATTTAATCGAGTCGATTTAATTATTTTCGTTTTTATACTATTTTATTCTTGACTTTTATTTGACAATATATTATTTTTCATCGTTATTATGTTTTATCGCGTTTTGAGAGCGTTTGCGAGATATTTGAGCTGAGGGGTAAAATAGTCTTTTTAGGGGTTTAGATATTTGAGCTGTCCTATGTTTGTTTTTTCTAAGAAGCTTCAATGGTTACGAGCAAAACTAAGATGGTGGAATAGAAGTGTCTTTGGTTGGGTAGATTGTAATATAGAAGAGAATGCGAAGACTTTAAACAGAGTAGAAGAGGTGATAGCAGAATCTGATGACAAAGTGTCGGAGGACATGTTAAAGAATCGTGCCCAGGCTGAAGATGAGATGTGGAAGATGCTTAGAATCAAAGAAAGTTTGCTTCACCAGAAGGCCAGAACTAGATGGATTGAGGATGGGGATAGGAACACTTCCTATTTTCACTCTGTCATTCGCCATAGAAACTTGTTAGTTGTGTTATACATTTATTTTCGATCTCATTCAAGCATCATTTCACATACTGGTGTGTGTATTCGGTTGAGTTGTAGGTATTTATATTTTATGGCGATGCTTTTGTTTATCATTTTCTTCATGCTAAGTTTGTTTTTGCTACCATTCATGTTGATTTTATATGCTTGAGTTTTGTTTAGCTATAGTTTTATTTGGTATATTATGCCAAGAAGACAAATAATGTCTGTTTTAATGTTCATGGTGGAGTAATTGTGCTGAAATGTGACTTAAGTTAATACTACTTCCGCCCCTAAATATAAGACTCCATTGAGAAAATCACGGAAATTAAGAAAGTTGGTTACATTATTAAATTTATTGACTATTTTGTAAATTTACAAGTTTATCCTTAGGAGAGAGAAATAATTAATGTGTATGTAACTGTATTTATTACAGACTATAAAAAAAGATGTAATGTAATTAGGGGTATGTGTGAAAAAAAATAATTAATGCATTTTGAAAGTTGAAGAGGGTCTTATAAAAAGGGACAATCCAAAAACTCAACAGGGTCTTATAATTAGGGATAGAGATAATACATTATGCTTCAAAATAAAAGGAGAGCTTCTGAATGCAAATGTTAGTGATTGGTTTCTGACTTCATTTCTAATTGATCAGAAGGATTTTTATGTTTATTTTGCTCACTACAACACTTCCATAATGTTGCTTTTGTTTTCTCCATTTCTGCATTTCGTTATTGAGAGAGAAAAGAGAACATTGATTTTGCTTTTTGTTTTATCTCCTCCACCACGTGTCTCGATTATTGAACTTTACTATTGGGTTGCGATTTCAAAAGTTTTAATTCAATATTAACTTTCGAAACACATTTGGACACATAATTTTTGTTGACCGACTATGTATAGAGTGATTCACATATGAATCCACTCTAAATAAGCTTAACTTGATTCTAAATTTGTGGCTTTCTATTTCGGTTGGCTTTCATGTCCAGTGGTTTACGCTTGGGCCTTCCTACAATGAACATCTTTTATTTATATGCATTTGTTTGATGGGTTCGCTTTTAATCGCTTCATTTTATCCCCATTCAACTAAATGTACCCCCATTCCCATGAAGTGCAATAAATTTACCGCTTTCTTAACTCAAGAATAAAATCAAACACTTTTCAAAAAGAACAAAAGTAAACTCAATCCAACGTCGAGCAATTTTCACAAAAATCAAACCCCTTCATATCACTTCAATAATCATTTTCAAACCAAACTCATTCTATCTCATTTCAATCTCAAATCATTTTCATAATCATCTCGTAATGATAATCAAACGCTTGATTCAACGTCAAGCCATTTGCCCAATCAAACTTCAAAACACCTAAAAATATTGAAACTCTTTCTCAAATAAGATGAAAAAGAAGTGGGGTGTAGTCAACGATCTCCCGAGAGTGAGGACACAAGATGTAGTTCTCGACCGTCCGAACTCTCTCATCAACTCAAAATACCTCAACACATCAAACCTCTTTTACTCGCCCCCGTGCGATTGAAACCAACCAACCTAATTACTCGCCCCCGTGCGATCAAACACCTTTTTTCAAAAGAACATTGTTTAGCTCATTCTAATGCACATACAAACTAGTGCTTAAGCCTCCTCCGAGAGTAGTAGACAAGATAATGTTTAGCTCTTAGAACGTGATTTAAACACTTGTTCATTAAAAAACACAAACCAATAAGTCGTAGTCTACCCGAACTACGAAGCTCTGATTTCCTTATTGCACTATGAGGATACCTAAGTACAAGATTGCGAGATCCTGCCGAACCACCTTTTTCTTTTTTCAACTGTAGTTTCTCCGAACTACAGATGCTCTAATTCCTCATTGTGGCACGAGGGCCCCAATCCTTGGCGAGCACAATAATAAAAAACCTCTTTTTTTTCCCTTTTGAGGTTTCCTTTCTTTTCTCTTTTTTATCCCTTGAAGAAAGCAAATAAACATGAGCTAACATTCAATCTCAAATCTAACTAAGAGGTTCCCGTTGAGTTCAACCGATGTGAGAGGTGCTAATACCTTCCCCTTGCGTAATCGACTCCCGAACCCGAATATGGTTGCGGCGACCATTATTCCATTTTTAAAGGTTTTATCAATATTTTTCCTATTCCTTCATTGGGATAAATAAAGTTCGATGGCGACTCTATTCAAACTAAATTTTTCCGCGTCCATTGCGAAGGATTGTATTTTTTGAGGTACAAATGACGAGCAAATTTTGTTCCACAAAAAATGTGCATTGAGGTCATATTTCCTATACCTGACTGGCACGACAATATTTTTGGACAAAAGTGTAACCTACGTCGATGTAGTATATGTGACTCCACCAATTTAGAGCGGATCCCCAATTACAATTGGGGGGTCGCATGTTTGGTTTATCTGTACTACAACCTAGATGAAACTTGTCTCTAAAAGACAAGATAAATGACTTGAAACTGCACATTATATACAATAATTTATTTGCAACCTTTCTTATTACTAATTGTAGCGAGCGATTTTGGACGCGGTTCTTAAGCGTTGGTCGCTCTCTGCGGTTTGAGCTTAAAACTACAGGTCGATTCATTTTTTATCCTATTGTGAGCTGAATAAGGAAGGGAAATAGATGTCTCCAATTAACCCTGCTTGCATACTGAGTTTAAACAGCGGTCTGTTAAGTTACGAATGCTATAATGTGGGGGGCCTTTGTACTGGTTATTTGTATTTTCGCCAATACGGTTTTCTTTTAATCTAGGCAAAGGGTTTCTGGCGGGGAACAAGGATTAGGATGTTAGGACTGATGTTTTTGAATTACTGCTTTTGATTGATGGAGATATGGGATTTGGGTTTTTTGTTGATTGTGCTCGCTAAGATCTTTTCTTTCGATCTTATGCCTACGTATTCCCGTTTACCGAAACAGGGAAATCAGAGCGTTAGTAGTTCCTCCTATTCTATGGGAGGAAATGGGTGTTTTGGTGTCTTGTTCAAAGCCCAAGACGTGAAGCGAAAGGTGATTTGTACCTTGTTCAAAGCCCAAGATGTGAAGCTGAAAGGTCTATTTGTGTCTTGTTCAAAGCCCAAGACGTGAAGCTGAAAGACCTCGGTTTTAGAGAGAATTTGTCATCTCTAAAGAGGGGAGAAGGAGAATTACTTTAACTGGGATACGCGGATCCGAGCAATGCCATAATTTTCGAAGAAAGGGTTTTAACCTGAAGGAGAAGACTTTAACTCAGTGTAGAGCAATGCCATCTTTCCTTAGGAATTTCTCATGCTAAAAGAGCGACAGTGGCGTGGATATAGATGATCCAGAGGCTTGCCGCTTACATCGATTAGATGAAGGGGAAGGAGTTGTTGATGTTTGTATACTGTGAACGAGGCACAACTTTGATGCTAAAAGGTTGATTGGATCAACCAGTGGTTTTCTTAAACAAAGCCTAAGAGGAGGCTAATTTCCGCTAGGAAAATCATTATACAAAGCCTAAGAGGAGGCTATTTTGTGTCCCGTACAAAGCCCTAGAGAGAGGCTAAAAGTTTTTGACCCGACGATGGAGTCGTTTGGTATCTCGTACGAAGCCCGAGATGGAGGCTATTGTTTGTTTGGCTCAATTAAGAACCTTTTTGTATCTCGTATAAAGCCCGAGATGGAGGCGAAAGGGGTGATTGACTCAACGAGGGAGTCTCTTATGTGTCTCGTACAAAGCCCGAGAGAGAGGCTAAACGATGTTTGACTCCGCTGGGGAGGATCATTGTACAAAGCCCAAGAGGAGGCTAGGGTGACTGTTTCAGTTGAGTGACAGGTCCAGTATACTGATTTTAAAAGAGAAAATCAGTTCTTATATTAGCATCACTGTACTCATGGGTTAGATCTGAGGATCGGGGTTGTTTCCTTTTCTTTGAGGAAACTGGAAATCCAAAGGGTATTGAGACTGTCCGAGTCTGCGGGTTTCCTTCCTATTTAACGAAGGGGTCACTTGAGAATGTCTTTGAGACTCAAGGAAGTTAGACTGTCCGTGTCTAGAGTTTTATCTTTTGTACTGTGCTGTGAGAAACAGTAGTAGACTCTATGAAAGAACTGTTCTATGCAGATGACTAAGTTATGTTCCTATACCTCTAGGAGGTCATCGGGACAATTTGTACGAAGCCCAAGAGGATGCTGGAAGCTTTTAAGAAGTCGATCCGTCCTTGTACGAAGCCCAAGAGGAGGCTATCATTCCCGGGGGAAGAGATCATTATACGAAGCCTAAGAGGAGGCTGTGAATACTTCTAAGAAGCCGTAGGGTCCTTGAACAATGCCCAAGAGGAGGCGAGGTTGCTTTTAGGAAGCCTGTGGGTCCTTGTATAATGCCCAAGAGGAGGCCGATGCTTTTAAGAAGCCTGTGGGTCTATCATCTCCTTTCCATTAGGAGAGATAACTCTTTTAAAGATAAAAACCACTGGTAAACGTGCGAGGTTTACTATCCAGCGACTTTTAGCTTTTAAAGAGGGTTCCTTAGTTAAGGTCCAAGATTATGACCGTAGTGGGTACCCAAACCCCGAGACATTCAAGGCAAGCTATCCACAAGGAATAGATCAAGTCAGGAAAGTTCGAGAATTTGGAAGAAACTCAAAGATGCCATTCACGGAGAATACATTCATCTTGGGGAGTAGAGCTTCTTGACGATTCCTAAGGAGGACAGCCGAAGAGAAGACTGTATCTGGTGCTCCTATTGGGGATCTAGGCATCTATTTCTACGAATAAACGAAACGGCTTTACCTAGTGCAAGACGTAGTTGCCGGGGAAACTCGAAATATCTATACTATTATTACACAGTAGATATGAGTTTATGAAAGGAGACTTACAGTGAGCAGCCCCACAATACAGTTTATAATATGAAAGCAATAAACGAAAGCGATAACCACTTACTCGGTTGTAGTGCTTCCATGCTGTTTGGTTAGTTGTTCAACAAAGAAAGATTGAAAACAACAGTATATTCAAAATCAAAGGAGAAAGTGTTTTGAAAAAGAAATATTTGGGGCTTACAGCTCGAGGAGAGGTCCAGGGTTTTATCAGTGAGCGCACTGTTTGACTTTGTACAGCGGGACTTATACAAGTGACTGGGGCCCAAAATGGTTTTCTGTACAAAGGGATGGGTCTTACACTCTCTCAAGAGGCCCAAAAAGGTTTAAAGGAAAAAGAGTGGGGCTTATAACACGAGGGTAGGCCCAGATGATTTTTCGTTTAAAAATGGCGATCGCGCCGAGGTTTTCTTTTAACGCGGAGGGACTTATACAATAAGTGAGGCCCAAAATTGTTTGGTTAAAAGGGGGATTGGGTCTTACACTCTAATAGAGGCCCAAAGTGTTTTTAATGGGTCTTATAGCTCAAGGAGAGGCCCAAGGGTTATTTTGAAAAGGGCGATGATCGCACCGTTTGTTTTTGACGGTATCGGGACTTATACAATATACTGAGGCCCAAAATGATTTGGTCAAAAAAGGATTGGGTCTTACACTCTATTAGAGACCCAAAAAGTTTTAAGAAAAAGAAATGGGTCTTACTACTCGAGGGTAGGCCCAGGTTTATTTTAAAAAAGGCGACGATCGCGCCGTTTACTTGTACAGAGGGACTTATACAATGAATGATGCCCAAAAAGTTTTTGTACAAGGGGGGATGGGTCTTACACTCTCTCAAGAGGCCCAAAGTGTTTTGAAATGATTTATGAGGGTTGAATTAATCCAAAACCCTAATTTGTTTTCAAAATGTATTTAATTGAATAAAAATTCAATTAAAATGATCAAAAATTGTTTAACACATGGAAAACAAATTGTGATCTTGGATTAATGCTTCAAAAATTAAGTATTGACCTACAAAATAATTAGAAAGCATTAAAAGTTGCAAAATCAATGTAGAAGAAATATTTAAAATGTCAAAAACAATTAAAATACTAATTCTTTGCAAAAATATCAATTATATGAAATAAATAATATTTTTGGAATTTTTTGTTAAAATAAAATATTTTAACATTTTTGTGAATTATTAAAAAAAGAATCAACTCAAAATCATTAAAACTCAGAGAGAAATTAATTTTTGAATCAATTAAACAAAATCACAAAATTCAAATATTTGAATTTCTAAAAATGGTGCCAAGAACAAGCTGAAGAACACGCGCGTGTTCTTGGTTTCTCAGATTTGCATTTCCTATCCAATCTCCATGAATACGTAATCATATCATGCAATCCACATATCATTATGCTCGTCTCAACCTCACGATCATGTCTATGTACTTTAATTTCATTTAAATTAAACATACAACAAGAAATCACGAAGGGACCTCAAGAACCCTAATTTCTGCATGAAGGCTAGGATTTTTGATACACGATTCAAACAATACAATTAATTGAGGGAAAACATTCCATGCATGATTATGAACATATGGCCAAATTATTGTGCGAGGAAATATGCATAGATTGAGAGATGACCAAGCATGTGCTTACCTCTAGGCCGTGACAGCAAGTTCAAAGTGATTTTTGATTTGGAGGTGTTACAGATGAGTGGTGATGATCTGAACAGCTTCCCTACACCCTATGGATTGTGTTTGGATGGTTGGACTTGATTGAAATTGACTGGATTATTTTGTGGTACCTCAGCTGCACTTTGGTTAAAACCTTGAGCAACCAGCTGGTGATTTTGTGAAATTGATGTTTCAGAAGTAATCTAAGTGTTTGATCAGCTCATATGTGATGTATGTGAGGTGTGTGAGTGATTGGTTTGATTGGAATTCCTCTCAAACTCAAAACCCGATAGTGACTTGCCTTAGAAGGCAAAATTGGAGTGAAAGAAGAGATTTTGAGGAAAGCATCTGTTAGATGGCTTTGGTGTACTCAAACTGACCACAATTGAGCCCTATTATAGTAGATCAAGTTTGTTTTGGGATCCACAGTGAATGGCAACTGCAGCAGGTGTTTCCTCAATGTTGGCCAATGGAAATGCAAGTCTCCTCTAGCCATTGACTAGAGGTTAGGGCACAGAGCTATGGTCCCCTTGGTCTTGGATAAGTCTTGACTGATTTCATATGAGAATGGCTCAGTCCATGCCACCTTGATGGTTCCATTGAATGCCTCATTCCAAATTTGAAGTCTTGTCCCTATTTTGGCCATTCTAGGTTCAACATGCTATTTCTTGTTCCATGGACTTTGGAGGCTTGGCTCAGTGATTGTCCCCTTTAGACTCAATCCTCTGAGGTGTCCAAGTGGATAGGAGCAATTGAATTTGGCTGATTTTGGCAAATCGACCAAAGTTGCAAATTCTGCCTTGCCTTGACAGATTTTAGCAAGGCAACTTGCCAATGTCATATCTCATGGTGTAAGTTGAATTTGGCAATGTTCTTGGCCATTTTGGAAAGCTATTACATGATACAACAACTGTTTGAACAAGTTTGGTTTTGATCTCTTTTGATTCCAAGTGAAAAATCCCCCTACATTTGGCAAAAAGTGAGGCAGAATCTGACTTAGTGAAAATTTCACTAAGTGTTGGAAAAAGTGACATTTTCACTTTTCAGCCACTTTGATCACTCCATAACTCAAAATCCTTAATGAATTGGAATGACTTGTAGTTGAAGTTTTTGTAGGTGATAATGAGGGCTACAAATCCATCTTTGGATGAGAAAAAATGGCCTTGTGGTTTAGGAGTTATAGTCCTTCAAAGTTGGTACCCTTGCCACTTAATTTTTAACTTAGAAAAATTTCTAAGTTTTATGGTTACCCCTTTTACAAGTTATCTCACTTTTCTTGATTTTTCTTGATGAATGATGATTCAAATCATACATTAACATCATTTTAGGGTTAAAAATCCATTTTGGTGAAAAATCTCAAAAAGTCAAAGTTGACTTTTGTGCACAGTTGACTTTTTATCAGATGAATTCCAAACTGTGCAATTCTTCAGGAAATCATGTCCTTGACCTAAATCAAACTTGATGGATATGTTCCATGGGTGTCATAGGGTATATTCAATCATGTATTAGGGTTTGGGAGCATGTCTTGGTCAAAAGTCAAAGTTACAGTTGACTTTTCCCTTAAAACCCTAATTGTGGTGCAGATGGAATTGAGACTTGTTGCTCAAACTTCTTGGATTAATCCATTGTCCCAAATGGATCAATATGGTATATTAGAGACCCTCAAATCATGTCTTGAGGTCTTGTCTCTTGATTTTTCCCAAAAGTCAACTTAGGGGTGGATTAGGTCAAGAAACCCTAATTCCTGATTTTTGATGAATGCATCCCTTGAGGCAAAATTGACTTGATGCATGGGTTCATGAGGTTCCATGAAGTATATTAGGTTATCTTTTGGATCAATGGCTTGTGCCCAGATGAAACTTTTCATCTGGAGGCCCTGGGTGATCAAAACCCTAATTTGGTGACACTGGCGATCTTGAGGCTTGATCCACCTAAAAGGGAGCAACCTTGTGCTTAATCCTTGAAGTGGGAGTCCTTTTGATCCTTTGAGGATGTTTGAGAGATTAGACAAGTTGAAAATCAAGTCATTTCTTGATTGAGCCTTTGTCTAAAGCTCAGAGAGGGCTTGAAACCCTAATTTTGATTATAGTGGATGCTCACCCATCTTTGAGGCATTTGGTGAGGTATGATGGTTCATCCATATTGTGATGATGATTTGCACAATGATGGGAAATCTTAGTGGTCAAAATTTGGGGTATGACAGATGCCCCTATTTAATATTCTTGGACCCGAATGTGTGAATGACGAAGGTGTTCGGGCATTCGGGGTGCAAGAGGATTAAATATCGGAATACCCGAAATTTTGATGGTGGTTACGAATGGTAGCTTACACATTCATCTTCTTTAGCTAAGCGATGATGCTTAGAAAAGGTAAATTTCCCCTCGATCCTGGTCTCCTACCAAGGATCTGGTCTTAGTTTCTTTTGTCAACTTCCCCTCGTTCTTGGTTTCCTACCAAGGAACTGGTCTTAGTTTCTGATTTAAACTTCCCCTCGATCCTGGTTTCCTACCAAGGAACTGGTCTTAGTTTCTGATTTAAACTTCCCCTCAATCCTGGTTTCCTACCAAGGAACTGGTCTTAGTTTCTGATTTAAACTTCTCCTCGATCCTGGTTTCCTACCAAGGAACTGGTCTTAGTTTCTGATTTAAACCTCCCCTCGATCCTGGTTTCCTACCAAGGAACTGGTCTTAGTTTCTTTTGTCAATAAACTTTACTGACAAGGGACGCTATTCATAGCGGCTTTCCTTCAAACTTCTCGCCGAATTTTCCTGGGGAGATGCCATTTGAGTGGAAAAAGTTTTGATGTCAGACTTGCTGGGGAACCCATTCGTCTGAATTGTAGAGGTACACAAACTTCTCTATTTTGGAGACGCCATTTGTCGATTCTACCGGGGAAAGCGAGTCTCTTGAGAGACTGTTTTCGTTTGGGGTTACATCATACTTTTCTCGGGATCTTCCCGGAGAAATGCCATATGATGGGATCCAATTTTGAGGTGCCAATGACCTTCTCATCAGTGGTTTTTCGGAGCAAAACTGGTGTGCTGCCGAATCTCTGATCACGAGGCTTTCTCTGTGGATTTTCCTTAATCCGGGAAAGCAAGGATATCATCTTCAATGGCGAAGAGTGATGTTTATTGAAAGTTTTCTCTGGCTTTTCAGAGGTTCAAGTTATCAAAGTGGTCGAAGGCCAACTTCCTCTCAGAAATAAACTGGAGGCGAGGTTGTTCAAACGCAGCGTCTCCTGACGAGGCAAGAACTGACAACTCGATTGAGAGGACTGTTATCACTAGGGGACGAGACCGACTAGAGTGATAGTGATGCAATATGAAATGTGAATGCAAATAAAAAATGCATGATGTATGTATATATATGCTGACAAAATCGACGCGACATACAGACTAATGGATGAACACAATTGGATACTCGGCCATCGCGGGGCGAAGAAGTACCGTTGATTCAAAATAGCAATTCCACCTTGCTTAGGAGAGATAGTCCCGTTGGGAGCTATGTTGATCGGGCTTAGGAGATGAGAACTCGGCCGAGGATGTCAGATGAAACATGGTCTCTGACATTATTGATCCTTCATTCAGGCGTACTGGTCTAGAAGGAGTACTTTGGTTTTGCACTTTGAAGTTCGCTTACTTCGGGAGAAGCGATCGATGTTCTTCTGATGTTCAACAGTCAAAAGAAATGCCATCTTTAATTTAAAAGCAGAAAAAGTTTTACAAGTAAATTCATTTTTGTTTTATTTCAAGAATCGCTGATTAAGTTTAAACAACGTCGTTCTGTAAAGCTAAAACAAGTAAAGAATTACAAACACAAGCACAAAGGCTCAAATTTTATTGATAAGATGGAGATCAGCCAAACGCGTGATTCCAAAGAGTATATACAAAGTTAGAAAATGGTAATTTACAGGGAAAAGGGCTACGTTGAAACATAACGACCACTATCCTTCTACCAACTTTGAGTTTGGGACATCCTGAGCTTCTGTCGAAGATGACCTTTTGATGGGAGATTTCCTCCGATGGATGATGCAACTGTTGTTGCTGCTGAGGGACTTGCCTCTGTTGAACATAGTTACTTGCCATTATCCCTAACTTTTGCCTGGATTGTACTATGAGATTTCCAATCCATCGGGATGATTTTTTTCATGTCTCTAACTTTTGCCTGGACCGCCCTTTCGGGTTTTCAATCCACCGAGACGTTTTTTTTTTTTTTAGTTTTAGGCGAAGTATTTCTTGACTACATCAACATTCATGGGGTAGGCAAATTCTTATCCTTCCATGGTTGCAAGTCTCAAGGCGCCGCCTGAGAAAGCTTTCGTGACCACATAGGGGCCATCATAATTTGGGGTCAATTTGCCCCGAGAATCTGTGAGAAATGATTGTATCTTCTTGAGCACGAGGTCTCCTTTTCTGAAGACACGAGGTCGGACCTTTTTGTCGAACGCCCTTTTCATTCTCTGTTGATACAACTGACCATGGCATAGTACCGTGATTCGCTTCTCTTCGATCAGGTTCAGTTCGTCGTGTCGACTTTGACACCATTCAGCTTCGGTGAGCTTAGCTTCCATCAATACCCAGATTGATGGGATCTCTACTTCTATGGGGAGCACTGCTTCCATGCCATATACTAGAGAGAAAGGGGTTGCCCCTGTTGAAGTGCGGACAGATGTGCGATAACCATGAAGAGTAAAGGGTAGCATCTCGTGCCAATCTTTGTAGGTTACAACCATCTTTTGAACGATCTTCTTGACGTTCTTGTTAGCCGCTTCTACCACTCCGTTCATCTTGGGTCGGTAGGGAGATGAGTTATGGTGTTCGATCTTGAACTCTGCACACAACTCTTTCATCATCTTATTGTTCAAGTTAGATCCATTATCAGTAATGATCTCGCTTGGAACATCATAACGACAGATGATATTGCTTTTGATAAATCGGACCACCACTTGTCGGGTTACATTGGCGAATGACGCTGCTTCGACCCACTTGGTGAAATAGTCAATGGCTACAAGGATGAACCGATGTCCGTTTGAAGCCTTGGGCTCAATCATGCGAATCATATCGATTCCCCATATGGAAAAAGGCCACGGGGAAGAAAGAACTTTGAGATGTGATGGCGGTACATGAATTTTGTCGGAGTATATCTGACACTTGTGACACCTCCTCGTGTACTTGTAGCAGTCGGATTCCATTGTCAACCAATAGTACCCTGCTCTCAGAATTTTTCTCGCCATCGTGTGTCCGTTGGCATGAGTGCCAAAGGATCCTTCATGAATTTCTTTTATGAGCATGTCTGCTTCTGGTCTGTCGACGCATCGGAGCAAGACCATGTCAAAATTTCTCTTATAAAGAGTGTCACCGCTCAGGAAGAAGTTTCCAGCCAATCTTCTGAGGGTTTTCCTGTCTTTTCTGAGTGCCCCTGATGGGTACTCTTGTTTCTGAAGGAAGCATTTGATATCGTGATACCAAGGTCTGTCGTCTATGACTGCTTCAATTGTGAAGACGTAAGCGGGCCGTTCAAGGCGCATGATGTCGATCTTAGGTATGTCATTCCATCGACCTACACTAATCATGGAAGAGAGAGTGGCTAATGTATCAGCCATGTGATTCTCATCACGAGGGATGTGATGAAAGTCGACTCTGTTGAAGAAGGGTAACAACCTTCTTGCATAGTCTTTGTAAGGAATCAATCCTGATTGGTATGTGTTCCAATCTCCTTTTATCTGGTTAATAACCAAGGCTGAATCGCCGTATACGTCCAAGTTTTTTATCCTTAAATCAATCGCTTCTTCGAGACCCATGATACATGCTTCGTATTCGGTCTCGTTGTTCGTACATTTGAACGTAAGTCTGGCAGTGAAAGGAATGTGGGAACCCTGAGGGGTAACAATGATTGCCCCAACTCCGTTTCCATAATGATTGACTGCTCCGTCAAAGATAAGTCCCCACTGGGAACCTGGTTCTGGCCCTTCACTGGGTAGCGGTTCATCGCAATCTTTCATCTTTAGATACATGACATCTTCGTCTGGGAAGTCAAACCCGATTGATTCTCGATCACCAATCGGTTGATGAGCCAAATGATCGGCTAAAATACTTCCTTTAACGGCTTTCTGAGCGTGGTACTCTATGTCATATTCTGATAACAGCATCTCCCAACGGGCAATCCTTCCCGTGAGAGCAGGTTTTTCAAAAACGTACTTGATTGGATCCATTTCGGAGACCAACCAAGTAGTATGACGAATCATGTACTGGCGAAGACGTTTGGATGCCCAAGCCAAAGCGCAACAAGTTTTCTCAAGCATCGTGTACCGAGTCTCGCAGTCGGTGAATTTCTTGCTTAGATAGTAAATGGAAGACTCTTTCCGTTTAGTTTCGTCTTGTTAGCCAAGTACACATCCCATTGAGTCCTCTAGGACTGTGAGGTAAATGATCAGTGGTCTCCCTTCCACTGGAGGTGATAGAATCGGAGGATTCAACAGATATTCCTTGATACTGTCGAAGGCGGTTTGGCAATCATCTGACCAAACGCAATCCTGATTCTTTTTGAGTAATTTGAAAATCGGCGCACACGTCGCGGTCATGAGGAATATGAATCTGGAGATGTAGTTCAAACGTCCCAGGAATCCTCTGACTTGTTTTTCAGTTTTCGGAGAAGGCATTTCTTGAATGGCCTTGACCTTGTCAGGATCAACCTCAATTCCTTTCTGGCTGACGATGAACCCTAGTAGTTTCCCTGAACGGACACCGAAGGTGCACTTGTTGGGATTCAAGCAGAGCTTGAATTTTCTTAGATGTTCGAACAATTTTGACAGATGTTCAACGTGCTCATCCTCTGTTCTTGATTTTGTAATCATTTCATCGACATACACTTCGATTTCCTTGTGTATCATGTCATGAAACAGAGTAGTCATGGCCCTTTGATAGGTTGCCCCCGCGTTCTTCAAACCGAACGGCATTACCTTGTAACAAAAGGTACCCCATGGGGTAATGAACGAAGTTTTCTCCATGTCTTTCGGCGCCATTTTGATCTGATTATAGCCCGAGAATCCATCCATGAAGGAGAAAACTTTGAACTTTGTTGTGCTGTCAACCAGCATGTCAATGTGTGGTAAAGGAAAGTCATCCTTTGGACTTGCCTTGTTTAGATCTCTGTAATCAACACACATTCTGACCTTTCCATCCTTTTTGGGAACGGGTACGATGTTGGCTAACCATTGAGGATATTCAGATGTAGCAAGGAAACCCACGTCAATCTGTTTCTGTACCTCCTCCTTGATTTTGATAGCCATGTCCGGGTGAGTCCGTCTCAACCTTTGCTTTACTGGCGGACATTCTGATCTCAACGGTAAGTGATGTTCCACGATGCTGGTATCCAACCCTGGCATATCCTGATAGGACCAAGCGAATACATCGGGGAATTCTTTGAGAAGCTTTATCAAACCCTCTCTGGCAGTTGGACTGAGCAGTGCCCCAATCCTGATTTCTTTTCTCTCTTGCTCTGAACCCAAGTTTACCGTTTCCAACGGTTCTTTATGAGGTTCAATGGACCTTTCTTCTTGTCTGAGTAGTCGGGAGATCTCTTCTGGAATTTCGTTGTCATTTTCTTCTTTAGCCTCGAATACCGGGAACTCAAAGTTGGGAGAAGGCATCGGATCGTATGTTTCAACTGAGTTTAAAACAAGCAATCTGCATGACGTGATGATTCGTGTTTAGAAGAGATAGAGAAAATGCAAGTGTGTGCAGTGTATTTATTTTACTGCTTGTTTTTATTTTTGAATGTTTTTTTTTTTTTAGGATTACCATTTTCTGAAAAAGCAAAAAGAGAAAACAGCAATTATGCGGAAATTACAGAACGACGTTATTTTATTAATGAACAAGTCGACTCTTGAAATTACAGCCCTATAAAACAAAACTCTGTCGCTTTGGGCAAAGCGAAGAGGGAAATTTACAGAAAACGAGCCCTATCAAAACATCTGTTCCACCTGGGCAGGGTGAAAAGCTTAAAGATGGCAATTACTTTGACTGATGAACGATCTTCGGAGCATCGACAACAACCCATTGGCGGCGAACTCCTCGGTGAATCACAAAGTCTGGCACCTTCCTTGATTTGTCTTCAGAAATGACGCTGATTTCTGGTGGAGCAGGATCGTTGGAATCTGTTTCCCAGGCAGAATTTTCGTAGGAGGATTCCTCTGTTGCATTTTGCATAGCATTGGTGCTCTTAGCTGTATCTCCCCATCCAGTTGGCTGGATATCTTCGAGCTTGATACGAGAGCTTTCGGGAGCAGTGTACTTGACCATAAAGTCGTATTTTCCACTTGGTTCTCCCAGAGTGTCCCAAACTTCTTTGGAACTGGAGGAGTCATCCCTCTCGATGACGTTGACCTCAGGAAAAGCATAGTTGATGAACTCTAGTCCTGCAAACGTTGCAAATTCATCATTATGTTGAGTAATTTTCAAATGACCTGAGTGTTGATCCCATGACATGGTGGGGACACAGGTATTCTGTTCAATGACGCTCAGCTGAGTTTCATTGTTCGGCTGCCTCTCTTGGCCCAAGTTTCCTGGGTAAGGTCGCCACATTGGCAGGCCATCCATCGGGCCATAGTAATTGTGGTCAAAGTTGTCTTTCATCAGAGTGTCCTCCTCTAATGAATTTGGCAGAGCACGGCATCCTTCCGGATCACAATCTCCGTAGATCATTTCGACATCTGATCTCGGTATAAATCTCGGACTTTCTGTAGGAAAGCAAAAAGGCATAGGCCCCTCTTCCTGAGACATATAACCGTCCTTGTTAAGGTAGGACTTCCATTCTTCATTCGTGTCAGAGGGATCTTCCTCATTGATAGCATGAACTGTCTGAGACACTGGGTGAAGAAAACCTCCACTGTGGAAGAAGTTTTGAAGGGGATGAAAACTTTCATCGTTGGCAACTGTCTGGGTACAGGTTGCATAAAAACCAAGACCCTTCTTTGTTTTATTGTCAATAGGAACGACAAGCCGTCCCCATCCTGTCGTATCGGTACTCTCGACCGCTTTGATAGCATCTTTGTATGAAGAAATTGAAGTTCCTTCTTCGAACTGATTGTCCTTGCTCACCGATAGTGCTTGGAACTGAGTTCCAATAACCTCCTCGGGTTCCACACAAGTAGATGATGATAGGTTACTCACAAGCAAGGCTTGTTCCCCACAAACCGTGACAAGTTGATCGTTCTGGACGAACTTTAGCTTTTGGTGGAGGGTCGAAGTAACCGCTCCAGCCTGATGTATCCAAGGTCTTCCTAATAAACAACTGTATGTTGCCCGGATGTCCATGACCTGGAAAATGATTTGGAAAGTGTGAGGACCAATAGTTATGGGAAGATCAACTTTGCCGATAACTGTTTTTCTGGATCTGTCGAATGCTTTGACGACGACCTCACTGACTCTCATCAGAGGGCCCTTGAATGATAATTGCATCAAAGTGGACTTTGGCATAACATTCAGGGCTGACCCTGTGTCTACCAGTACGTTGGCTAAAGCATCGCCTTGGCAGTTAACTGTAATGTTGAGCGCCATGTTATGACGGCGACCCTCTTCAGGTAATTCTTCATCACTAAATCCCAAATTATTGCAGGAAGTGATGTTAGAGACAATGCTATCGAATTGTCTGACTGTTACATCTTGTTCCACAAAGGCTTGCTCCAAGACTTTCTGTAGAGCCTCTCTGTGTGCTTCTGAACTGAGTAACAGTGATAATACTGAGATCTTTGAAGGAGTCTGTAACAGTTGATCAACAATGTTGTATTCACTCCTCTGGATGAGCTTTATCATCTCATCCTTGTCTTTTGAAAAGTCGGGATTACTAGATTGACCGACTGGCGGATCAGGAATTTCTGCCTGAAGTTCCTTTTCTTTGTTGGATTCTCCAGCCCCTCGGTTGAAGATTCGACCGCTCCGTGTTACACGACTGATGTCTGCAATATTCACGATGGAGGGTAATGGAATTTTCTTTCCATTCTCGATTATTGTTGCACCGTATTTGTAAGGGATTGCCTTAGCTGATTCATACGGTAGTGGCCCCGGTAGATAGATGACTATGGGATCCTTCTGATTTTTCTGACCATCATAAGTAATCTCGATCCGTTCCTGGTTGGGAACTTTAGATTCGTCAAGTAGAGGAATGATGGCAAAAACATCCCTGGTCCTATGATGACCAGAGACTGTAACAACATCCTCAACTTGATCGGCAAGGTAGTTCGGCGTCCAGTTGATGGGTCCAGAACCTGGATATGGACGAATTTCTCCATGATCGACCTGACCCTGAAGAGCTGCTCTCACAAGGTAACACCCTTGGTTACTTTCCGAACAGACGCTACAACTGTCATAGTTGTGTGGAGGCACCTGGCCACGCCCACTTTGAATACAATGTAACCTCACTAGGTTACCTTCCATTGATCGGACATCCTGACTTTGACGACGAGTAGGATTCCTATTATTAATACTAATCTGCTGAGTATCTTCATCCATGTAGATTGGCATCCACCAGTGATTTAACAAGTGCTGAAGTGCCTCCTGGACAAGGGTACAACCTCGATCATTTTCGCAACCCGCTGTACAATTTTGATAGTCATGTGATATTAAGAATCCAAGTCGGACCTGCTCAGCATGTAACTCTACCAGGTTGGTATTCATTACGCGGATATCGAAGATCTGAACCATGTTGATTTGATAGGAGTTCCTATCATGGTAGTCTTGGATCCATCCAAGATCCATCTGACGCTGGAGGGCCTCTTGTATGAAAGAGCATCCCTGTTTGTTTACCGAGCAAATCAGACAGGAACTGTAATCGTGCCGTGGCAGATTATGATACTGGCTTTGCCTTGAGTTCATCGCCACCAAGTTGACATTCATTGCACGGATGTCGTGGTTCTGAATGACGTCGGAATTCGTGTAAACCATGTTAACTCCACGAACTCGGTGCTCTTGGATCCATCCGAGATCCATCTGTTCCTGTAGAGCTTATTGCACTACCGAACATCCTTGGTTGTCTTTAGAGCAGATATCACACTGGTGATAGTTATGAGGTGGCACATGGCCATATCCACTCTGTCTACAATGCATCTTGACCAGATTGGTTTTCAACAAGAGTACATCGTGAATTTGATAGACATTGTTAGTCTCTTTCTCAATCAGATTGACTGCAGCTTTCTCATGTTGAGGCAGCGGGTTCGTAAGAACATTAGGATTCGTATCTTTGAAAGATAAGAGCCCGCTCCTAACAAGCTTTTGCACGTCGGATTTGAAATTGAGACAAGTCTCAATGTTATGCCCTGAACCTCCTTGATGATAAGGGCATGTTTGATCCGCCTTAAACCAAAAAGGCGGATTTTCCGGGACTGTAAGAGGAGACTTAGTCTGAATGTGCCCCTTAGCCAGTAGTAACGGAAATAATTCTGCGTACAACATGGGTATAGGATCAAACCCTGATGGTCGTGTTGTACGGTTGTTGTTATATGGAGGACGAGCCTGCTGAAGAGGCTGTTGTGTCCTTTGTTGGTCAGGTTGCCTCTGCGCAACCTGAGGTTGATACATAGGAACAGGCGCGGGGGCCGATAGCAGGAGTTACAGCTGCTACTGGCTGATAACGTCGCCTTTGCTTTCCGAGAGAGATATTCCCAATATCTTGCTCTTTTTTCTTAGGGAGAGCACCACCGTATTTTTTAGTACCGCTCGTTGATTCAGTGTCTTTTACCAAACGTCCTTCCCGGACGGCTTCCTCAAGACGTACACCCATGCCGACCATTTCGGTGAAATCACTGGGCGCACTGGCAACCATTCGGTCATAGTAAAATGAGCTTAAGGTCTTTAAGAAGATTTTTGTCATCTCTTTTTCCTCAAGAGGTGGACAAATTTGAGCGGCAATTTCACGCCACCTCTGAGCATACTCCTTAAAGGTTTCTTTGTCCTTTTGCGACATTGATCTGAGTTGATCTCTGTCGGGTGCCATGTCCAAATTGTACTTGTATTGTTGGACGAAGGCAGTACCAAAATCTCTGAATGTACTGATCGTAGTACGGTTTAAACCCATGTACCATTTGAGTGCGGCACCGGTTAAACTATCATGGAAGTAGTGAATCAGCAGGTCCTGATTCTCCGTCTGAGCTGACATCCGCCGAGCGTACATCACCAAATGGCTCTGAGGGCAAGAGTTACCCTTGTATTTTCCAAAGTCGGGCACTTGGAACTTGTGCGGGACTTTCACATTTGGGACCAAGCAGAGGTCTGTGGCGTCCTTTCCAAATAGATCCTGACCGCGTATGGCTTGCAGCTCTTTCTGCATTTCCAAGAACTGCTCCTGGAATTCATCCATTCTGTCAAACACAGTTTCCTTCTTACAAGAAGGTGTCTGTGGAATCTGTCCTTCCGGGACAGTGTGCACCACAGGGGGTGGTACCGTGACTACGGCAGTAAGTCTTGGCGCCTCCCGAAGTTTGTAACCTTCAGGAGTCTTTAGTATGCCCCTGGCATCTTCGCTTTCCCGAAGTTTGTAACCTTCAGGCCCAGCGGCTTCTGTTGCGATTCCCTGATCTTCAGTGATCGGCGAAACATATCCTTCCGGGATATAGTTAACAGGCATGCCCCACGGAAGATCTTTCGGTATCTGATACCTAGGATCATACTTTTCTATGATGGGCGTTGAGGTGATCTCTGAGATCACAGTTCTTTGTAGCTGAGCTTCTGCCATGGCTTGCATGTCGTTACGAAGCTTTCTCATATCCTCTCTCAGAGCGTCTATCTCTTCTTTCAACTCTCTGTTTTCTTCCTCAAGATCCTCCATCTTTTTCTGACGATTGGCCCGAGTATTATACGAATGAGACAGTTTGACTCTAGAACCGAGACACAAACGTGAGATTCGTAGGTAAGAAGAATACGCGATGTGAGAATGATGAATGCAATGATTATACTAATTGTTGTTTTTTTTTTTTGGTTTAATCAAAATAAACTTTGACAATTAGATTGCAAATATCAAACAGTGGGGAAACCCCTTTTTATTGAATTCCAAAGGATTACAGAAATGGAAATACAGTAGATTACAAAGTGCAGAAACAGATACCTAAACTAATGGGTCCCGAGTCCTCTTCTTTGACCGGGGCGCTTGGACCATTGTCGGGTTGTCATTCCTTTGCCAGGTGAAAGGAGCGAGCAAGTTCCTTTGGTCATCTTGATTCTCTACAGCATGCTGCTCCAAAATTTCAATCAGAGCATCTTTCTCTTTTAGTAGTAGCTGTATTTGGATACACTCTACGTCGAGGGTGCGGTACTTGTTCTTCCAAGATCTTCTTTCCTTCTGAACTTTGTTGAGAGTAACCTGAAGCTTTTCAGTTTCCGTCATGAAGTACATGACAGTTTCCCTCGGTGGAAGAATTCCGTAACGAGGATAAGGCATCTTTAGCTTGAGAGCTCTAGTTTGTACCCAATGGAGATAAAGCTCCACCGAGACACAGTCCGGTTTTCCCAGAGACTCTCGTCCTTTCTTATAAACATGTTTCCAAGCTTGCACTATTTCCATCTTTAGTGCTCTGTCATTTTCTCCTTCTTTGAAGAAAAGACCTTCCAGATGAACACCCAGTGGGATGTGTCTCATCGGGTATCCAAATTGACGAAGAACCAATGTCGGATGATAGTTGATTCCTCCTTTAGTTCCTATGAGGGGTACGCTGGGGAAGTTTCCACAACGGTCAATGATTCTGATTCCCTCATAAATCCTATTACACCAATCTATATCGGAATTGGTGAGAGACATGATCTTCTGCGACCAACGTAAGACACTCTTGCAATCCCAAAAAGCAGCAGACTTAGGCAAGTGAGAGATAAACCATTTATAAAGCAGAGGTACACAGCATGTGATCTCCCCTCCACTGTACAAATTTCCCAAGTGTACAGAATGATACGCATCTGCGAGCAAAGTCGGCACAGGGTTTCCAATGAGAAAAACCTTAATAGCGTTGATATCGACGAAGTTATTGATGTTAGGAAACAAAAATAACCCGTAGGTGAGCAAGACAAAGATGCTTTCAAAAGCAGTCGTGTTCCCTATACTAGCGAAGTACAGGGCTTTCTTTGTCAAGAACTGGGCTGGCAAACCTTGGATGCCACCCTTAGTGGTCAGGTGAGTCCTGACCTCAGACTCGTCCAAATGAATTGCTATTGCAATAGTCTGATTCTTTGGAATTTCTTCCAGTCCAGAAAATGGAGCTCGATCAGTGATATGTAAATTAGTCAGATGAGAATACTCCTCCAACGTTGGTGATAGCTGGTAATCCGGGAATGTGAAACAATGATAAACCGGATCGTAGAACTGAATGAGCGCGTCCATGATCCCCTTAATCACATGGACTCTTAACAGTGGTAGCAAACCACCGTGCTTGGCTCTGAAAGCCTCTGGGTTAACGATCATCCTCGCTAACTTTCTCAAATCCTCAAGTTTTGGAACCTTGAAGGTGTACGCATGAGTTTTCCTTCTACCGAAGTCCATTAATGCAATCTTTTTCTCTGATATTTGCAATCACAGTCTTAGTTTAATTTGAAAAACAGAGAGACTATAAGAGAAGTTTTTTGAATGTTTTAATGTTTTATTAAATGGATACATGAATGCAGCACACAAAAACATAGAAAAAACATGGGGTCAAAGGGTTGTTGTCATGAAGTCAAGGCTCTACCCATCCCCAAAGGTGTATACTAGGGTATTTTTTGTACCTGTACTCATTATCATCAACTCCTCCCAGGAAAGCAAGACAACAAGCGGATCGCCAGCGAGTTGTAGAGCAATCTTAGAGTAAGTGCCATTCACCGAGAATAGATCACCAGCCTCAAATGAGGGTAGTATCGCGTAACAACTATTTCCGATAGTTTCCGCACTACGAAAGGGTTTGGCTCCTCAGCTTCTCAGACTTAACAACCGGCCCATTGGCTAGAAGAGTGAATGGGTTGCGTTGGTCAGCCTCCACTGAGGTTGATGGTCGACCCCGTCGCCATCACTTATCTTAAGTGTATACTCATTCTCACCACATGCGGCATCACACGCATTCCCAGTAGCAGAAAAATAAACACGTATAGCAATTAGGAAAAGCAGTATATATATTTGTCCTAATCATCTTAGACTTATAAAGCTATGATTCCTAAGTTCCTGACAGAAAATGGGTTCCCCGGCGAAGCCCCAATCTGTGGTATTCACACAAGTGAAGAGAAAAAAGGAAAAAGAAAGACAAGCCCCACGGTGGGCGCCATTTTTTCTGTAGCGAGCGATTTTGGACGCGGTTCTTAAGCGCTGGTCACTCTCTGCGGTTTGAGCTTAAAACTACAGGTCGATTCATTTTTTATCCTATTGTGAGCTGAATAAGGAAGGGAAATAGATGTCTCCAATTAACCCTGCTTGCATACTGAGTTTAAACAGCGGTCTGTTAAGTTACGAATGCTACAATGTGGGGGGCCTTTGTACTGGTTATTTGTATTTTCGCCAATACGGTTTTCTTTCTTTTAATCTAGGCAAAGGGTTTCTGGCGGGGAATAAGGATTAGGATGTTAGGACTGATGTTTTTGAATTACTGCTTTTGATTGATGGAGATGTGGGATTTGGGTTTTTTGTTGATTGTGCTCGCTAAGATCTTTTCTTTCGATCTTATGCCTACGTATTCCCAGTTACCGAAACAGGGAAATCAGAGCGTTCGTAGTTCCTCCTATTCTATGGGAGGAAATGGGTGTTTTGGTGTCTTGTTCAAAGCCCAAGACGTGAAGCGAAAGGTGATTTGTACCTTGTTCAAAGCCCAAGATGTGAAGCTGAAAGGTCTATTTGTGTCTTGTTCAAAGCCCAAGACGTGAAGCTGAAAGACCTCGGTTTTAGAGAGAATTTGTCATCTCTAAAGAGGGGAGAAGGAGAATTACTTTAACTGGGATACGCGGATCCGAGCAATGCCATAATTTTTGAAGAAAGGGTTTTAACCTGAAGGAGAAGACTTTAACTCAGTGTAGAGCAATGCCATCTTTCCTTAGGAATTTCTCATGCTAAAAGAGGGACAGTGGCGTGGATATAAATGATCCAGAGGCTTGCCGCTTACAGCGATTAGATGAAGGGGAAGGAGTTGTTGATGTTTGTATACTGTGAACGAGGCACAGCTTTGATGCTAAAAGGTTGATTGGATCAACCAGTGGTTTTCTTATACAAAACCTAAGAGGAGGCTAATTTCCGCTAGGAAAATCATTATACAAAGCCTAAGAGGAGGCTATTTTGTGTCCCGTACAAAGCCCGAGAGAGAGGCTAAAAGTTTTTGACCCGACGATGGAGTCGTTTGGTATCTCGTACGAAGCCCGAGATGGAGGCTATTGTTTGTTTGGCTCAATTAAGAACCTTTTTGTATCTCGTATAAAGCCCGAGATGGAGGCGAAAGGGGTGATTGACTCAACGAAGGAGTCTCTTATTTGTCTCGTACAAAGCCCGAGAGAGAGGCTAAACGATGTTTGACTCCGCTGGGGAAGATCATTGTACAAAGCCCAAGAGGAGGCTAGGGTGACTGTTTCAGTTGAGTGACAGGTCCAGTATACTGATTTTAAAAGAGAAAATCAGTTCTTATATGAGCATCACTGTACTCATGGGTTAGATCTGAGGATCGGGGTTGTTTCCTTTTCTTTGAGGAAACTGGAAATCCAATGGGTATTGAGACTGTCCGAGTCTGCGGGTTTCCTTCCTATTTAACGAAGGGGTCACTTGAGAATGTCTTTGAGACTCAAGGAAGTTAGACTGTCTGTGTCTAGAGTTTTATCTTTTGTACTGTGCTGTGAGAAATAGTAGTAGACTCTATGAAAGGACTGTTCTATGCAGATGACTAAGTTTTGTTCCTATACCTCTAGGAGGTCGTCGGGACAATTTGTACGAAGCCCAAGAGGAGGCTGGAAGCTTTTAAGAAGCCGATCGGTCCTTGTACGAAGCCCAAGAGGAGGCTATCATTCCCGGGGGAAGAGATCATTATACGAAGCCTAAGAGGAGGCTGTGAATACTTCTAAGAAGCCGTAGGGTCCTTGAACAATGCCCAAGAGGAGGCGGGGTTGCTTTTAGGAAGCCTGTGGGTCCTTGTATAATGCCCAAGAGGAGGCCGATGCTTTTAAGAAGCCCGTGGGTCTATCATCTCCTTTCCATTAGGAGAGATAACTCTTTTAAAGATAAAAACCACTGGTAAACGTGCGAGGTTTACTATCCAGCGACTTTTAGCTTTTAAAGAGGGTTCCTTAGTTAAGGTCCAAGATCATGACCGTAGTGGGTACCCAAACCCCGAGACATTCAAGGCAAGCTATCCACAAGGAATAGATCAAGTCAGGAAAGTTCGAGAATTTGGAAGAAACTCAAAGATGCCATTCACGGAGAATACATTCATCTTGGGGAGTAGAGCTTCTTGACGATTCCTAAGGAGGACAGCCGAAGAGAAGACTGTATCTGGTGCTCCTATTGGGGATCTAGGCGTCTATTTCTACGAATAAACGAAACGGCTTTACCTAGTGCTAGACGTAGTTGCCGGGGAAACTCGAAATATCTATACTATTATTACACAGTAGATATGAGTTTATGAACGGAGACTTACAGTGAACAGCCCCACAATACAGTTTATAATATGAAAGCAATAAACGAAAGCGATAACCACTTACTCGGTTGTAGTGCTT
The DNA here is from genome assembly GCA_022829125.1 of Lathyrus tuberosus. Classification (NCBI taxonomy): domain Eukaryota; kingdom Viridiplantae; phylum Streptophyta; class Magnoliopsida; order Fabales; family Fabaceae; genus Lathyrus; species Lathyrus tuberosus. The sequence goes on from JALAZF010000901.1 coordinate 1,157,739, forward strand.
CCATGCTGTTTGGTTAGTTGTTCAACAAAGAAAGATTGAAAACAACAGTATATTCAAAATCAAAGGAGAAATTGCTTTGAAAAAGAAAGATTTGGGGCTTACAGCTCGAGGAGAGGCCCAGGGTTTTATCAGTGAGCGCACTATTTGACTTTGTACAGCGGGACTTATACAAGTGACTGGGGCCCAAAATGGTTTTCTGTACAAAGGGATGGGTCTTACACTCTCTCAAGAGGCCCAAAAAGGTTTAAAGGAAAAAGAGTGGGGCTTATAACACGAGGGTAGGCCCAGATGATTTTTCGTTTAAAAATGGCGATCGCGCCGAGGTTTTCTTTTAACGCGGAGGGACTTATACAATAAGTGAGGCCCAAAATTGTTTGGTTAAAAGGGGGATTGGGTCTTACACTCTAATAGAGGCCCAAAGTGTTTTTAATGGGTCTTATAGCTCAAGGAGAGACCCAAGGGTTATTTTGAAAAGGGCGATGATCGCGCCGTTTGTTTTTGACGGTATCGGGACTTATACAATATACTGAGGCCCAAAATGATTTGGTAAAAAAAGGATTGGGTCTTACACTCTATTAGAGGCCCAAAAAGTTTTAAGAAAAAGAAATGGGTCTTACTACTCGAGGGTAGGCCCAGGTTTATTTTTAAAAAGGCAACGATCGCGCCGTTTACTTGTATAGAGGGACTTATACAATGAATGAGGCCCAAAAAGTTTTTGTACAAGGGGGGATGGGTCTTACACTCTCTCAAGAGGCCCAAAGTGTTTTGAAATGATTTATGAGGGTTGAATTAATCCAAAACCCTAATTTGTTTTCAAAATGTATTTAATTGAATAAAAATTCAATTAAAATGATCAAAAATTGTTTAACACATGGAAAACAAATTGTGATCTTGGATTAATGCTTCAAAAATTAAGTATTGACCTACAAAATAATTAGAAAGCATTAAAAGTTGCAAAATCAATGTAGAAGAAATATTTAAAATGTCAAAAACAATTAAAATATTAATTCTTTGCAAAAATATCAATTATATGAAATAAATAATATTTTTGGGATTTTTTGTTAAAATAAAATATTTTAACATTTTTGTGAATTATTAAAAAAAGAATCAACTCAAAATCATTAAAACTCAGAGAGAAATTAATTTTTGAATCAACTAAACAAAATCACAAAATTCAAATATTTGAATTTCTAAAAATGGCGCCAAGAACAAGCTGAAGAACACGCGCGTGTTCTTGGTTTCTCAGATTTGCATTTCCTATCCAATCTCCATGAATACGTAATCATATCATATAATCCACATATCATTATGCTCGTCTCAACCTCACGATCATGTCTATGTACTTTAATTTCATTTAAATTAAACATACAACAAGAAATCATGAAGGGACCTCAAGAGCCCTAATTTCTGCATGAAGGCTAGGATTTTTGATACACGATTCAAACAATGCAATTAATTGAGGGAAAATATTCCATGCATGATTATGAACATATGGCTAAATTATTGTGCGAGGAAATATGCATTGATTGAGAGATGACCAAGCATGTGCTTACCTCTAGGCCGTGACAGCAAGTTCAAAGTGATTTTTTATTTGGAGGTGTTACAGATGAGTGGTGATGATCTGAACAGCTTCCCTACACCCTATGGATTGTGTTTGGATGGTTGGACTTGATTGAAATTAGATGGATCATTTTGTGGTACCTCAGCTGCACTTTGGTTAAAACCTTGAGCAACCAGCTGGTGATTTTGTGAAATTGATGTTTCAGAAGTAATCTAAGTGTTTGATCAGCTCATATGTGATGTATGTGAGGTGTGTGAGTGATTGGTTTGATTGGAATTGCTCTCAAACTCAAAACCCGATAGTGACATGCCTTAGAAGGCAAAATTGGAGTGAAAGAAAAGATTTTGAGGAAAGCATCTGTTAGATGGCTTTGGTGTACTCAAACTGACCACAATTGAGCCCTATTTATAGTAGATCAAGTTTGTTTTGGGATCCACAGTGAATGGCAACTGCAGCAGGTGTTTCCTCAATGTTGGCCAATGGAAATGCAAGTCTCCTCTAGCCATTGACTAGAGGTTAGGGCACAGAGCTATGGTCCCCTTGGTCTTGGATAAGTCTTGACTGATTTCAGATGAGAATGGCTCAGTCCATGCCACCTTGATGGTTCCATTGAATGCCTCATTCCAAATTTGAAGTCTTGTCCCTATTTTGGCCATTCTATGTTCAACATGCTATTTCTTGTTCCATGGACTTTGGAGGCTTGGCTCAATGATTGTCCCCTTTAGACTCAATCCTCTGAGGTGTCCAAGTGGATAGGAGCAATTGAATTTGGCTAATTTTGGCAAATCGACCAAAGTTGCAAATTCTGCCTTGCCTTGACAGATTTTAGCAAGGCAACTTGCCAATGTCATATCTCATGGTGTAAGTTGAATTTGGCAATGTTCTTGGCCATTTTGGAAAGCTATTACATGATACAACAACTGTTTAAACAAGTTTGGTTTTGATCTCTTTTGATTCCAAGTGAAAATCCCCCTACATTTGGCAAAAAGTGAGGCAGAATCTGACTTAGTGAAAATTTCACTAAGTGTTGGAAAAAGTGACATTTTCACTTTTCAGCCACTTTGATCACTCCATAACTCAAAATCCTTAATGAATTGGAATGACTTGTAGTTAAAGTTTTTGTAGGTGATAATGAGGGCTACAAATCCATCTTTGGATGAGAAAAAATGGCCTTGTGGTTTAGGAGTTATGGTCCTTCAAAGTTGGTACCCTTGCCACTTTATTTTTAACTTAGAAAAATTTCTAAGTTTTATGGTTACCCCTTTTACAAGTTATCTCACTTTTCTTGATTTTTCTTGATGAATGATGATTCAAATCATACATTAACATCATTTTAGGGTTAAAAATCCATTTTGGTGAAAAATCTCAAAAAGTCAAAGTTGACTTTTGTGCACAGTTGACTTTTTATCAGATGAATTCCAAACTGTGCAATTCTTCAGGAAATCATGTCCTTGACCTAAATCAAACTTGATAGACATGTTCCATGGGTGTCATAGGGTATATTCAATCATGTATTAGGGTTTGGGAGCATGTCTTGGTCAAAAGTCAAAGTTACAGTTGACTTTTCCCTTAAAACCCTAATTGTGGTGCAGATGGAATTGAGACTTGTTGCTCAAACTTCTTGGATTAATCCATTGTCCCAAATGGATCAATATGGTATATTAGAGACCCTCAAATCATGTCTTGAGGTCTTGTCTCTTGATTTGTCCCAAAAGTCAACTTAGGGGTGGATTAGGTCAAGAAACCCTAATTCCTGATTTTTGATGAATGCATCCCTTGAGGAAAAATTGACTTGATGCATGGGTTCATGAGGTTCCATGAAGTATATTAGGTTATGTTTTGGATCAATGGCTTGTGCCCAGATGAAACTTTTCATCTGGAGGCCCTGGGTGATCAAAACCCTAATTTGGTGACACTGGCGATCTTGAGGCTTGATCCACCTAAAAGGGAGCAACCTTGTGCTTAATCCTTGAAGTGGGAGTCCTTTTGATCCTTTGAGGATGTTTGAGAGATTAGACAAGTTGAAAATCAAGTCATTTCTTGATTGAGCCTTTGTCTAAAGCTCAGAGAGGGCTTGAAACCCTAATTTTGATTATAGTGGATGCTCACCCATCTTTGAGGCATTTGGTGAGGCATGATGGTTCATCCATATTGTGATGATGATTTGCACAATGATGGGAAATCTTAGTGGTCAAAATTTGGGGTATGACACTAATATTTTCACAATAATTGTGTTACATTTGTTACTAATATTTTAACTAAATCATATTTCAGACGTGGATCATCTCTCATTTTCCTCGCATATCAGGGTGAAAACCTGAGATAAACTACACTCATGATTGGCTATGTGCTTGTGGTTTTGCCCCGTACAGAGGGAAACTGACGATAGTGTTGTACATAGTGTTTATTGACCGCACTGTAGCATATGATATATGTTTTTGCCCGTACGAAAGCCACGGTTAGACATGTCCCTGAGACGCCATAACCTTCTACTCTGGATGTGTGGCATGTGGGTCACGCCTGATGTATCCACATCTGCCTGAGAAGGTCATGTGTTAGTTCGAATATCTCCAGATTATTCCAAAACATCCTTCTTTGTCTACTCCTATGAAAATTTGCCATAGAGATGTTAATGCCATACTTGATGATTTCTATAGTCATTTGGCACAAAATGAGGCACATAGTGTGGAAGAAAGTGAGCCTTGTGCTTATGCACATGGTTAAATCCAATGGTTCTATCGAGTATCACATTCTTACATGACACCAGATGCTGCAAGAGCACCACCTAGACCTGGTCATCAGGAGATATTGAAAGAGGAATGGGTTAGGGATGACTACATAGTGGATTTGTTGTCGGTCTATCACCGTATTGCGAAGATTGCGAGAGATTTCATAAAGAGATGAGACATTGCAGAATGCAGTCCTAGTATTGTCGCCTTATAGACCATCCTACTCGAGGCGCATAATGCCTTAAGGTACAGGCAGCGTAAAGAGAGTTAGAAATACACAATAATTTATTTTTATTTGTATTTTGGTAACAATTGTATTTTTTAAACAAATAATGTATCCTGGTAATATTTTCCACTACTAGATTAATGTTTGAATATTAATTTATATATGACATGTTTGAATTGCATTAGTATCCTTAGCATGGTGTTAACATATCCTCGTTGAATTGACTGAAAAATATTGTTTTGGGACACTTAGTGTCAAATGTTGATAACTCTCAAATACCCTCATGTGTAATTTTTAGACTTCAATATGTACGTACTACAACATTTTATACCCTTTTAATATGGTCTAAAAATGCTTAGTAGTATATGATATATTTTTTCCTATCTATGAAGTTGATTGACATTTTTAGTGCTCTTCGATATAATTGCTTTTGTTTTTAAAATTATTCTAACTAGAGAATAAAATGTCTAGTTTTTGCCTACATGAGTTTTACACATTTACTTTGAACTTTTACGTAATTTTATTCAACCATAAATCACTTATTATTCTACTTACTTTAAATCAAAATCAAATTTATAAAACCAATTACAAAATTAATTACTCATTTATATGATTGACTTTTGCCGAATATTTAATTCATATTTTAATGGTTAGGCATGGCAATGGGGCGGGCATATGCAGGTTTAGCTAGCCTCGCATCCGCCTCCACCCGCTTCCGCCCCCCGCATCCAAAGTCAGTTGGGGGTAAAAATTTACTACTCAGATTCGTCCCCAATGGAAACGTGTTTGCCCGCACCCGCCCCCACCCGAACAAAAAAAATTTCTTTTAAATAGTAATAAAAATTAATAATTTTATTAAAAACTTGACATTTTAATAATAAATTTGTTTTTAAAGATGGAGGTTTGAGTGAATGGTGAGAAATGACTAATGAGGATTTTTAATTATTTTTCCAAAAGTTAATAAATGTGTAATAAAATAATTTAAATATGGGCATTAAAGTAAAGAGAATTTCTTAATACACCACCCATGTTTCTTAGACACCACGCGAAATTTCTTTTTTGCCCCATGATTCCGGATGTGCACATCCGGACGCACCATTTTTTTAAAACATTGATTTGTTCCGGATGTGCATATTAAGAAAACTCTCTGATCTGCAAATCCGGAAAAATAGCAGAACTTTTTTTTTTAATCAGTTTTGTTGGTTGGTCGCATATGTTAATATATCGTCGAAACTTAATATACATTCGAAAACATCCATATACAAAATAAAATGATATATATACATAATAATACTCCTGTCAAAATACAGTACATAAATGTAATAAAAATATAATACATCAACCAAAAAACTATTGTGTATGGCGAAGGATCTCTCCTGGCTCCCCTGCTCCTCTGCCCCTACCCGTCGTCCTGGCTTGATGTCTGCGGTACTGAAGTGCCCCCCGAACAATCTCAATAATCCTATCCATGGCAAGTCTGCCACCAGAGCCCTCAGGGAGGTGACCGTCCGCAATGGCGTCTGCGCTATCTCCTCTATCTCATGACAGCGAGGTATGACATCATGAGTATGGTCCAGCTGAGACCGTCGTTCCTCTAATATCTCCTGATGAGCAGGCCTGGGTGGCGATCCCTCAGCAGTGGGCACCATGCATGGGTGTGAGACGGTATAAAACCACATGATGTACCCGACAACAACACTTCAGTCTCTCGGCGCTCTAGTCACCCAAGCCTCTTCCGGTACCAAGTGGGACTGGAAGTCAACATATATCTCATCTATCTGCACGCGGGTCAAGCCTAGAGGAGCAGACTCATGAGGCATCCTGGGAATCGTCTGCGTGTAACCGAATTGACGCAAGACGCGCTCCAGCAAGTATCGAGCAGTAATGGTCAAAATGCATGCCAACAATCTTGAGAACAGCGAAACCTCGGCGAACGGGCGTGTCTCACGGTGATCGGCATAAGCGTCACAAAAAATGTCCTCAGCAGTCATTCGATCAAGATAGACTCTAAAGGGGTTGGGCGCCTGGTTCCCTCTGAGAAGGAGAAATGCAACATCACGCGGCATATCCTCAGTGTACCCCTCGACACTCTCCCAACTAATAATCTTGGGAAAGTGCTGTAATATCCATGCCTGAAATGGAAAACATAACATCGGTGTCAAACATTATAATGAATGTAGAAAGAAAAGAAATGGAAAAAAAAGACTTAGAATATAAGATTGTTACCACATATAGTGTACAACTGCCTGCCACAGTCTTGGCTTCCCAGCGACAACCATCTGAGAGCCTAGCATAGGTGAATGCAAGCGTAGCCGCCCCCCAGTTGTACCCATATATCTCTATGGGATCCAAAAGGTACCTGAGGTAAATGACATCAACGTAAGTGGCGCTGGTGTCCACAAACAGCTGCGTGCCGAGCAAAAATAGATAGTAGCATCTCAGGGCACACTGCTTGTGGATCACCACCTCAGTTGCAGTACCTGCTGCTCGTCCTGCCTCTGCAAGCCCCGCATGAAATCTGCGTGTCAGAAAGGAGAACCGGATGTGTGCGACTATCAACTGGGTCACCTCCTCAAGTTCCTCATCTGCGGTAGCCCCAAGCTCCTCAGTCAGCATCTCCATCGCCTCCCTCTTCGACATCTTACCGTGACGGAGAACGGTACCCGTGATCGATAGATGTAAAAGGCACGAGATGTCGTCGAGTGTGATCGTAAGCTCGATGTACGGTAGATGGAATTAGGATGTCTCAGGGTACCATCTCTCAACAAAGGCCATCAGCATACCGTACATGATCTGGGGATACCCAATCTTAGAAAGGCCTCCGAGACCAGAGGTAGCAAGTGCAGACTGGAACCGCTCATCCCCTAACAGCTCCGCCATCATTTCTATAACCTTGCCCCCATGGTTATAGAACTTCTGGGATTCCTTCTCCTGAAAATTTCAAAATAAAACAATGTTACAAATGAAAATATTTTCAACGAAAACAATTCTACAAATAAACCGAGAAAGGTTACCTGTCCTAGCCAGATATATCTGGCAGTATGCTCAGAGTACCCCACGAGTAGGGACATATCAGACGGTCCCCTGGGGTAATCGTCCATCTCATCAAAATCGTCATCGCCGTCACCACCCTCATGTGCTGGGTGATCACCCCGAGGAACAGGAACAGGGGATGAAATAGGAGCAGCTGATGGAACTAGAGTCTCCCGACGACACCTGCACGGGGGCTGGGACCCTGATGAACCAGCAGTAGGAATCCGACGCCTCTGAGATGTAGAATCGGCAGCTGACGGGGGAGTGGCCTAAACCTGTGATGTGGAAGCCCCACTACTACAAAACGCTAAAACAACAACGCCAGGCTTACAACACACCCTTTTATGCCGTTGTAATAGGTTAAAAATTTCGTGCCCATTTAAAAGCTGAGTCATTTAATGACGGTTGAATGAAACCACCGTAGTAATAAATAAAATGTATCAAGCTTCGATTCCCTTCAGCTACATTTTTTCCATTTTTTAGAGTACATTTAGCGTGTGTCAATTAAGTCCATTATTTAAAAAATAAATTGAAAATTATTTTACAACGGTTAAGATGAACAACCGTAGTAATACATGAAATGTAACAAGCTTCGATTCCCTGCAACTACATTTTTTCCATTTTGTAGAGTACATTTAACGTGTGTCACTTAAGTCCATTATTTAAAAAATAAATTGTAAATTATTTTACAACGGTTGAGATGAACAACCATAGTAATAAATGAAATGTAACAAGCTTCGATTCCCTGCAACACATTTTCACCTTTTTTTAGGATACATTTCACTTAAGATTCCACTACGGTTTGTTTCTCCACCGAGATTAAAAGGTTTACTGATAAATTAAAACAAAACTTATTATGTATTTCTTTCATAAGACGCCCTAATCGAACAAGTGAGCCAGAGACGCCCTAACCTTTACCCTCTTCGTATCCATTCATTTGGAGCTCAAATATTGTTCAAATAAGGTACTCTTCAACATCTTCATTCCTTTTTTCTTGGTTTATGCTCAAATATTGACTGTCTTCATTCATTTTCTTCTTCAGCTTCGAAGTAAGGTTCTCTTTAACATCTTCATTCCTTTTTTCTTGGTTTATGCTCAAATATTGATCGTCTTCATCATTCATTTGCTTCTTCAACTTCGAAGTAAGGTTCTCTTCAACATCTTCATTCCTTTTTTCTTTGTTCATATTGTATATGCTCAAGTCAGAATGAGATGTTTCATATGCTTTACGTTTAGTATGAGAGTACATCTTCATTGATTTTTCTTTGTTCATATTGTATATGCATATGCTTGAGTTTTTTGATTAGATTTTGGTGTGTCACTCACAATATTATACATGTATAAATTTCAGAAGTTGTAATGGATCGTAGTTGGATGAAAGCCAATAGATTAGATCCGGTTTATGAGAACGAAGTTTGTGAATTCCTTGAATACTCTGATAAACATCTTCCCGGAAATGATGGTATATTTTATTGTCCTTGTTTTGTTTGCGCTAATATAAAAAAGGGTACAAAGAAAGAAATACACAATCACCTTTGTTGTGATGGTATATGTCAAAATTATATAATATGGACGTGGCATGGTGAGGTGGATAATAAGGAAAGTCGGGTGTCACAAAGTCAAAGAGTGGAGGAAGATGAATATATGGAAGATCACCTAGAGGATATGTTCCGTGCTATTAGGGAATCTTCTTTTATGAATGCTCATATTTATGATAATTTATGTAGTGATAAAGACACCCCTTTATATAAGGGATGCACAGAGTTCACACGATTGTCGGTGGTGTTAAAGTTGTTTAATCTGAAGGAAAAAAATGGATGGTCGGATAAAAGTTTCACGGAATTACTTGAATTGCTACATCAAATGTTACCAGAAGATAACAAATTGCTGGATCGTTGCTATGAGGTCAAGAAGATATTGTGTCCACTGGGTCTGGAGTATATCAAGATACATGCTTGCCCTAATGATTGCATATTATACCAGAAAGAGTATGAAGACTTGTTTCAATGTCCGAAATGTGGTGTGTCGCGTTACAAGCTGAAGGCTAGCAATGGTCATGACAATGATCACTATGACAATGTTAGTAGGAAGCATCCTCCTGCTAAAGTGTTATGGTACTTGCCAATACTTTCACGATTAAAGAGACTTTTTGCTAATTCGAATGACGCAAAGAATCTTAGATGGCATGCAGATGAAAATATTCGTGATGGAAACATTCGCCATGTAGCTGATTCTTTGCAATGGAAGAAAATTGATTCGTTGTTTTCGGATTTTGGAGTCGAGCCAAGAAATCTTAGGCTTGGGCTTGCCACCAATGGAATGAACCCCTTTGGTAATATGAGCACTAATCATACTTCGTGGCATGTTCTTCTCACTATTTACAACCTATCTCCTTGGTTGTGCATGAAGCGCAAGTATATAGTGTTAAGTATGATGATTTCTGGACCACGACAACCTGGTAACGACATAGATGTTTATCTTAGTCCATTAATTGATGATTTACGACTCATGTGGGATGAAGGAGTTGAAGTTGATGATGCATATTCTGGGGAAAAGTTTAATATGCGTGTAATGTTATTTTACACAATTAACGACTTTCCGGCTTACGGTAACTTGGCGGGATACAATGTCAAAGGACATAAAGTGTGCCCTATATGTGAAGATGATACTTGTCATCACCAACTTGAGTTTGGAAAAAAGACCGTTTACCTTGGGTATCAAAAATTTCTAAAACCGGGTCATCCTTATCGTAGATTGTGAAAGGCTTTTAATGGAGAGCAAGAGTTTGGTGAGGCTCCAAAACCTTTAACCAGGGATGAAGTTTATCAACGGCGGGAATACATTAATGTTGTCCTTGGGAAGAGAGAAAAAGAAAAAGGTGGGAAGAGAGAAAAAAGAAAAAGGTGGGAAGAGAGGAAAAGAAAAAGGGGCAGTTGCGAAAAATATATGGAAAAAGAGGTCCATCTTCTTTGATCTTCCGTATTGGTCAAGTCTTGATGTTAGACATTGTCTTGATGTGATGCACATGGAGAAAAATGTGTGTGATAGTTTGATTGGCACACTTCTAAACATTCCGGGCAAGACTAAAGATAGTAAGACTTCCCGTCTTGATATGGAGAAGATGGGTATACGAAAACAGTTGGCTCCAATAGAGAAAGGAAAAAGAACTTATTTGCCTCCAGCATGTCACACTCTATCTAAAAAGGAAAAGAAGATGTTCTGCGAGTGTTTGCAAGGTATTAAAGTTCCGCAAGGTTACTCATCAAACATCAAGAAACTTGTATCAATGAAAAATCTAAAGTTAATTGGTTTAAAATCTCATGATTGTCATGTATTGATGCAACAACTTCTACCCGTGGCTATCCGTCGGATCCTTCCAAAAAATGTGAGAGTAACTATAACAAGACTGTGTTTATTCTTCAATGCCATATGTAATAAAGTTCTTGATTTCAAAAAATTGGATGAATTAGAAGATGAGGCTGCCATAATCTTGTGTCAATTGGAGATGTATTTTCCGCCATCATTTTTTGACATTATGGTTCACTTACTTGTTCATCTCGTAAGAGAAATCAGAATTTGTGGTCCAGTTTTTTTAAGGTGGATGTTTCCAATAGAGCGATATATGAAGATCTTTAAAGGATATACGAAGAATCATCACCGACCGGAAGTTTTGATTGTTGAAAGGTACATCACAGAAGAAGCTGTTGAGTTTTGTATAAACTATTTGTCAGATGCAGATTCTATAGGAATTCCAAAGTCTCGTCATGCTGACACAGACGGAAGAGGTATTCAAGGTCTAAATGTTAGGTCAATGTCTCGGGATGTAGTTATTCAATCACATTTCTATATATTGAATAATATAGATGAGGTTCAATCTTTCATAGAGAGTCACAAAAGACTTATGAAGAAAAAATATCCCCGAATGAATGACAAGTTGTTGTTGATAGAGCCTAACAATAGATTCATGGATTGGTTTAATAAAAGTGTATCTAATGATCCTAGTGCATCCGAGATACTTAGATGGTTGTCGTACGGGCCAAAATTTTGTGTCATTACCTGGAGTGCATACGACATTGGTCATTATACCTTTTATACAAAATCAAAAGATGATCGTAGTATAATGCAAAATAGTGGGGTTATGGTTGAAGTCGAATCGATGTATTTCTCTAGTTCGAAAGATAAGAATCCGGTATTGGCAACTACCGCGTTTTATGGTGTCATTGATGAGATTTGGGAGATTGATTATGTTATTTTCAAAGTGGCTTTATTTAAATGCAAGTGGGTTCCCAATAATAGTAATGGTGTAGACATTGATGACTTAGGATTCACCCGGGTCGACCTTGGCAAGGCATATTTTAATACAGAACCATTCATCATGGCTTCTCAAGCAAAACAAGTTTTCTATGTTTCCGATCCATCGGACAAATCGGGGAAATGGTCAATCGTTCTCCAAGGAAAATACATTCCTCTTAGTGATGAAAGTCTTGATATTCCGTCCACACCTTCTTGCACAACACAAGTTCCTACCTCATATGATGAAGTTGATGGAGATGTCGTGCATGCTATACGACTCGATCATGAAGAAGGCATATGGGAAAATTAACAAGTACGTAATTTATTATTTATTCATAATATATTAATTGTATGTTATAGTTTAGAAGTATTTTTACTAATAAGTATAATTATTTGAAATTATAGGTAATTTGAGTCCAGACACCAGGCCATGAGACAAGACACCAAGAGACAAGATACCAATACACCAAGTTACAATTATGTGAAGTTATGTAATGTGTGTAAACTATAATATGGTATATGTGATATTTTATTTATATAGGTTGTTTGTTCTGATAAACTGTAATCTGGTATATGTGATATTATGAATATCATACGATTAATATTATTATGAAAACATTATCACAAAATGTGAATTGTATTTTTCTGTTGTGCTGAGATATGGAGAACAATAATACAGGTAAAAAATGGGATTAATTATAAAAGCAAGATCATATTTGTTAATTTTGCAGAAACTTTAACGACGGTTATATTTCATAACCGTTATAATATCTGGCGCGCTGTCCAGGAAAAAATAAATATCAAACCTGCATTGTTGGGAATCGAACCGAAGACAATTATATTTATTACAACGGTGTATTGTAAAATCGTTGTGATAGTTAGCGCGCTTTCCTGTTTATTACAACGCCTACAAGTCGTTGTAAGTATCATACATACAACGACAATCTACATAACAACGTCCTCGCCCGCGTCATTATATGTCATTCCCAACCGTTGTTAAATGGGGTTTTCGTAGTAGTGCCTGTGGTGTAGGTGTAGGATGTCCCTCAGCTGTAGGGGCTACCCCAACTCCCTCTGCGCCGGAACCCGCAGCTGTAGACTGCGTCCGCTCACATCGGACAGATGCATGCTGAGTTGTCCGTCCATGTATGATACGATCGTCTCTGTCAGCCATGTAATTTGCAAAGCATAATAAATAAATGACAATTTTTTAAAAATAATTAAAAAAAAACAACAACAAAAATAGAGACAAACTTTCTTCCGGATTTGCACATCCGGAAGTATTCAGAATATTTAACGTTGGATTTTTCCGGATTTGCACATCCGAAAGCACTCAGAATATTTAACGTTAACATTTTTCTAGATTTGCACATCCGGAACGTATCTTCAGGTTCAAAAAACGTAGCCATGGCTATTGTACCATAGAAAAGGGCATTTTAATGCCCTGATCGTCCGTTTGAAGCAGCAAACAATACTTACATTGTCTCTAACCTATGTTATTCATACTACCTAACAATTTCTACACCTAAATGTCTACTCTAAATCGATTACTCGAAAATAACTCCGAAACTCTAAAATTCGAAATCTTACCGATTAAATTGAGATACAGAGGATTTGAAGTGTCCTGATCGTTGTAGAAGTTGCTCTGCGCCGAACTCGAGTGAAAAAAGTCAGAATTTGTGGGATTGAGAATTTGAGAGTTTGAGAGAGTTTGGTTGTTTGGAATATGAAAATGTAAAGAATTAGGGGAGGGAGAAGGTCTGGCGCGAATTAATAATAAATGCTTTTAGATCTGCAGATCAGGGAGTTTTCCTGATATGCACATCCGGAACAAATCAATGTTTTTAAAACAATGGTGCGTCCGGATGTGCACATCCGGAATCAGGGGGCAAAAAAAAAATTTCGCGTGGTGTCTAAGAAACATGGGTGGTGTACTAAGAAATTCTGTAAAGTAAATACCATAAGACCGGGCAGGGGGCGTGTGGGTGCGGAGCAGGGTAGTAGTTTCCCCGCATCCGCAATTAAAAATCGAGTTTTCTCCGCACCCGCACCCAATCAAATTGGGTTTCCACAGCTAATTTTGGGTCGAGTCGAATTCGGGCAGACCTCGGCGGGCCCGAGTTTTCTTACCATGACTATTAATGGTGATATAGTTATTAAGATTTGGATGCATACGAAATAGTTATTATTATTGATCATCAGAGTTTGTAAATTTCAAACGAGTTGGCGCAGATCACATTGATATCATTTTGTTTCTTCAAATGATACTCTTGAGCAAAATCCTATTTGGCTGATTTTCATATGTTTTTAAAATGATTTAATTTAAATTGAGATTATAGGAATCAAAACTACGTCTCTCTCCCAACCGAAAAAGATTTTGACGGATAATAAAATTATGTTTAATACCGTATTTTAAACCCATATAAATCATATATGATTCTATTAATTTTAGATTTCAGTGTCCTGGAATTTGTTCCTCCCATTTAAGCTATCCACCCGTGTGCAAACCTTCATCATAATATTTCAAATTTATTAGAAATTCATGGAGAGTATTTTAATATTTGTGAATAATAGTGATTTGAGATATATAATGTATTTGAGTACGATTTCAAAAGTAAAATAAATTTTAAACTAATTTGGGTCAGTGTTTTTTAAATATTTACTCACTGATTTTTATATTAAAAAAAACTAAGTTATTTTTCTCTCACTCTATTTTTCTAATTTCCTATTATAGCTATATCTAAATTTGAAAATCATTTTTAAATGGTTTAACCATGCTACATTTTCATAATCTTATATTAAATTAAAATAAATCCTTGATCTCGTCAAATGTTTTTTTATTATTAATGTTGCCATCTTGAAAACAGACATAATTTTTTCTTATATTTTATAATATTAATTATAAATAGTTCCATGAGAAAATAGTGTGGTTTATCAAAGTTTATGCTCGAGATTTTTATTTTATTAATTTATTTTTTAAATTATATAATAGTTTTCTCAAAATGAAATTAAAAAAAAAAAGGATAAATAGATGCATTAAATCTCAATTTTAAATTAAAATTTGCTTGAATGATTTATTGATGTTAAAGATAGAGACATGCATTTTTCTTTTCGAATTAGAGACTTTCTTGAATGTTTGAAAGGAGAAATGGTATGGGTGTCTGATTTACGGTATAAAAAATTATTCTAAAAATAACTTTCTCACGCATAATATTTTAACGAACAAGATTTTATAAAATGTGTTTGAAAAATACCTTAAATTTCTATAAATATCTTTTATTTAAAAATTATTTTCAATTAATTATATATAATAGTCATATATCAGAAAGAATTTTGAAAATGTGACACTAGAATTGGAAGTATTCCATATTTATTTCAAGTTTTTAAAAATTGTTTCATGTATTTTTTATTCACAAAAATATTGTTAAACATGATTTTTCTTACATTTAGTCTCATGCTTAAAGGGTGAGAATTTAACATTTTCACGAGAATAACGTTCAACTAATTACTAATTTTAACTTGTACTCACAATTTTTTTTTAATTTTTAAATTCCTTAAATTTTAAAAAGAATTTAAGGAATAAGATTTTCTAAAAAGTGTTTGAGAAATAACTTAAATTCTTAAAAATCTCTATTAGTTTTAAACTTTTTTATTTAATAATATATAATAGTCATATATAAGAAACAAATTTACTTCAAGGATTGGAAATATATTTTCGAGAATGTGACACAAGAGTTGCAAGTATTCCATGTTTGTTTTAAGTTTTTAAAAATTGTTCTCATGCATTTTTTATTCAGAAATATTGTTGCACATGATTTTTCTCATATTTAATCTCATGCTTAGAGTGTGGGAATCCAACAATCTCATGGGAATAACGTTCAACTAAGTGTATATGGAAATAATGTTAAACTAACTATAACTCCCCACTAAGAATGTTTGTCTCTATCTTCCAAGAAGTGTCCAAGATTGTTGCTCATAATCTCCTTCTTGTAGACCTTAACATCTTTCCCGTTACATCTCTTTCCCTTCCTCTCTGATCCTAGTAGTGCCTGTTCTTCCCACTCTGCTTCATCTTCCCCATGGGTAATTTCTAAACACTTATGATCCACATTGTTGTGTGATTTCCCTCTGGTAGGAGTTCTGAGTTTTTCTCGCTTTTTGGCTGCTTCTTTCCTCTGCTCTGTGTGAATCTCCATCTGATATACCATCACTGCCTCTTTTGAGCGCGGTTTTGTATTCCTTTGTTGTTGCTTGGTCACCTTTCTTTTTCTTTTGACTATTCTTCTGTTGGAATCTTTCTTTCCATCTTGCTTCCACTCCCTTGCTCCTCCTTCAGTTTTTCCAGGTTTATCAGACAATCTTTCCTTGGTTTTGGTTTGCTTTTTCTGTCTTCTTGGTGAATCTTGACTGCTACATCTTCGTTCCATTTTTCTGGTTAATAATGAAGCACACTGGCACCAGCAACAACTTCTCCAGGGTCATGGTTCTGACGAGTAAACCAGCGGTGGGAAAAGATCCTGAACCCAAAAACATAAATTATCAGACATTAACATATCATCAAATACCTACAAGTCATCTCAGTCAGAACATCAATATACAAAAATCTATCAATCCAAAGAGTTTGCCAAACCTTCAAATCTCGACAGGATACAAAAATCTTGACTCTAATCCCGACCATGATTTCTTTCTTTATGAAGAAGAGGAAATTCATGACAACGTAAACTGGATCCATGTATCTGAAGGGAAATCGCGATCCAAAACGCAGCGAAAATTAAAATTTTCACTTTAGTGATCCTTACGAATGGACATGATCAGTGATAGAAACGATGACCTCTTGTGGCAATAAAACCTTTGATGTTTGTCGAGGTTGGCAAAAATTATCGAGTCGCCATCATATTTTTTTAAAGGAAAATAAATGATAAACCTAAAATCATAATCCTAAGGGTAAAGATTCCTAAGGTTCGGGAGTCGGTTAAGTGAGGGGAAGGTGTTAGGCACCCCTCACTTCCATTGTACTCAATGGGATCCTTCTTAAGTTATAGGGCATGTTTGTTTGTTATTTGAATGTTTTACTGTTTAACTTACAAAAATCCTATTATTATATAAAGAAGAAGAAGGGACCCTAAGTTTTTTATTATTGTACTCGCTAGGGTTTACAACCATATGCCTACGTACCTTCAATTTTGAAGGATCAGAGTAACCGTAGTTCACCCCCTTATCCCCTATTCCTATTCCTAATCTCATTCCTAATCCTGATCCCAATTCTAATCCTTTATTTATACTCTTGGATAAAGAGTTCTATCCCAAATCCTATCCATTATTTATACTCTCGAACAAATAGTGTTATCCCTTAAATCCTAATCCATTTATTTATACTCTCGGATGTCAAGAGTTTTATCCCCAAATCCTATCCATTATTTATACTCTCGGAAAAAGAGTTATATCCCTTAAATCCTAATCCATTTATTTATACTCTCAGATATCAAGAGTTCTATCCCAAAATCCTAATCCCTTGGCCTATGTTTATACTCTTGGAACCTAAGAGTTTTATCCCAAAATCCTTATCCATTATTTATACTCTCGGACGAAGAGTCTAATCCCAAAGTTTCTATCTCTTGCCCTATATTTATACTCTTGGAACTTAAGAGTCTACTCTCAAAGTTTCTATCCCTTATTTATTTATCCCAAAAATTATCTCATAATTGTCCCATGAATTAACCCTAATTTCCAATTTAGTTAATATTCCATAATTAAATTCATAATTATATTTTTTATAGTATCCCAATTTGAAGAATTAATCTCTAATCCTAATTTAAACCCCTTAAATATATTTTTTATGTTGACTATAACTATTTAAATCATTATTTAATTATTTTTTTAGTAATCCCATTATTATATTAAGCTCTAAACTAATTTTATTAATTTATTATTATTATTATATTTTTGTTCCCATTATGTTTAATCATAAAATTAATCCTAATCACACGTCAAATCCCTAATTACATATATATTTTTAATCCCATATTGACGGTAATTATTTGTATATTAATCCAATTACCTTTATATTAATCCCTTAAATATGTTAGTTAATTTGAATAAAAAACCTTAATTATTATAAAAATATTAGTTAAAACCCTAATTAGATTAATTAAATGTTAATCTCGTCCCAAAAATTATTCTTACTACTATCCGCAAAAATTTGCCTTAAAGTTAACCTCCAATTATCCTAAAGATTCAATCCTAATTAATTTTAACTAAATGATTAATGTTAACTATTTAATTATTTTTTTATACCTTCATGATATTTTTCATTGTTTCTATTTTTTAACTAATACTATAAGTTAATTTATTTAAGAAAATGAGTTAATGATTATAGTTAAATCCTCATCCCTTATTTTATCCTTAATAATTTATCCCATATTTCCTTTTTAAATTATACCCCTTTATTATCCCTTATTGAGTAATATCCCATGATTAACCCTAGATATTTCTTTATTCCTCATATTATTTGTATTAACCAAATTTATAAAAATAGATCCCTAATTTTAACATCTAATTATCCTAGCATTAATCCCTAATACTAATTGTAATTTGTTAATTTTGTTTTGGTATTGTAATTCCATGTTCATAATAATTATTCTAAATAAATAATTATTTTTACCAACACCATTATTATGTTAATTAACTTTCAAATTAATTATTCTCATAATCCTAATTATTTATATATCTGTATCCTAAAAGAATAATTTTATTATTAATAACATCTAAAAATCAATTAACAAAACCGAAACCGGTTTCCTCAAAAAAAATCAATTAAGTTGTTGCTGTTATTCTTTCTTGGATTGAATTTTCTTGTTCTGAGTTTGTTGTTGTTCTGGTTATGTTTTTAGATTTTTATGTAAATTGGTTTTGTGATATTGCTTGATGAAATATCAGGGGTGTTTGAAGTTTGTAGGCATGATGCTATGGTTTTGATGGCGGAAGAATGGCGGTGATGAATTTGTTAATGGTGAAAATTTCGGATTAATTCGGTGTATGGATTATCTTTATGAATATGTACAGTGAGTTTCTAGAGAGAGTGAGTTAGAAATATGTACAAAAAGTGTGGTGGATGAACAAAGAACAAGAGTTTTTGTCAGAAAAAAAAGGGTAGAAATTGGTGAGAGTTTTTGTATTTGATGAGAGTGTGAACGTGAGTGAGAGGTTAATTTTTAGGAAGGGTTTCCCCCCTCTAATGGAAAATACTTGTCCTATTTATATTAGAAATTAGGTTTAACTCTCATAAAATTAAATCTATCACAATTAATTAAAAACATTAAAATCTATAAATCAAATTTATTTGTTTTTTTTTATTTATGTCTATTTTGATCAATTTTGTTGATTTTTTCTATAATTAAAAGGAAACTATCCTAAAAGGAAAAGAGAACAAAATATCTTTTTTTTAATAGGTTTATTATGTTTTAAATGAAAATCAAATTAAATTAAATTCAAAATCTTTCTAAATATATATTTTTGTGATTTTTTTGATATTATTCTGAGTAAAAATTGGAAAAAGTGAAAATTAGTTATTTTTTCAAAATATATAATAAATAAAACGAAAATTAATTAAATATATATAAAAAAAATTGTGATTTTTTTGTAGTTTAGAAAATAAAAAGAAAAGTTAGAAATAAATAAAAGAGAAAGAAGACTAAAAGTGAGGAAGGTGTGATTTTTTTTTTTTTTTGATAAGCAGAAACTTTATTAATAAGAGATTAAGGAAATCTCGAACCAACAAACTACAACCAACAACGAAACAAAGAAATTACAAAAAATCGAGTGGCTTTTTATACCATTCGTACAACCTACAGTTCATACTACTTTTACTACCTAGAATTAACCAATTTCACGACGTGGCTTTAATATCGTTGACAATGTCATTCACATTAAAGATAGCATCGTTGTAAAGGATATTGTTCCGACATCTCCAAATATTCCAACATGTTATAAACCATAATGAATTAACCTTTCCCTCTTTGCATCTACCACGAAGTTTCGAATTCCACGACTTCAAATGCCGACCCATCGTAATTTCGACTATTCTATCAACTTCAACCCACTCACAAATCATATTCCACACCAACGAAGATTTACCACAAGAAACGAAAAGATGAGTAGAATCCTCGATGTGATGAAAACAAAACATACAAACCTCTTCATGAGCATTATCAATAATATGTCTTGCACTTAAATTGGCTCTCGTGGGCAGCCTATTGAGACTCAACCTCCAACCGAAAATCTGGATTTTCGGCGGTAAAACCGTCTTCCACAATTGTTTCAAAGAATCAGCTAAGTCTTCCTCAATATCGTCATCAAATCGTGAATCATTCAAGCAGCAATAGAAAGATTTGACAGAGAATGTGGATGATTCATGTTCTAACCAAACCCAAATGTCTGCAATATTCCGCCTCATAACCACCTGCATCAGTAAATTGTGTAAAGCCATTACCTCGTCTCCCAGACCTTCCAGATCATTGCCGAAACTGTCCATTATGTTCCACTGTCAAGCTTCACCCACCCACTCTCCCATGTCCATCACCGAGTAGACCTTGTTCCTGCTAGCACAGAATAAAGAAGGAAACCTCACTTTCAAAGTCGTGTCTCCAATCCACGCCGTCTGCCAAAACGCAATATTCGCTCCATCTCCCATCTTGCAATCCAAGTAATCGCTAAAACGATGCGAATCATCAACTGATAATTTCAACAAATCCTTCATCCATAAAGAAGTATTTCGCCAACCTCCACCATCATTGCTGACTTGCATAATAGTACTCAGATTTGAGTATCTAGCTTCAAGCGTGTGCCTCCAAATTTCGCTCCCACCACTATAAAATTTCCAAATCCACTTTGCAAGAAGGGCCTTATTAAACCGACCAACATGTTTGATGCCTAGTCCTCCACAATGTTTCGGTTTACAAATAGAACTCCAAGAAACCCATGCCACATAACTTTTATCCTTATGACCAGCCCAAAGAAACCGACGTTGGATGGATATAATCTCCCGAACCACCACAGATGGGGCCTTGAAGAAAGCAAGGTGGTGGATAGGAAGGTTAGCAAGCACCGAGTTTATAAGAGAAACTCTTCCACCAATGGAAAGATTCCTACCATTCCAATTAGAAAGTCTTTTCTTTAAGCAAGAAATAACGGGATTCCAGTACGAACGACGACGATGATTTCCACCAAGAGAAAGACCCAGAAATTTGAACACCATACTACCTGATTTGCACTGAAGGAATTGGGCAGCCGCAAGGAGGAATTCAGGATTAACTCCGATACCAAAGATGCTGCATTTGGAAAAGTTAATTTTGAGGCCAGATGTAATTTCGAATGCCCGCAGAACAGCTTTAAACGCCCAGACATTAAGCACTGAACCATCTCCGATGAGTAACGTATCGTCAGCGAACTGGAGAATGGTAGGGGAAGGACATTCATGAATTCTGAATGCAGACAGCATATTCCTCTCCGAAGCAGATCTGATGAGAATAGCCAGACCCTCGGCCACGATTGCGAAAAGAAACTGAGCTAACGGATCGCCCTGTTTTAAACCTCTACCAGCCTTGAAATCCTTGGAGGGGCTGCCGTTAATGAGCACAGACATATAGCTATTGAAAACAGAGCCACGGATCCATCTCATCCAATTACTACCGAAACCCATCTTAACAAGCATTTCATCAAGAAACGCCCAATCAACGCAGTCGTAAGCTTTTGCAAAATCAACTTTGAATAATATGCACTCCTTCTTATATCTTTTAGCATAATCGACAATCTCATTAGCCAACAGAATTCCGTCAAATATTTGACGGCCAGGGATGAAATCCATTTGGGATGGCGATATAAGCTTGTGTATGATTGTGCCAAGCCTAGAAACCATCATCTTGGAAATAACTTTGTTCACACAGGAAATCAAACAAATTGGACGGAAATCATCAAAGCATTGAGGATTATCAATCTTCGGTATCAACGAAATGAATGAAGAAGCGAACATCTTAGGAAGAAACCCAATCTTGAAGAAGTTCAGAATCGCCTTAGTAAAATCCCCACCAATTATATCCCAACAAGATTTAATAAACAGAAAGTTGAAACTGTCGACTCCAGGGCATTTATTACCGTCACAACCAAAAACAGCAGTCTTCACGTCTTCAGCATTGAAATCAGCCTCAATTATCCTTCTGTCATATTCATCAATACTCGGCACACTAGGGGTTATGTTCTCAGACTTAAAGATATTCTGCTTCTGAAATCTGGCTGCAAATAAATTCGCAGCAGCATGTTTGATATCCTCAGGTTCTTCAACTAAACCACCTTCAGAATTAATTGCCGCGAGATAGTTAGATCGATTCCTCAACTTGAGGCAATTATGGAAATATTTGGTATTATGATCACCATCCTGTATCCACCTAGTTCTGGATTTTTGGGCCAGCATACTCTCTCTAATCCTCAAATTAGCCCACAAGTCTTCTTGAGTTCTTAACCTGTCTCGAACTGAATCATCATCCAAAGCAACATCAACCACCTCATTAATCCTATCAAGTTGGTTCAAGTTGGCCACACAGTCCTCTATCTTAAGGTCCAACCATCCAAATACGTTCTTGTTCCAATATCTCAGATCAATTCTAAGGGCCTGAAATTTCTTAAGCAGAACATGACAGGGAGAACCAGCATAGTGATAGGAATCCCATTTATCCTTAACAAACTGAAGGAAATCACGATGGGATAACCAGCAATTGAACGATCTAAACGGCTTGTGGCCCCAATTGACGGATTTGGAATTCAACCAAATCGGTCTGTGATCCGAAACGTCTCTGTCTCCAACGAATTGATTCTTCAAAGAAAGGGCAGAAATGGCTAAATCATCTACCAAAAATCTATCCAGTCTGCTATGACTAACACCATTGGAGTTAAACCAAGTAAAACGATTTCCAACGACCGGAAGATCCACCAAAAATATAGACTCAATAAAGCCCTCGAAATCCTTCATTCCACAGACATTGGAATCCCTAATACCCTTCCTTTCATCACGACATTTAACTGAATTAAAATCACCCCCCACAATCCAACCACATCCAGAGTATCTTCTCTTCACTTCAATTATTTCCTTCCATAATCTCCTTTTGTCAGAGAACCCACAAGGAGAATAAACGTTTATCACAATCATAGGTTGGTTTTTCCATAAAAAGTGAATGCCGAGAAAGCCGAATCCCCGAAAACTATAACAAGCAGTTACCACCTTGTTGTTCCACATTGTGAGAATACCACCTGATCTACCACAAGAACTCACCTCCGACCACTCAATGCCCTGATACCTCCAAAGACTGTTAATAATATTGGTATCCATGACAGAAATTTTAGTTTCCTGTAAAAGACATATATCAGCATTTCCACTAGCCAAAGTTTGGGAAATCCTTCTCCTTTTTAAAGAACTACAACATCCTCGCACGTTATATGAAACAATATTCATAATCCACTTGTAGCTACAACCTTCTTTCCACTTCTTGTCTCCTTATCATCGTTATCCAACTTTCTCAGTATACCATCCAATTCGGAATCTTCAACATCTCCAAGGATTCCCAGATTTTTCAAAGACATACGCAGGTTGGAAGGAGCTTCTTCAAGGGCCTTTCGACATCTCATGTTCCCTCTGACCAAATCAGTATCTGTAATCGATTCGCAGCACATAAGAGAAGCAATAACATCATTGGACACAATTCTACTCGATCTTCTTTTTGGATATACCCTGTTAGCTTTCTTGGCAGCAGAAACATTATGATCCCTCCAAGCCGAGTGAAGCAGTGTAGAAAAATAGGAGGGTGTAAAAGGAATATTGATACAATTATAAACCTCATTAATATTTTTCTTCTTTTTAATTTTACCCCTGTTTGAAGGCCCAACGAGGCCACCAGGTGGGCCAGATATGGGTGCTGGTAAGCCCAAATCCACCACTAGTTCACCTTTACTAATTGCTACTTGACAGACTTTCTTAGACTGAGCGAAACTAGTTCCAATAGGACACCCACCATGAGTCTCTTCAACTGATAAGTCAACCTCACCAAAACTAGCCTCAGAGTAGCCCTTACCTGATTCAGACTGAACATTACCTATGCTTGCTTCAGAGCCCCCCTACAGCACGAGTCTCCACGCTATCACCAACTAATGAAACGTTATCAGAGCAGGTTCTGACTCCCTCTGACCCAATGGGATTTTGGTGCACTTCCTTTTCCTGAGGTTCAGCCTTCGAAAAGCTAGAATCTTCACTTTCCTTGTCATCACTTGTATCCCACACGCCTTCCCCATCAGATGGGAAAGACGATTCGATGTCATCAGAATCAATATTCCCGTCTTCCTCTTCGAAAATATTATCAATCCTGCACGACTGGAAATCCTCAGTCAGGCTTAAAGAAAAAAGACTTCCATTAACTTCAACACGAATCTCCCTTTGAATAAAAACCTTCATTTTGGTTTTGATCAACAGCCTAGCTGAATCAAGACAAGTTTTATCCCTGGTTTTCGCGTCACATTGAATAAAAGTTCCCAGGCTAGATGTGATGAGTCGGAAGTTGGGATCTCCCCAAGCATAGCAAAGCAGTCATGTGCACTTCACCCACACAAATCTATCCCTATCCACCAACTCAGGTGACCAATACCGGATTTCTCTGAACCAAACATCCAACCAATCCTGCTTTTCTCTGATGAATTCTTCAATGTCACCCCCAGAAGTTTCTTCCAGCAAACACATAGATGCACCGAGAGGTATAACCTTAATATTGAAGAACCCCTCTTCATTAAAATTCCTTTGGATAGTGAATGCGTTACCATCATCCAAAACCACACCCACTCTCATCCTATTTATGCTCCTCTTACTACAAACTAGGCCATCACATTTATTTGTAATAAAACCACATTAGCAATCATATAGAATTTAACAATGATCTAAATATTATAATAATTATGAGACAGTCTTAACCATTCTAATACTTAGATAGCTAGTACAAAAGGACACTAATTAAGATATTTTCCTAGTTAATATCTAATAACGTTTAGCCTAATTACGTCATTCTTAATTAGTTGGTTAAGTCGAAATTATGTATTACCCTATAAAGTCAAAAATAACAATTAAGTCCTATGATAAGATCGAAACTCCTAAAACATCAAAACAGTCTCCTTTTGACTTTTTAAGTCATTAGGGTTGAATAGACGACCGATATAAGACTCTGGACATGTTAGTGATCTAAGCTCTAAGTTAGATGAAGAGTGGTCAAAATTTGGGGTACGACAATGTCGAATCGAAGGAGTGTCCGCGAGCGTTGAATGATGAACAACGCCTCTACTCAGTCCACACGAACAGATTCCTTTAGTCTTAGTGCTAGCTGCTACGATTAAAGACTTTAAGTGAGAGAGAGACAGAGAGAGAGAAGGAAAATACGAATAGGGTTTCACAGAATGAATTTTCATCAAGTGTCAATGCTTCTGTACAAGGGTTTTATTTATAGAACCACTTATGTGGGCTGCAAGCTAAAAAGCACACTTTAGTGCACGCACACCATATCTTATGGTGTACCATATATCACATAAGCGCGTGGTACCTTACCATATTCCGTATTCTACTTAAGTGCACCGTACCTTATGGTGTTCTACATTTACTTAAGTTCACCGTACCTTACGGTGTTCCTTATTTACTCTATCTCTTATCAATCTGTCCTTATGTGTGTGACCGTGTAGGTTTTCGTGACGTTGAGAATTATATTAAATCACGCATTTAACATAATAAACAGTGAACAATATCTAGCAACACATCACTGCTACCCAAGTCACGAAAATTTCATGTGATCTGACAAAACCTTTTATGATAATACTTATGTGACAATTACCCTTTTGCCTTTATGTCTATATTGAACACAAGACATATACCGTGTCATCCTTGTCCAATTCAATATTGGGCCCCTTATACATTTATTCTGTACGCAGGATGGGCAAATTCTATCTAGGTCACTCATATCCCTCAACGTGTTTTTTGGAGTACCCATCAACTGTCTTTATGGTTATCCAGTTACGGACAATGTTTGATTAGCAATAAAGTACTCGACTCTACATCCAGGGTCCATAGTTGTTTCAGATCGAAGGGTAGTATACACCACTATCACCATGAGAGTGACTTATGAAACTTTGCATAACATTCTATGTAGTACTCTCATAGCGGATCAATCTAGTATAATATTACTCCTAATATTCATACCTATGTTAAGACTTGATAACTCCTTATCCATGATCCATGAGATGGGATCATCAATCTATCTACATAATAATCTTAATGTTGTAAGGTTATCTCACTTCATAGTAAAGCTCGACTATAGATACTTTAAGAATAATGTCCTTATGTTTAATGGGATCTCATGATTAAGTCACACTTAATATTTTATTAAACAAACTAGCTATTCTAGGGACTTTATTATTTTGGAAAAACAAACACAATAAAGAAATGCCTTTTATAATAAATAAATAATTCGATAGAAGTACCAAAAGTATTGACCTCTAGGGCTTACACCAAAAATATGCTTACTGGGGAAGATAATCACGGCTAAACCTATTCATAGAAGATTAATGCAGGTAGCTCTATCCAATATTTGGTGTA